>PVKB01003014.1:6468-231144 GCA_004027205.1 Ctenodactylus gundi
AAAAAAAAAAAAAAAAAAAAAAAAAAAAAAAAAAAAAAAAAAAAAAAAAAAAAAAAAAAAAAAAAAAAAAAAAAAAAAAAAAAAAAAAAAAAAAAAAAAAAAAAAAAAAAAAAAAAAAAAAAAAAAAAAAAAAAAAAAAAAAACAGGAAACAAAACAAAAAAAAAAGAAAAAAAAAACTTAAGGAAAGGAAATACCTAAAGAGAAAGTGTAACCACAAAAAATAAAAAATACACTGGTATTTGGATCAATTGGTTGGTATCCTACTAAAACAGTACCAGCTTTCCCATAAAATCTGTGCATGAAACTTTCACCATAATTGTTTTAATAGTGCATTTATTTGCAAAACATAGTAATTATATTCAACATGGGGAATTGGTATACAATCTTTAAAAAATATGTATACATGAATTTATGGATAGGTAGATAAAATGATAAACCAAATCTGGCAAAATGTTAGTAATTAACGAAATGTGAGTAAATTTTTGAAAGTTAAAAAATCTTGAAATAACTAAGTATGCCATTATATCTAGTTTTATGTGTAATATACTGTTGTGATACAGACTTGAGTTTAATGTAACAATTCACTTAAAGTCTACCTTTAGAAAACTGATTGATGCAATGACAACCTGAATGCCTTTTGAATGTACATTCACCTTTCAGTACTCAGCTAAGGAATTTGAAATTTAACTTCTTTTTCTTTCTCACATTTTCTAGCCTTATGAATTTCATTGCTATAGTTCTCTTCTTATGTGAAGTGGTAGGTGAGGTCAACAAAGATAGAGTAAGATTTAAAAAAAAAAGAATTTCCAGCAAATCATCCCCATCAAGGGGCTCTACTGGACCCAGAAAAGAGGTATCAAGATATAGCCACTGCAGCCCTTTCTAGGGGTCGGAAGCTGAGCTACAGTGGTGATTTGAGTGGTGAAGTGAGTCAGACACATAAGATTAAATGTGTCAAATATTGCGTGGTTTCTCTGATTGGGGAAACCCACAATACAGGCGTTCTATAGAACCAATTGGGTGTGAAAGTGGTAGTTAGGGGGAATGGGCAGAGTGTGGGTGGGCCAAAGGTTGCAATGCTGATGTGATATATGTGCACAAAATACTCAAGTTCATCATAAACATTATGTATTGCATATATATGTATATGGGAAAAAACTTTTAAAAAGAAGTTAAGATACATTCTTGAAGATATAAGTTTTCTATTTTTTTTATCCACTTACTTTTCTCTTAAGTTTAAGCCTACTCTGGGTCATCTGTATGGCCACATGACCTGGTACTTCCCTTGATTTTAGTGTCCTGTGTCTTACATCACCAGTTATGACCAATTTGGAACTAAGGGAATTCTTAGTTAGCAGCTTTAGCTTACTCTATCTTAGTAACCATGACTGCATGACATCTAATTATCTGTGAGCAATTTTTAAATTATGTCATGAAATAGTATTTGTCAGTAATACTGACAAAACATTTCAACTGGCTCAGCATTTATTTTATTATAATTAATGAAAGTATATTTAGCAAATGTTCAATCAGTAAAAGACTGAATGTAGGTTGACAAGTTGAAGACAAATGAAATTTGAAAAGAGCTAAATTTATAAGGAAATTGTTATCAAGGTATGAAATGAGTCATTTGCAGAATATACAGGTTTCCCTCAGTACTGTAGCAACAAGCTCACAGAAGTTAGTTTTTTCTTCAACATCTGTAAGAACTAAAAACTAGGTTCAGATGCTACTTGTTTCTAATTCCAGCAAAATGTGATACTTACATAACCAGGTTTCGACAGGAAGACCTTATCTTTACTGCTGAATAAGAAAGCCTATCATCATACCTTAGTAAAACTGGGATTCTAAGATTACTCACTGGAAAGTTTCAATTAGGTGAGAGGTCTTATTATCCTGAACTTCTAATAAATTAGCCATTAGGCTATTAATAGCTCTAAACTTTTGCAAATAGAATCTACATGCTTTATTAAACTAATTTATATTGTGCGCAGTCTTCAACTGTATTGTACTTTTCTTCCTGTTTTTATTCTAACATAGACCCAACGGATGAGTACATATTACAAAAAAAAAAAAAACCCCTCCAAATCCTTAGGGGTTTTCATTTTCTGATGTTATATTTTGGAATAGTGTTGGGGCCCTCACGGGCCGGCCTGAGAGCCTCAGCATTGCAGACCTAGGCAGGGTTCCTCCCTACAAAGAATTATTTACTACCTGTACTTTAAGCCTAAGCCTGATGTTCTTCCTCACACCTTGGTCTGCTCTTAACAAGCATTGATAGAGAAATGTAGACGCATACCTTGGTCTGCTCTTTGTTCTTGCCGAGCACTGATAAGGAAATGTAGAAGCTAGTAAACAACTGGGGTATAAGAGGAGAAACTGTAAAAAGTAAAGTGTCTTTCGCAGTGTTCCCTGCAAGAGTCCATGTATTTTTTAATCTGCACTCTCCCACTCGAGTACACATTCACTGACTGAGCAGGCTCGGTCAGAATAGAAAAATTTATATTTTAATTTGAAATTTTGTATGATACCATTCTGCTTTTTAAAAACATCTCATCCTGTCCCTTTCCCCCAAAATCCACACAAGTATAGTAGAAAACTTTTACTGAGCACTTAATTCTAATGGTCCAGTAAACATAAACTTACCGAATCTTCTTAAAACAATTGAAGGCAGGCACAGCAGTGCACAACTGTAATCCTAACTACTAGGAAGGCTGAGGCAAAAGGTACATGAGCAGGACCAGCCTGAGCAATCCAGCACACCCTATCTCAAAATGAAAAGGAGCTGAGTATACATGTAAAACACTGGCAGTGTTTCCCTAGCATGTGTGAGTCCCTGAATTCAATCTGTAGTACAACAATAAAAAATAAAGAGGGGAGGTACTGTTTTTGACAAATGAGGACTCTGTGGCAAAATACATATTTTATTACAAAATGAATCCTCTCTGTATATTTTTACAGACACTTTAACTTTTCATATGCAGTTTCTAAAGTATCAGAAATTTGGATTTAAAGTATTAGATAATCTCTTCTAACATAAGGATCGCTTATTTATCAGAACTTTATTAAATTTTATCTTTTAGTAACTCATGGTATCACTTCCATCACACATCAAATTCCTATTAAATAAAAGTCAAAATTTTTTTCTAAAAAAATCTAAATGCTATTTTGTTGAATGGCATATTTCTTCATACTTACCACCAGTATCACAGAAGTTTAATTACTACTCTTTTTCAGTTTTGATATTTGCCAGGGTGAGCCCCAAATCCACTTCATTTTTAAAAATTATTACTAATTAAGTTTAGCAGGGCAAGCTGAATGAAAACTTACACAACTGTGACTGGAAAAGCAATGAATTTATATTAATTTGTAAAGACTGTATCTGTGATATCAAGTGTTCCTATCATGAAAATGTGACTTCCCATTTATTTTGGATTTAAAATCCATCAGTAAGTCAAAATTTTTTTCCACTGAAGTCTCATATATCTTGTTAAATTTACTTATTCTTCCAGGTATCTTGGTTTTAATTGTGAATGAGATGTTTAGTTTAAAAAAATATGTTAAGGGGCTAGTGGTATAGCACAATGTATTGTAAAGCCTATGTTTAGCATTCTAGATTCAATCTTAAAGCCCTGGATTCAATCTTAAGAACCCAAAGTAAATAAGTATTACCTATGTCAATCACACAAAGAATTTTATACTGAACATCCTTGTCCTTTCATATTGTAAGATGACATGATAAACATAGTTTAAAGTTCCATATGTAGACCTTTCTAATCCCATTTCCCTACCACCTGGCTTCTCAGAGAAAATCAATACTGTGATTTTCATCATAGTTGTGTAAGAGTTTTGCTGTACACTATACCCAAATAAGTTTTGTACATTTTATAAACTTGTATGAATATTTGGCGGTTCATGTAAATTTGCTTTCTTCATTCAGTGTTAACTGTCCACTCATGGTGATAATCCTAATTCTTAGTTCATTCATTTTAGCTGACATACAGCATTCTAATGTATGACTCTAGTCCTTTCCATTCTCTTGACAACTATTTAGATTTTCGCTTTCTATTCTTACAACTGTCATGAGTGGTCTGTTTTTTTTTTTTTTTTTTTAAGACTGTGATAGCTGTTCAAGTGAAGAAACTTTCCAACTTCTCAGAGGTTCATATAAGCACATATAACACTGCAACCTACTCTACAAATATACCCTTCAGAGGCATTTCCTAATAGGTTACACTCTATTTCTCCAAATTGAGGATAACCATCCATTAGTGAGCAGTAAATCAATGTAAAAAAGAATTACAAAAACATTACAGAAGACTTTATTTCAGTTTTTGCCACATGTAAAATGTATTTCCTACTATGAGTCTGTTAAAAACAATGTTAAAGTAGCCACAGCTCTAGGACAAAGACCAAGGAGAAATGCTCTAGAGTAGGACAAACACATCTACAACTTCACCAAGTACTGATTGCCAACATGGTTATACTGACTACACCAACATGTTTGGCCAGTTGAATAAGTATGATATAGTTGGTATTTTGTGATTTCTATGATACTAAGGAGTGTGACAGTATTTTCAGTTACTCGCTATTCAGGATACTATTCCTATGAACTGCTTACTAACATTCATCATCTTTTTCCTCAATTCACAGCAATTATTATATACTCTGGATACTAATCTTTTGTTAATTATATATGTTACATACACTTTCAGTCAGCAAGTGACTTCTATAGGCTTTTTTAAACTTCGGAATTTCACTTCAATGTGCTCAATCTGTAAATTATCTTAAATCCTAGTAAATAAACATTTGAATATTCTTTTTTAAAAATTCAACAACCTGGGACGAGGGGTGTAGCTCAGTGTTTTGTTAAAGTGCTTGCCTAGCACACACACAGGAACCAGGGTTCAATTCTTCAGCAACCACATAAAGATTAGCTAGACGTGGTGACACATGCCTAAAATCCCAGCACTGCATTCCTTAGGGGGAAGCAGGACTGCCGAGGCCAGCCTCGGATACCATGAGTTTCGGACCACTCTGTACTACAGGCGAGACCCTATCTCAAAAAAAAGAAAAAACCTTCAATGTCCTTCAATCTGCTCAAAGGCAGTCTAATATTGAGTTATTCACTTTTATTTATCTAATTTACTTAGAATTTATTTTTATTTAAATAAGGCAGGTATCACTACTGGCACCAGCTCTGCCAAAGAAACTACCAAGTACACTAGCACCATGTAGTAAAATTTTTTTTCCTACCAACTTATGATGCTGCTGATACTTGCGCTTCTGGGCTCTTTCTTCATTTTCTTCCATTAGTCTATATCTGAGGCAAATACTATAACATCTCAACCACTAAGTATATAAACCATGTCACAGTATCTAGCAAAATGAATTCCCTTTCACTTGCTGAGATTTTAATTGGAATGGTAATTTATACCTAAATGAAGGAGAACTGACATCTTTATGATACTGTCTCCCAATAAACACAAGCATCACATTTTTTGACTGTAATTACAAAAAAATCAAATATATAAGGACTATGCATTTGAGATACACATATGCTGTGAAACAATTACTATAATCAAATAATATATTCACCTCATACTTACACCAATTTTTCATTTCCTCTATAATACAAGTTCAAAAAAAAAAAGAAAAACGTACTCAGCATTTTATTCCCATAGACAGATTTAAAGAGTTAAAGGAACAACATTCTCATTTCTTGATCTACGTATAAATACATTTTTTAAATAAAAAATTGGGAACAACATGATACTGTTTTGTAACTAGCCACTTCACTTACTGGAGTAAAGGGAATACCTTTTTTATCTCAATAAATTCACCAACATTATGATCTCTTTGTTGTTCCACTCTATCACCCTCCTTTACACCTCCATGCCCTTCCCCCATTAGTAATTAGTCTCTCTTTTCCTTCCATGACATATTTTTCAGGCTGTACATGTTAAGCAAAATGTGGTACTTGAGTCTGGCTTATTTTGCTTAGTATTATCTCTAGTTCTACCCATTTTCCTTAAAAATATTAATCCTCTCTAGAAGAGTAGCAAGCGAAGATTTTCTCCCACTCTGTTGTTTCCTTTGAAGTATAGTTTTTATTTCAATGTAATACTATAGTTTCTGGTGTTTTATGTAGGTCTCTGACGTATTCTGATTTTATTACAGGGTAAGGGACAGAGATCTAGTTTCAATCTTTTTAATGTAGATATAATTTTCCCAGCACCATTTGTTAAGATGCTGTGTTTCTTCCAAACTGTTTTTAGTCCCTTGGTCAAAAATCCTACAGCTGGAGATACATGGGTGTGTATCCTGGTCTGTGTTTTTGTGCCATACTATGCTGTCTTTGTTACTATGGCTTTGTAACACAACTTGAACTTGTACACAGTGATGTTGCCAGCACACCTCTTTGCTGGGATTGTTTTGGCTATTTTAAGTCCTCTGTGCTAACCTATGAATTTTAGTATTTTTTTTTCTATGTAGAGAGATACAGCACTGAAGCTATGAATCACTTTCAGTAGTACAACCATTAAAACAGTACTAATTCTGCCTATCCATGAACAAGGAAGGTCTTCCCATTTTGTTAACATTTTCAATTTCTTTTTTCAGTGTTCAGTAATTTTCATTACAGGTCTTTCACCTCCCTGGTTAGGCTGATTCTTAGGTTCTTATTTTGTTTTGCGGTACTGGAGTCTGAGCAAAGGCCTTCACCTTGAGCTTCATCTCCAACCCTTTTCAAATTTTCATATTATGAGATATGGTCTTGCTACGTCACTAGGTTGCCCAGCGGGGACTAACACTTAGGGTTCTTCTGCCTCAGTCTCCTAGAGTACCAAAATTTTAGCCAGGGGCCACTACTACAACCAGCTTTTTAAATTTTTTGAGCTTGGATCTTACTATGTAGAGCCCAGCCTGGGCTCAAACTCACAATCCTCCTGCCTCAGCCTCCAGACTGCTGGAATTATAGTTGTGTAACTTTGTCTGGCTCCATTTTTTAATGCTGATTTTGTATTTTAACACATCTCTCCTAATAATTTGAATTATATAAGTCAAAATTTTGCATTAAGATCCCATGCATGTTTCTGTTTGCTCCTAGGGTATTTTGTATACTCTTAGGCTGTGCTACCTTTTTAAATGATACAATTTGAGATTCAAATTTTGTTTCTGTACACAAATGTATTAAGTTAAAAAAATCTATTGAGGCACGTACAGTAAAACACACAGACATGAGGTGTGCAGTCTGATGACTTTTTACATCCACACAACCCCATTCCAAGTGAGACATTTCCATCACCCCCAGAGCTTCCCTTGTGCCCCCTTTCAGTCAATCCACACTCTCTGCTTCTTGTAAATTGACTAATTTGATTTATAGCACTATATTAATTTACTTGTCCCAGAAACTCATTTTAAGTGATACCATATCATAGAAAATCCTGTTTTGTAATTAACACTTCAGTAAATTCCCTTATATTCCTAGTCTTCTAAGAATGCCTGCCATGTGTACTGAATTTTATCATATGCTTTTTCCCCACCATACATCAAGATCATCAAACAGTTTTCCTCTTTTCATAAGCTAACGTGATGAATTTCACTTAAGAGGTTTTCTAATGTTTAACCATCCTTACTTTCCTTAGACAAACCCTAATTAGTCATGGCACTTTTGTTTTGAGCCAAGGCTAATAATATTTTACCTATAATTTTTATTACCATGTTCATTAGTGAGATGTGACCTCTATGTTCCCCTTCCCATAACATCTGGTTGGAGCATCAGGTTACGGTTGGCTTGCAGAGCTATTTTTTTTTCTTTTTTTTGAAACATTTTGCGTAAGATCGGGAATGACTGAATCCCCTTATTTGCTAGTACTTGCCTATCTGGGATTTTCACTTAGTGTTTGGCATTTTGCTTTGATATTATCATTAGTACTTTGGCATAGGTACATTTCTAACTATGAATTTAAGTTTTTTAAATCACACGCAATCAAGCTTCTAATTATAATTAAACCAATTTTGGTCATTTATTTTGCTAGAAATGATCTAGTTACCTTCAAAATTTAAGGAATAACGTGGTTCACAGTACTGAGTTTTTAAAATCTCAATTCATCTGCACTGTAACTTTTTTCCTATCCTAATATAATTGTACCTTCTTTTTCCTCTACAGATCTTGCACTTCAGTCTTTTCAACTTAATACTTTTGGCTTATCTGGCCTATTATTTGCCTTTTTTAAAAGAAATTAACTGCTCCTTATTATTTCCTTCTTTTTTTCTAACTCATTGCATTCTAAAGTGGTTTTCTAACTTTACAGTTAGCTCATCAGTTTTCAGTTACTTATCAACAAATATTTAAGGATCTATGTTTTTCATATAGACAAATGCAGTGTTTTTGTAACTCAGTATTTTATTTTTTGCAGTACTGCAGATCAAACTAAGGACCTTGCACATGGCTAGGCAAGCACTCTACTGAGCAAACTCCTCAGCCCCATCACAGTTTTGATAGGTAGTGTTTTTATCATTCTGTACTAAATACTCTGTAATTTCACATGACTGCTACTTAATCCCATAAATTTAGAAATTAATACTATCTTATACAACTATGGATTTGGGGGAATTGTTGCTATCCTCCTGAAAAGAATTTCACTTGGGTTCAAGTTTGTGATAATATGTTAAGGTACTAGCTTGTCAACACTTGCTTTGAAGTCTAACACATAAGAAATTTTTGCAGTATCCCATGAATACTTGAAAAGTATACATCTCCAGTGATTACTGGGTGCTTCATAACTGTACTCTTCCAACATAGAGTACCTTATTTGTTGTTTTTCAAGTGGGCGAAAAGGTGCTACAGACTGAACCCAGAGCCTCAGAGCTACTCCCAGTCCCCTTCTAATTTTCTTCATCTACCTTTTATTAAACTACTGAAGTGTATTAACATTTCCTACTATAGCTGTAGATTTGCTTATTCATCTTTACAGCTCTGCCTAACTTATCTTTTCCTCTTTTAAAATATGTCATCACATTTTTTTTTTCCCCTTCCAGTACGGGGGATTGAACCGAGGCCCTTCACACTGAGCTCATACTTCAAGGAGCTCCTCTAAGGAGCAAGCATAGTTAAACTGACCTACATGCAAATCATATCTGGAAACAGCCTCCCCCCTCCCCCCCCCCCACACACATATACACTCAGAAGTGCTCTTTACTAATCTGCTAGGCATCCTTTGTTCCAAAAATCTGAAAAACTAATCTGACACCACAAATGCAAAATTCCATACCTGACTTCAGACACTAAAAATACTGTATAAAATTATCTTCAGGCACATGTTGTGTATAAAGTATATATGAAACAATGATTTTTTGTTTAGATGTGGGCCCAACCCCAATCTCTCTCAATGTATATATGCCAATATTCCAAATTCCATTTTAAAAATCCAATATACAACTGGTCTCAAGCATTTTAGGTAAAAGACATCCAACCCAAGCTAATAATAAGCATTTAGGTAATTTTTTTAATTTCCATTCTTCTTTAACCAATTAAATTTTATCTAAAATTATTCATCAAGCTTATGGAAATGCCAGAGCTTATATTCTACAATCTTATTTTGTGCTTTATAATTCCTATGCCTTTTCTTTGCTTTTCTTTTCTTTTCCCCAGTTTTATCATGACCAAACTCTCATGACTAACCATCCCTTCATCCTCACTGACTTGAAGCTTTATGTTTTCAGTTCTTCAGAAGGTTACTATTAAAATTAATCGTATTAATGGGAGGTTTTGAGCTCACCAATGGGCTGCAGGTGAGGAAAGCAGCTTGTAAAAGCTGTAACAGAGCCAAGCAAAATGGCACACACTTTCTAATCCCATTACTTTGGGAGGTGGAGGCAGAGGCTGAGGAAGGAGGAAGGCAAATTCAAACTCAGCCTAGACAACTTAAGAGACCCTGTCATAAAACAAAATGAAAGGCTAGGGATGTAACTCCATGTAAAGGTCCTGGGCCTAACCTTCCGTATCATCACTAATTAACTAAAAATTAAAAACCATTATCATGAAAATAGCTTTTAAAAAACATAATAAAGGAGCCAGGCATGGTGGCCTATGCTTACAGGTCTACTGATCGAGGTGATACGATCACTTAACTCACAAATCAAGCCCCGCTTGGCAAGACAGAAAGATTCTATTTCAAATCAAATGGAACAAAGCCAATAATAAAGGAATTTAAAAAGAAAACAAAAAAAAAAATGAGAATAGGCTGGTAAGGAAAGAACAGAAGCAAATACTGACAAATAGAAAACAAGTGAACAGAACAGTGAACAAATCAGAGGATACTAATTCTAGGCTAGCCATAAGAGAAGCTGAGAAGCATCTCAACAACATTCTTGGATGTTTTCACTGACAGTACCAGTGATAGGAATCAAGGGTGGGGAAGGGAGACCCAGGAGCAGGTGAGAGGTATCTGAGAAGGAATTAGATCCTTAGATCCATTACTCATGTGACTACTTTCTCTAAAAAATTGCCCCCTGCCTCAACTTTTACTTCCTGCAGTGTTTCACTCTGTACCTCTGTAATGGGAGATAGCCCCAGAAGGTTAACAGAGGAATTAAAAAAAAAAAAAGCATACTATATTTTAATGTAGAATTTAGAATCTCAACCCCTTCCTCTACTAAGTTCTGGTTACCAATTACTGCAGCCAAAACTACTGTTTAGTCAGATCAAAACTTTTTCCTAGTGTGACTGATCAATCCAGAAGATGTGTAAGTACTAATATTAGTACCAACCAATGGTCTCCTCAGATCTTGTACAGTGAACTAAAAGGAGACAAGCTTCACCCACACCTCCCGTTTCTGCACAGTTTAGATGCCAACTTCTCACTCAAGCATTACCTTTGGCTGGCTGAGGAAAATGGCAAACAAGCAGCAGCTACAAGGAAATAGACCATGTTTACAGAGAAAAAGTGAACCAAGACAGCCAGGGCAGTAAGAAGATAAAACAATGAAGCAAACAGTAGCACACTCTAAGAGAAAATATTATACAATAAGGGAAGTTTGGTAGCTCATGACAACAGAATAAAAAAAAAGGCAACAGAATAAAAGGAAATCTAGAAAATAGGAAAGGCAGAAAATATACAGGAACGTTAAATTTGGAGGACCAGTTCTGGAATCTAAATATCCAAACAGAAGTTCCAAAAAGATACCAGAGATAATCATGAGTAAGACAGTCAAAGACACCAAGGAAAATTCCTTGAACTGAAAGATGGGAGGTTTCAAATTTTAAAAACCACATCAAGATTTCAGAAAGAATTAAAAGTCACATTGAGGCTGCTGACAATAAAACCTCAAAATGCTAAGGTCAAAGGAAAAGTCTAAAGTTTTCAAGGAGGAAAAAACAGGTTATATAGAAAAGACTCAAAATGGCTTTGTTTTTTTCTGAAGAGTAAAACTGTAAAAGCAGTCAAAATAGTAATGAATTCATAATTCTGAAAAAATTCCAACCTAAACTTTATTATCAACTAGCACAAAGCATTTTTAAACATATGCTATCTCAAAATATTTACCCTCACAAATACTCTCTATAAAGGAAGGTCCTGAAAGGTATGTTTTATCAGAAGCAAAGATGAATAAAACAAAAAGGAATATATCTCACTTACAAAAGAAAAAACGAAGCAAATCCGTAACATGATAGTGAAGAGGAATCCCAGGATGATTGCTCTATAGCAGGTGCAGAGGCAGCCAGTACAAACTGCAAGAGGATCAAAAATATAAAGCCTCATACAATGCTGGTCTTGTCTTCAAAGTGAGCAGACATTGTAAAAATCAACAGAAGCATCACTTCCACTGATGAGGCTCACAGTAATAGTTATTGGGAAGTGAACTGGAAAGAGTGAGGGGTAGACGGTACGGCCAGGTACCTACCCCCCTTTTTATCGGCATGGCAGGAAAACATGTCTTAACCCACGAATTATAATGCAAATTGAAACAAATATTTTGCTGAGTAAAAGACATTCTATGTGTCTTGCTTATAAATGCATGGAATTTTTTTAGATCAGTACCATATCCAACAGAATGGATGCTAATCACACATGTAATTCTAAATTTTTCAATTATATTTTTACATTAAAAGGTAACTCGGAGTGTTAGAGCAAAGTAACAAAGACTAGGCGGCTATGACCACTGGAGAGATGTCAACTTGAGGCAATTCGGAACCACACCTGGATTAGGGTTTGGGAACCACACCTACATTGGGAATTGAGAACCAGCCTGGATTAGAGCATGAATGATTTGTGGGCCAGCAAATGAAGGAAGAGCACCCACAGGGATGTAGGAGGCCCAACTGGAACTTGTATAAAAGGAAGAAAAAAGATTGTTATACCTTATTCCTCTGGGAAAGCTCTTGCCTTTGCAATTGTCTAAAGAGCCGACTTGCTACCCGCCACAGATCTTCATCACAGATTTGCTCCAGTCTCGCCTTATGCCTGTCTGTATCACCTACCTTCAGTTGCCCATCTTCAGTCCATTGTTCCTCAAACCAAGACCTGCAGCAGACTCTCACCAGCTGTCCTGCAGTCCTGGATGGGAGTTCTACTTGGTAGCTGAGCAACCATCAGTCACTCAAGCTCTTGCACGTGCAGGCCACCGTCTTGGACTATATCTATCCTTGGGATTTCTAAGACTTCCTAATAGACCTTTTGGTTCTAATTTCTAAAATTCTGACTTCTGAAAGAACCCAAACTAGTAACAGTTGGCTAACAATTTTATTTCTCAAAATTCTGAAAGCTAAACATCAACATGAAGATATTAATTAAGTGTTGGTGAGGGTCCTCTTCCAGATTTCAGACAGCTGCTTTTCTGTGTTACATTCACAGGTAAGAGGGAGGGCTAAAGGGGCCCCTTGGGGACTCTATAAGGAAACTATTATCTCTATTAGGTCTCCACCTCAGGACCTAGTCACCTTCTAAAATCCCTGGTTTCTAATATCTCATGACACCACGAGGTAGTATTTCAGCACATGAATTTTGAGGGAACACATTCAGTTCATAATAAAATGATGAAATAATTTTAATAACCAAATACATGTATCCCAACATACTCAAGGTTTTCACTATGCAATCTATATTTAAAACCTAATGAGATATTTTAATTCTATTTTATACGAACTAGAGTATATTTTATGCTTGCCATCCATCAATTCAGACTACATTTCAAATGTTCAAAGGCCACATGTGGCTACTGGGTACCAACTGGATAGGGTGATTTCAGAATGCACATGAAACATGTAACAATTGTTACATTTCTGGAAAGCAGAACTTCAGGCAGAGACGTGAGGGAACTTAGTTTTCCTCATGTCCTATTTCGTTCCTTTCAACTTAAGTACTACATAGATGTATTATTACCTATTCAAAACATGAGCCAATTCTACACACTGAGTCAATTATTATGTATTGCAATTGTATACTAATAAATAGTAACTTTACTGGAGGAAAAAAAAATGACTGAAGTACATTCCCTAACATAAATTTTAAATGTATGTATTCTTTGACCTACTTCTATAAATCTAAGAGACAGACATGCTGTATTAGTTTGGGTTCCTTTCAAAGGACAGAATTTATAGATCTTAGCACAAAAATGTCTATTAGGAAGGCTTACAAGTCCAATGATAGAGGTGGTCCAAGATGGCTGCTTGGCCAGGCAGTAGATCTCCCTTCCCGGACTGCAGAACAGCCGGTGAGGTGAGAATCTGCTGTAGATCTCAGGTGAAGATCGGCGACTGAAGAGCAGCAACAGGTAGACAGGCACCAATCAAGACTGGAGCAAATCTGTGCTGACAATCTGCAACCAACCACAAAGGTGAGAGCTTTCCCAGAGGAAGAGCTGTAACAACTGTCTCTCTTCCTCCCTTTTATAGCGTTGGAGTTCCAATCGGCCCTCCCACATCTGGGTGGGTGTTCTTCTCTCATTGGCCAGCCCACAAATGACTCACACTCTAATCCCGACAAGTTCTTGAGCCACGGGTGGTTGACAAATCCTAATCCTAAGAGAGGTGTGGTTCTTAATTCCATCAAGTTGACATAATCCCGTCAACAGACACACATGCACATGTGCAAAATGCTGTGGAAATTTAGTACACATAACACTGTTTTTAAAACCATAAGACTGTACACAATCTAATTGTCCATCTACAAAGTTCTGGTGAGCTATCAATGAGCAACGTTCAAACTGAGGGCTATAGATGGTTTTCAGGGTGGGGGATGCCCTCATTTTTTCTTTCATGTTATAATAAAAAATTGTAATGAAGTTTTAATCTCCATATAAATTAATTACGTATCTTATATGTGACCCAAGAAAATTTCCTTTTCACAAGGACCCACAAATCAGCATGCCACCGGTTGGACATGCCTGTTATAGACAGAATAATATGCTGCAACTCAAAGAAAAACTAAAATAATCTACAAAACAACTATTAAGCAAAATATATGACCCTTTGTACTAAAAGGTAACATACACAAAAAGGGGCTTACATATAAACAATACAAAGAAACCTGGTAAAACAAGTGAGTGGCAAAGAACAGACTGGCAGAGACTTTTCACCGTAGACCCTTAGAATTTCAAATTATAATAACATGATATACGTAAAAATGTACCATTTCTACATCCAACTGTAGATCTGTTTTTTTAATCTTCCTTACCTTCTTGTGATGTTTAAGTCCATCTAAAAACTAACGTATTTCTAGATCCACTATAGATATTTCAGACTTCTTTTTCTCAGAGCAGATGTTTCAATGATCAGAAAAAAACTTTTTATTTCAAACACAATTCTCAGAGTTCTGTCTTCTTTCCTTGATTGGAATTACCACCTCATCCCCAGCTACTGGATCCTATCTCTAGTAAACTCCCAAATCCAGCTTTTCCTTAACACAGACCAATTTTTTTTTTCCTGGTACCCAGAGAGACATGTACACTCAAATATGCCTGCAGCTGCTCAAGTGCACTCACACTCTGTGCATATTGTGTGTATCCCCCTCCCTCTCTCTGCTATGTACATAAACAAAACTTCATGTATTTTATCCAACAGTTCCATGTGGTTACAGTAGAAGAAAGAGATCTGCGTGTGTTCCAGTATCATTCTATCACCTTAACAAATTTAGTTAAAGAAACCAGTCAACAATGTAAAACAATGACAAAAGCAAAAGTAGTTATGATCACTGAGAAAAGATTGCTAAACTTGGGAATTCATTTGGAAGGACAATGAACAGGGGACTATGAAAAAGACTGCTAAAAACACAAACGTAAACAGAAAACAGAGGAAGCAACTAAATATAGACTGCTCTTTTAAAAGGTATGCAGGGAAGAATTTCAAACTGCAAGAAAATATAAAATACTTTCAAACACCTATATGAAATTTTTATTTCAGAAGAAAATCAAATACCACCACATAAAA
Source organism: Ctenodactylus gundi (assembly GCA_004027205.1). Lineage (NCBI taxonomy): Eukaryota > Metazoa > Chordata > Mammalia > Rodentia > Ctenodactylidae > Ctenodactylus > Ctenodactylus gundi. Next base: position 21,900 of record PVKB01003014.1, read on the forward strand.
CACTTGAAATAATAATGGTGTTGTCTCATGGGACACCCAGAATCCCATCAAAAACAGCATAAAATCATTGTCTTAGATTGTTGACAATCTACACAAAGTAGAGAAAAAAATCGCACTGCTAATGACCTGGTAATTCATAAATTTATTAGTCAAAGAAACCATTAGTAACCAGAACAATGGGAAGCATTTTTTAAAAACGAAAACACATAAAAACTAATTAAAATTAAAAAACAGATTTCTCATTTCTCACTCTGACTCAGTTCTTTCCAAAGTTGTAAGCTCGAGAGGAAGACTGTCAACTGAAAATCTAATTTGGCCCCATGGAGAATTATGGGGAATGTGCAAAAAACTACCTGTCCTATACTCTAGTTATACATCTTTCACCTTTAATGAGCTGTGTGGAATCTCTAGGTCTATAATCAGGTCATAAGCATACAACTTAATATACCGGTTTATCATTCCAGATTATAATAAGACTCAGCACAAGGCGACCCAGGCTCAAATCAGCAGTATTCAGGAGTATTCAAATAGCCCTTTGAAGTCTCTTGCTTCTCTCTTGAAGCAAAACCTAGCACCTGTTATCAAAACATGTGGGTAGGAATCTCAGGCTGAAGAAGCTAAATTACCCAAGCGTGCGTGGACTGGCAGTGTCCTTCAGAACTCTCTCTACAGTGATGGAAATGTTCTTTATCTGTGCTGTCCAATACAGCAGTCATTAGCCACATATATCTGAAATTAACAGATGCTAAATAAAAACTGACATTCAGTTCCTCAGTCACAATAGTTACATTTCAAATACTAAACAGCTACAAGTGGCTGGCAACTCAGACACAGCACAGGGTCTGGGGGCCCAGATCAAGGCCCTGGGATCTATTCCCCAGTACCAGAAAAAGATTAGCAAGGCCTGGTGGGGCATATCTGCAAAATCTCAGTACTTAGGAGGCTGAGGCAGAAGGACTGCCAGCCTGGGCTACATAGTGAGTTCAGAAACAGCCTGAAATATATAGTGAAAACCTGTTTCAAAAAATAAATTAATTAAATAAATAAAATTATACAGCACAGACTTGTTTAAAACAACTGACTGCTCTCCAACAGTGCTATGAAAGAAAAGCTGATTACAAAAGGTTTCCATACCATCCCTTCCCAAACACACAAAAAAGATGTTATTTTATCTTTTTCCATTTTGCAATTTTGTATAACATTTTTCTCTCTTAAGCCCTTGTGGCTGGTACTGTATGCACAGGTATGTGTGTTTATGTGTGAAAACCATTGTCTGAGAGCAGAAATAGCCAATGCACAAACCTCGGGCCAAAGCTGGACCCTCTAGATAACAAAACATTTTCAGAGAAGCTTAACTTACCAGCTAACATGAACAATAACCTAACCATCCTTTTGCAAAGTATTTATGAACACAATCTAAACAGAGTAAAGCATTTCTAATCACAAAACGTCCAATACTGCATTCAAGTCAAGAGAGAGAGCTTGGGCCCAGCTTCCACTGCACCATTTGTAAAGTTGATAATAGTAAATTACACTTTAGATTTACTGACTCTACATGTCAAAATGAAAGATGTAATTAAAATGAAACACTTCCTTAATATTTAGAAGTCTTTAACTGTATCTCCTCATAAAAGTTTTGGAAGCAGCCTAAACAGCATATAAAAACGCAGCTCACCTTTTAAGCAAGTTAAAAGTTCAAAGACTAATTATATTCCTGAGATTAAGACTCTCGACAATGAACAGATGAACTTCCAAGGGTTCAATGAAGATTATTCTTCCTTACTAATAAATACATTAAACCTGAAACTGTCCTCTTTCCTCCCTATCAAAAACAAACAAACAAAAAGGGCTGAAGGAATGGCCCAGTGGCTAAAAGCCCTGAGTTCCTGGCACCACATAAAGCTGGGTGTGGTGGCCCTGTAATCTCAGCACTCAGAAGGCTGGGTCAGGCAGATGGTCCTGACCAGCCTGGGCTATAAAGCCAGACCCTCACTCAAAAAAAAAAAAGAAAGAAAGAAAAGAAGAAAAAGAAAAGGAAAAAAAATGTTTGGCACTGTAGATTACTCCAAGAAACTCAGGTTTTCAGAAGCAAAGGAAACCGAAGTCTGCATTCACTTATAGCTATATCTATAAGGCCAGTGAAATCCCTGATTTTGAAAAAAATTCACAGATTTGCAAGAATTAGTAACAAAATTGGTAACTATTTTACAGTAACTCCCAGATATTAATAAGAATGTATCACTTTTAAGATTTGTTTTCTTAAGAGTAGAAATACAGTATGCGTCAATTACAAAGCACCTAAAAGTGTGGCTCAGAGAGAGCTAAGCAGAACCCACAGAGCTACAGGAAAATCAGTCACACTGTGAAGTGTGAGGCAAGGCACACACCCTAATTTTCTGAGCTATCTAGCCAAACTACAGGCAGTGTCTAAATCCACCTGGCTTGGCAAAATTTTATTTAACCTGTATCAAATTTCTGAATTAAAGCTGAGAATTCTCTTTAACACATAAATCTAGATTAAGTAATGTAATTTCCAACTGAATATATTCACAGTATGCTGATCTAAAGAAATAATCAAAGTTGATCAATGATAAACAGGAAGCACCTGTGCATTTTTTACATTAAAAATGTGGATTACTTCTGTATTACTGCTATTAAAAAAACAGCCAACATTACTTACTACAAGGCTGCCAATAATTATTTAACAGCATATACGACTTAGAAACAACAATGAGGTCACAGTAAGAATTCAAACACTAAGCATCAAAGCTGGCATTGGACAGAAGTCACATAAGAGGCAAGAAGCCCTCAACAAAGGAGGCAGAGCAGTGGCTCAGTGGTTAAAGTGCTTGCCTACCAAGCGCTAAGTACCCAAGTTCAATTCCCCAGCACCATATAAGCCAGGCACGGTGGTGCACACCTGTTATCCCAGCACTTGGAGGCTGAGATAGGAGGATTGTCCTGAGTCCAAGGGCAGTCTGGGCTCCACAGTGAATTCAGGACCAGCCTGAGCTTCAGAGCAAGACCCTATCTCAAAAAAAAAAAAAAAAAGCTCCACGCAGAGGCAGGCTGTCCACATCTGCTATGTCCTAGAAATCTAGCATATTCTACCTACTAGGCCAGAGTGAAAAACTTCATGTGAAAAACTCCCTGCTGACTGACAAGAATGGCTTACTCGGAAAGGAAAGTTATGGCACAGGTGACCGTGCTTTACTACTAGCAAGCACAAAGGCTTTCCAGTGCGAAATCATGGTTCTTTGGTAAAACAAATGTGAAACATTTTTGTAATACTAGGTACTGGGATTTTCCATTTAAAAAAATCTTTTGCTATAGCAAAATGTTCTAACCCCTTTAACAACAGGTAATTACCCCAAATAACAAATTTAAATATATTATGTAGATTAGTGTACTCAAAAAAATTTGCAAACATGAGGAATACCCATTACTACTCTGTAATATCTGATCCTGTACTATATGGCCTCAGACTTGATAATCAAGCCTTTAATATCTGTTTTTGTGTCTTGTAGGTTATCAGTACTATCCTCAACAGGCTGTTATCAGGTTTTTTTTTTTTTTTCTTACAACAGACAGTGGGTTAACAGTTTCCATTCCTATCTGCTCCCTATCCCACCTATTAAACCTCTCACACTATCCATAATCTAACTTGTTTCTAAACACTGGACTTACAAACCAGATAATTTTGCTTGTTAGAATACTTTAAGTAAATGACAACAGGTTTTAAGGACCTTAAAGTGTCTCCTACATGTTAAGGCACAGACTTTGAACAAATTGGCCACCATCAAGTCTTCCATGTTTACTGTCACCGTCTCATGAATAATGCGTAGGCAAGTCATGTGGATTAAAAATGAGTCCAAATAACTAAAACCCACAACTAAAAAAGGGCAAGAGAAAAGATTATTTAGAAAGACTACATCTCAAGCAATGTTCTGGGTACTTCTAATAACTTTAAGAAGAATTATTATCTCTTTTTTCAGAAAACCGAAACTGAAGAATTTGCCCAGTATCATAACTGAGAAGTCAAATATTAGCTTAGCTATGACTCTGACTCCAAAATCCAAGATCTTTTCAACACAAAAGATGGATGTCCATTTTCATTCTTGGTTTCACTAATGATTTTCATACATTATTCCCAATCCTTTCTTGGAGGCATGGCTGATTCTTTCCTTGACCACTTCCTAAAAAACCAATGTTAATCAAATTGAGAGCAAATTAAGATTACCTCTGCAAGGATACACCCGTTCAGCAACAAACATGTTTCTGCAAGACTGGTTGTATCTTCAGTTACATGTATATATGTATATGTACGGCAGGCACAAAAAAATGGTTTCAGGTCTCCTTCCAAAATGCACTGATTTCCCCACTGACATTACTGAGTTAACATTTCATATCTTCCCTAGTGCTGTATTGTACAACTGATGGAAAATAACTGATAATAAAGCAAGTATGTCTTAGAAACTGGCTCAATCAGGGCTGGAGGAATGGTATAGGATGTTAAAGTGCTTGCTTGGCAAGCAAAAGGCCCAGAGTTCAAGCACAAGGCCCTGAGTTCAATTTTCCAGTACCACACATATACTGGGCGTGGTGGCACACATCTTTAATCCTAGCACTTGGGAGGCTGAGGCAGTAAGATTGCCATGAGTCCAAGGCTTACCTGGGCTACATAGTGAGTGCAGGACCAGCCTGAGCCACAGAGTGAGACCCTGTCTCAAAAAAAAAAAGGGAAAGAAAAAGAAAAGAAACTGGTTCGATAAAGAATTTATTGTACGCTCCCACAATTTGTATACTAGCATATTAAATTTTCTAATCTAAACACTGGAGACTAGTGTAGAGAACATGAAGAGCTTCCACTTTCCTAATGTCGTTAAGGAACAGGGATATACTTGTTTACTGTTAAAATCGTTGTTGCCTAGTCCAGAGACTTAAAGTAAAAGTTGTTTGTAGAATAAATGAATAAAGGCTCTGTGTCCAATAAGTGGTAGTTGAATACACACATAACTTCTCCTTAACTGGTCTGAATTCTTTACATTTCACGTTTTCTGACATAAAAAGATACTAAAAATGACTCTTCTAATCCCATTAAAAGATAAAGGAAAAAAAAAAAAACTAAAAAGACATGTCCCTTCCTCACTCTGAAAACCCTTTTCCCAAGCAGATGAGTAAACCTCCATCCACCAGACTGCACTAAGTATAGCTTTTATATGCATTACAAAACAGCTGCTTAAAAAATAAAAAGGCCCTACAAAACAGGGATACTGGAGTTCTAAAGCACAAAATAGCATCAAAAAGAAACAACTTTTAGCCCAAAAAGTCAAAAGACAGTATTTGTAAAATATAAAATTCCTAAAGGCTTTAACAGTTCATGCAGCTAAATTGAATAGGTTTTCTACTCAGGTATTTTCCCCCAACATGAAGTAACAAGATTGTAGAAACATTATTCTAATATTTACAATATGAAAAAGTAAGGCAACCTCTTGCTCCCCTGAAGCAGGAACTTTTGCTCCTATTGAAGAGAACTACTAAAATACATAAAACCATCCCCAGTATTCCTACTTAAGAGGTAAAATACATGCCTGTCAAGCCACTAACAACAGAAAGTTACCCTGTAGAATTTTATACATGACTATTATTACTTCCCAAAACTTACAAACTGTGTATAGAGATTTGGATACAGGTTGTTTACAACTCTGAAAAAACAAACTTCGCTGAACACCTACAATGGGAAAAAATTACTTGAGGTGCAGGTACTAAGTATAAAACCCAATCTCTAAGAGCAATTTATGTTTCCAATTACACTACCTTAATTAAACCAGGCCAATAAGCTTCCTTACACTCATTTACATTCATTAGATTTTAACATCGACACTTTGTGAGCACTCATCTTAGAAATGCTCATAGATAGGAACAACTTATTTGTATTTATTTCTACCACAGCTTAAGGCAATGGCAAGAACTAAAGAAATTTTAATACAATCTGTTATTTTCTGAATTTAATACAAACCTATGTTAAATCTTCTGGTAGAGAAAATACTTCAAATATCCTGTGGAGTGTTATTTCTTGAGGCAAATGAAAAAGACTTTCAAACAATAATATATTTTAAATTTCTCCCATCTCTGTATTACATATGCTTCATTAACTCTGCTGCAAAATTTAATCAAGTATTTGCCCTAACACTTTTCTACGAAGAAAACCTTAGAAAAGGATCAAAAGTAAAACAAAAGGTGTATTTTCAGCACAACAGCAAATCTGTTCTTATAACTAGCCTCAAGGAAAACATCCTTCCTATCAATGGTACAGGTTCAGTCCATATAAAATCACAAGAAACTGAAAAAGAATTCCGAAAATTAATTCACATTTCTGGGAACTACTTTTAAAGATACAAGTAAATCTGCCTTATTTTATTGATAATTGTTTTATATATGCCATTTTAAAAGTTTAAGACACCACAATGGTGGGACATTCCAACTGTAACAAGACAGGAAAGTGGTGCGTTGCATCGGAATTCGGGTTACCGGGAGTTTTTAAAATAAAGGTTTGATTGACAACAAACGTGGCATTTAGGTTCTGGGTCAAGAAGAATTAATAACAAAATCAACCTAGAATTTTTCTTTTGTTTAGAAACAGGCGGAAAACATAACCACGTAAGGGCAAGTATGAAACAAAAGTACGTGACCCAAGGACAATACCCCCCACAACAGGACAAAATAATTCAAGCAGCAATTTTGAAATACGTGACATCAATTAGCGTATTTTCTAAAGGGGTGTGATAAAAACGCGTAGTCTGAACCCACACCGCAACTTTCACAAGTGCGCTGAGGGCGACCCAGGCAGTCTCGGCCGCTGAACAAGTATGTGTGAGTACACACAAGCAATTCGGAGCCCGCAACTATTACGGTTAACAAAGGTTACAGGACCCAAAAAAAAAAAAAAAAGCCAAAAAAAAAAAAAAGTGGAAGCAAAGTACCACAGTCCCCCAACTCGGCTTCGCAACAACTTCTGCAACAAGAGCTCCGGCACCTCGGCTCCGAACATCAGAGGCACAACACACTGATTGTAGGGGTCGCGCAGGGAAAGGTCCTGGGGCAGGCGGCGGGCCGGCGGGGCGGGGTCTCCGGGCACTCAGACCCTTCCACACCTCGCGGCGCCCACCCGGCCCGCGCAGCCACGGCCCGGCCGCGCCACACCCCAGCCCCCATCCCCCGTGGCCAGGTGACACGCCGGGCAGCCGGCCGGGCCGCGAACACACCCCTAACCGAGGCCCGCGGGCACCCAGGCTTTACCTGCACCGAGGCGCCAGGTCCCGCCCCGTCAGATCCGGGGGGCCCGGGACCTTTTGTTCCTTCCTCTTCCGATGGGATGGAGAAGTCTGGGAGGGGAAGAGAGGAATGGGCTCTAGGAGGCGGAACTGAAGACAGTAGCGGCCGCCGTGCCCCCGCCCCGCCCCGCCCCGCCCCTCCGGGCCCGTGCCGGCCCGCGGCTCCGCGCGCGGAGCGGAGCGAGGGCGGAGAGAGGGGAGCGGGGAGCGGCGAGGGGGCCCGGCCGCCGCCCGCGGAGGAGGGGGTGGGGACGCCGCCCCTCCTCCCCTCGCGCGCGCCCGCCGCCCCTCCCTGCCCCGCACGGCCGCGCCGCGCCCGCCGGCCCCCCGCCACTTCCGCCCTCGGTCCCGGCCGCGCCCGCAGCGAACCCACCTCCGGGCCGCTCGCTCGGCGCTCGCGGGCTGCTGGCTGGCGAGCTGCTCCTCCGCCGCTGCTGCCGCGCGGTAGACCCGCCTCCCACCCTGAGCCGCGAGCGCCGCCGATTCGCCGGCGCAGCCCTGGGGCTGGCACCCTGCCGCCCGCTGATTGGCGCCCCCAGCCGCCCGTTAGGGCGCGAGGTACGCCGGCCAGGCGCGGCGCGGGGCGCGTACGGAAGACGAAGCGAGCAGAGGAGGGAAGGAAGAAGGCCCGGCGCCGCGGGAAGGACCGGGGCCGAGACGGGCACGCAGAGACGAGGGCCCCCGCCGCCCCACCTTCCTTTGCATTCGGCCTGCCCCGCCTCGCGGCCGGACCGGCGGCACGTGTGGCCAATCAGCGCGCGGGGAGCGCCGGGTGTGAGCCGCGCGTCGGGGGCCTCGAATCGGAAGGGAGACGTCGCTCGCTGATTGGTCCCGCCTCCTTCGTCGAGCGTGAGGCGAGGCGCGGCCGAGAGGGGTGGGACGCCCGCGGTTTCGCTCGAGTCCATCCCCGGCGCGCTCCCACGGGACTCGGGGACAGGCGCGGAAGGCCCGCTAGTGTGCCTGGCGGGGAAAACGATGCCGGGCGATCCCTCCCGCCCCCTGCCAGCCCTTTGGGTGGGGCCCGTGAGGGGTCACCGTCTCGTCCACCTTCCGTCGTGAGGCTGGAACTGGACACGTGCTCAATCTCAGGCATGTCCCGGGCCTGCCCGAAGGACAGGACGGGCCCTGGAGCCCAGGAGCCCGGTAGAAGCATCTTGCCGGGTCGCTGGCTGGACGCGCCCTATGCAAATGAATGGGCGGGATCTGAATATAAATAAGTCCGATGCCGATCTGTTTTGTGTGGTTAGATTTAAGGTAGGGAGATGAAAGATATTTTTCTTCAAACTGAGTCTTCCTTCCCTCATCAAACCAAAAGTGATATTATTATTGCATGTTCCTAATTGTCATTTTGAAGTCGATAAGCACCTGGCAGTTGGTTAAATGCTGGTTTATTTTCTCTGACCCTTCATCTCGCCACTGTTGCGGCCTCAGCTTGGGCTGTTTACCCGAGAAAAGGTAGTGAAGCCTGGATCTTGGGTTGCCCCGGAGCTGTAGCAGCGATCAAAGGGAACCGTGCTGCTTTTAACTTTGAGGCGCTCAAGCCCCTGCAGTTAAAGATTGAGCCCATCTAATCACATCAAATACCTAGCGCCTACTGTGTTAGGCAGGGACCATCGAAGGTCCAGCGTTGAAAAGGAGTTTTGCACAGGTAATTGGAGGCAGAGCCAAAACTAGGACACTTTTCCTTGGCTGTCTGTCCAGCACTCGTACTAATTCATGGATTTACTTGGAGTTTAAGGTTAGGCTGAGAAGCATCTCTAGCAAAGCAAATCAGTAATTAGAAAGTATCAAAAACAGCATTTTAAACAGTAAGAGTTTTTTGAAATAGACTTTAATTTGAACTGAGGGCATCCCAGAAGAGGGTGCCTTCACGTGGACCCTGACGATATTGGCCATTTCCTATGTCTTACCGGTTTTCCAGACATCCTTCCGAAAAGCTTATTTCCACCATCTCTCTCCTCAGAAATGCAAGTAATATTCTCATGGGAAGTTTGTGATGAAGATCATGAACCCTGGACATAAGCCAATTGTAGTTTTGTATGCAGCTCTCATCCAGAGCTGATCCTTGGCAAAGTGGATCTCACTTGCTGTGATGTCTACTATAAACAGAGTTGAGTGATGATGAAATAAAACAATAAACGTGAAAGTGAATACAGTAGGGCTTTGAATTAAGGGAGAATGACCAGCATTATCTGTTACATAGGAACACTTATACTAGGTGAACTTACACAGCAGAAATTCATCCTTCGAAATTTTACTTCCAGGGACTCAGTAATTAAGAGTGTTGGCTTAGGAAAGTGTGGGGCTCTGGATTGATTCCTCTACCCTACTATACCTCCATATTGAAGATTGAACCCAGAGCTTCCACACTGAGCTATATGGTTTTGGTTTTGTTTTATTTGTTTTGAGACAGAATGACCCCCTGTTGCCCAAGCTGGTCTAGAAACTTAGGCTCCTCCTGCCTTTGCCTACCTACATGCTGAGATTATAGACATGTTCTACCACCCTTAGGCCAGCACTAATAACTCTTATTTTAAAACAGTGTGAAAGACAGTCAGGAAGCCAACTACTGGAGCTCTGTTCATCTTCTAGAGCCACCAGGGCAAAGGCTATAGAAGTAGAAAGCCTGGTCCTGGCTGCTGGTCCTACTAAATGCTGACACAGTCAATGCTTTCATATGAACTGTTGTATTAAAACCTGCCGTGAGTCGCTCAAATATTTTCTTTTATGTGAACAGTGTGTAGATTTGGATGTCCACTTGAAACAGTGGGAATAAAAGTAGGGCTAAGGTGCAGGACAAAGCTTGGCGGTTAAAGTGCCCACCTAGCATGCACCAGGCCCTGGATTCCATTCCTTAGCACCACATGAAAATTAGCTGGATGTAGTGGTCCATGCCTGTAATCCCAACACTTAGGAAACTAAGGCAGGAGGATGGCTGTGAATTCAAGACCAACTTGGTTTACACAGTGAGTTCAGAACCAGCCTGAACTACAGAGAGAGAGAGAGACACTGTCTCTAAATAAATAATAAGGCTTTGTGGGATTGCAGAAGAGTCCGCTTCTAATGTGGAAACTCATTACTTCTGTGTATATTAATTCAGTAATATGCCTGAGGTCTAACTGAAATGATCACTGAAGTATCCAACTTTGAATCTATGACTTCATGTAAGACTCCAAGATCTAGAGGATTGAGAAAGAGGAAAAGGGACAGCCTTGCTACCAATGCCAATCCCCAAGGAGCATAGAAATGGGAGCACGTCTACGGTCCCCTTCACTAGAAATGCATCTAAACCAAAGTGGGTCAAGACAGAAACTGAAGGCATGTAGAGCAGGGATTGCCATGGCAACAATCAGCTTGGAAATCCACTGGGGTACCTGAAGATCTATCAGTGATTTCTATTGTATTGAATGTGTCTGATTTTCATATGGATACACAGCAATTTTAACCCTTTATTACTCATGTTACTACAAAATGTATTAATAAATCATTTCAGAATCTATATATAGATAGAAATTTACTCAAAAGACACATAAGAAAAACAGTAGTGATTATTTCTAAAAAGAGCTTGAAGGTAATGGATAAAGAACTTAAATTTCTTTTTTTTCCTTTTTTTGTTGTTGGTGTTTTCGGGTTTTGGGGGGTTTTTTGTTGTTGTTGTTGATGATGATGTTGTTGTTGTTGTTGTAATACTGGGGATCATGTCAAGGGCATGCACAGTGAGTTACATCCCATTTTTATTTTTGATTTTCAGACAGCATCTCACTCCGTTGCACTAAGTTGTCCAGGCTATACTCATATGGGATTCTCCTCCCTCAGGGTCCCAGAGTGTGGGAATTCCAAGCCTATACCACTGGGCTGGGCTTAAATTTTATCATTATTTCTTCTGTCGCTTGCTTTTCTTAAAAAGTTGCCTATGTCTCAATTTTTCAAAATATACAACTGATGTACCATCTTCTATCTAGTAAATCTTTAAAGCTGCTTCTGGATATCTCTGCATTAAGCTGTATCATTCTCACCTATGAATAATTTTCTCTTACAGTCATGACTTTGGTGAATGTTTTAATCCAATAGTTTAGTCTTCAACAGTTGCTTAATTTGTCACGTAAGTATAACTTTGTTTCTACAGCTAAATTAAGAACATTTTATTCTCAGTTGCCTTAGAGAAATACTAAGTAATTGTATGAAAATGAAGTACTGTATTTGTATAATGGAAAAAGTAGAGATGTGTCAGAGATCTACAACCATTCTACACAGTTTTGCTCCATCCTTCCAGCTTATAGTTACAAACAACATGTTGAGTCTCTGGTCAATATCCACATTTTATATCTATTCATCTAAGGAGACTAAATTGGAGTGAGCATTAGAACATATAAAGGAAAGGTCTAGCTATTTGCAACTTTATAAAATGAGATAACTTAAGTAATTGGAAAGAACATTCGTATGTAGTTACTTTTTTGATAAATTATTTTAAAAATCTAACACCAGCTGGTTTTGTATATCGATACAATGAAATATCATATGTTAAATGAGTTTAAGTTGAGGATGTGTGCCTCTTCACATACAAAAATCCTCATACATAAACTGGTTTTTACTGAGAATGGAAATGAACATTTAATGAGAAATGCTGACAAATGAACAGGGAATATGCAAGAAAAAAATGTTGAATTAAACAGGTGCTCATTAGGTATCTGTTATATACCTAACATGAAAGTATTGGTAGCAGTAGAAAATTCTGATTCTTTGGCTAAAATCTTTGGAAAAAAATGAGGCATACAGATAGGGCTTTTTAGAATTTAAAAAAAAAGATTGAAAAGGAGTAGGCTCCGGTTAAGAGAAAAAAATATATGGTAAGGAAATCACTAGTTACTATTCTCTAGGCATCTTTTATGTTATATTTCTTGCCTATATATTTAACGGCATATGTGATCATTAGATGAACTGAGCCAATGATTGCTCATATATTACTTGAAAAATTAAAATTCAATTCCAATGTAATAAAGACTCTCAAAAGCATTTAAATATTTTCTGAGATTTACATATTTGGAAAATGTTTTTTAAAAGGGGGGGGGCAATTTCTAAACTCCAAAAGGATAATATACAGTTGTTTAATATGGGGCCTTGTGCCTTGATTATAACTGTCTTGTGTGACAATATTGACTGAGCCAGGCTGCTGCTTGGCAGGAGAAGTGTATGAAGGTATAATACCCTTGGAAAATTTCAAGCATGTTAGCATAATTGCTCTGATGAAGACTGAAGAGCTTATTTAGCATTGCTGACTACAGTAGACAATGATGCATAATCAGTATCCTAATGATTGAAATAATGAGCCATCATTGTTTGTCCCTACTGTAAATAGTCCTTAGTTATGAAAAGGACATTTTGCTGAAAGAGTGTGACAGTTGTGTTGGCTGATGAGTGAACAGAATGTAATTAATGGTGGGAAAGAACCAATCACTACTGGGTCCTAAAGACTACAGTGGTAGGCTATAAAGAATAAATGATATTACTACATCAGTATTTCATATAAGCTCTTTTTTTGCCTTCGTATAATCATGGAACCAATTATGGAAACTGAGATCCAGACTTTTCTAAAGCTCTCTGACAACTTAGTGCTAGAGATTATGCACATAATATGTCATTTTTTTGTTTTACTACTGTCCACTGACTCTTTTCCTTATCCCTGGTCTGCACCCACAGCTTTGCTGACAAGCTATTTTTGCCTTTGCTACTTTTCAGTCTTCTGGTTCCCCTTACTGTCTATGCATATATCCTTACCAGTTCTTGCACAGTGAAGATGGAAGCAGTTCCTTTCCATGACTAAACTCATAATGGACAGATTCATTTCCAGATACATCCTTCCAGCCACTTCTGTGAAAGACTTGTTTCTCTTTTTGGAAAAGGTTATTTCCTCTACTGGCTCTCTATTCCCTTGACTACCAAGGCTACCTGCCCTCCTCCACACACCCAAGTCATATTCTATTATATCTTAAAATTTTTCTTTGAAACTATCATAACTGGAATCATCATGTTGATTTCTTTATATACTAATTTATCATTTGTCAGCCCTTACAATTGAAATTATAACTTTTGCAAGTGCAAGAAATATGTCTACTTTGTTCACCATGATATCCTTAATTCAAGCACATCTATTTGGTTCAAAATATAATATTCTTAACTCTAACAATAAATATTTTGACTAGCGGGGGATTTTTACTCAAGTTCATTTAGACTCAGCAAGTCAAATCAAAACTGAGCTAATTATTTCCTTCTGTTTTCCTGTCCAGATATGTCTTAGTTCATTTCCCTAGAAAATTAAGCCTGAAACGGATTAAGTGCTGGTGCTTCATTTAGGGGATATAATTCTAGGGTTGCAGCAGCGAGGGAAAAGACCAGGGAAAATAAGGACAGTTCATAGTGGTGCAGTACTGCACTAAACATTGCTCCTGGACAATCCTTTAATCAATACAGTATGCCTTTGGGCAGGTGGCTCCACTTGATCATACAGGAATCTCCAGATAGGCAGTGTGGAGAAATCATGCCTTGGAACAATCTGAAGAAGGAAGGAACTTTATCCTTATAGTTCGTATCTCCTCTTGGTCAAAGTTCATCCCACAGAGAGCAGATACCCTCATTTCCCATTTGTGTTATCCATTCGTTGATATCCACTTGGAAGCACAAGTCCCATGCCCTCGAGTTCAGAATTGGTGGAAAGAAACTGGGCATGTGACTGGTTGGCTGGCCTCAGGCCATCACAGAAGATGTAACTAAGTCTCATGGTAGCAGCTGATACTAAAGGGATCAGGGACCCAGAAAAATCTAAACAGACACATAAACAGCCTGATACAGAGTAACTGTTACTACAGCAGAGTTAAGACCTAATTTTTTTACTCACTGCTTTATAGTCAGCATATACCACAATAAGCACTAATTAAAATTTTGTTGTGTGAATAAATGCATGTATGCTGATATGACACCACTACCTACCTAATCTACTTAAATATGAGCCTTGGAGTGTCTCATATTCTTCTTCCTAAATTCCCATATATCAGAATTCCTGCTGGCCCTACTTGGTTTATCTCTGATCTGGTGTTTGCTCACCAGACTCACTGCCTTAACTCAGGTCATCATCTTTCATTCGGATTTTGACACAGCTTCTTAAATAGTCTTCCTGACACTAGTTTTTTTCTCCCCTCCAAACTGTTTGCCTTGGCATCAGAATTTTTAATAGCATATTTTCTAACTGCAAGTCTGATATACTACCTTGATTGTTTTCTGTTGTTTTTCTATTCCCCACACCCAAGGATAAACCCAATACACGTAGCATAACCTGAAAAATCCCCTCTGATCTCTCTCAGGCCAGTCTCTACAACTTCATATCTCAGTGCTCTACATCTTGCTCCTCATCCCAGCCAGTCCAATCTCCTGACAGTTTTCTTCCCTGAAGCCCATACTGTGTTCCTGGTTCTGCTGCAGTTTTACCTACATGTGTTTGCCTAACACACACATTCATATTCTGTATTCATCATAGCAGCCATTGTTCTTAGTTTCAAGCAATAAAAGAATCTGATATCGGCTTACTTAAGAAGAAAGGGAATTTGTGGAAATAATATTGGGTCATAATGATAATGTTCCTGAGAAAATTGCAGAAATAGGTTCAAATAAGAAGCAAAAGAGAGTCAAGCAGCATCCCAGAACAGACAAGGCACAACACAGCATAGTAAGGGCAAGAGAAAACCATCACAGTCACAACCAGTCCACCTGGGCCACCTCAGTGTACACTTCCAATTCAGAAACACGCACTGATAACCTCCCACTGCTACACTATCAGAACTGTTGCTCCTGAAAACCAAATGTCACTGTACTGCCTGCTATTAACACCAGGATGGATTCTCCACCAAACTTATTTTGTGTTCCCCAGACTCTGAAGCCAGAAGCAGATCCATTAGATTAACATAGCTTTTCAGGCAAAACTAGAAAAGTAAGGAGCTGATTTTTTTTTTTTTTTTGCTTCTATATTGTAACTGGAATAGGCTTCTCTCCAGTAATCATTAGAGAACTCTCTAAACAAAGGAAAGAAGCACAAGTATTCAGGAACTCCCAAATGACAAATGTCCACCATGTTCTCAAATTCATTCAGCAAATAAATTAAGCATGTACCTGTAGCAGGTTGTCTTTGAGGCCAAGGGACACAAAAATTAATAAAATGAGCACTCATATCCCCTAGGATGGCTATGGTCAGAAAGACTGAAAATAGGAAGCATTATCAGTAGCAGAGCGTTTGGAACCCTCATGTATTGTTGATGAGAATGTACAACAGTCACTTTGAAAAAAGGTCTGGCAGTTCTTCAAAAAGTCAAGCACAATAGCCATATAACCTAACAGTTCTACTGCTAGGGATACAACCAAGAGAAATGGCAATATATACTCATGCAAAAAGTGGTACAAAAGTGTTTCTAGCAAGATTATTCCAAAGAGCCAAAAAGTGGAAACAAACCACATGTGCATCAACTAATGAATGGATAAGCAAAAGGGGCACATCTGCATCCACACAATGAAATCTTATCTACCCACCTCACTCTCTCAATTCTCCTTCCTTCTCCATGTCTCCTTCCTCCTGGTCTTTCTTCTTTGACTTTGCTTCCTGCTTGCCCTGAGGTGGGTAGATTTGTTCTGCCACTTACACCTCACCACAGTGTTTCTGCCTTAACACAGGCCCAAAAGCAGTTGAGTCCAATCAACCACAGATTAAAACCATTAGCCCAAATAAATCTTTCCTCCTTGTAAGTTGCTTATGTCAGGTATTGCATCACAGTGACAGAAAGACACAATATATTTCCATTAATATGAAATATCTGAAACAAGAAAATCTGTAAAGACTAGCTTAGTGGTTGTACAAGTCTGGGAGAAAAGAGATAATGGGACCCTGGCTTGCACATGTTTTCTCTCTCTCTCTCTCTCTCTCTCTCTCTCTCTCTCTCTCTCTCTGTCTGGGGAGTGACTGCTTGACTGCTCATGGCTCATGGGTACAGTGTTTCTGGAATAATGAAGATCTTCTAAAATTAGATTGTAAAGATGATAGTGCAACTTTGTGAATATATTAGAAACCTTAAATTATACACTTTAAATAAATGAATTGTGAGGCATGTGAATTATATCTCAATAAAGTTTTTTAATACATGATAAGATAGCTATCTCTTCAAGGAACTCACATGCTTATGAAACAACAAAGAATTAACCTGGAAACAATACAACTTAACAACTTTAAGGGGAACTTCTGTTCCTCCTACCTCTTTCCTCATTCCCCAAGTTGAATGAGCTACCCTCCTCCCTGTCACAGCATTTACCTTTTTCTTTTTAACTGCTTTTCTGAATAGTGAAATCATTAAGGTAAGTATCTGAGCTTTGGGCCTCCAAGGGTAGGTGCAGTTTCTGACATACAATAGGCTTACAGTGTTTGCTATGGTAAATGAACGAGCCAGAGTTGGCAGATGGGGTCCTAAGCCACAGGGCAAATTCCTTCCAGTTACACCCACCCTCAATTGCTGCTAGAAACAATGACTCCCCAAATATGTCAGCCAGCCACTGAGAAGTCTACACTAAACACAATCATGTTTTCTACAAGCTGTTAGCTTCCAGGTACATGTTTATATTTTACACTGTAAATGTAAGGTTCTGTTTTCTTCCTAATTATTCTCTGTCCCTGGAATCACCTTTTCACTCACCTCATTTGCAGCTTTCTGTCGAGTTCCTCACATAACATCAGTTCTGTTGGTATCTTCAGCTTCTTGTAATTGTGAATTCTCACTCCTTGGTGGGTCAGTGCTGACTGGGTCTTTCTGATATAGGCATATAAACAGTTTCAAAGGCCCAGGTTGAGAGACATGATTTTTAATGAACCAGAAAGCACAAAACAGCACTTTTACATATGGAAATTATATAGAATATTATTTTTTCACAGCCTATTCAGGTTTAAATTTGCAGCTGACATTCTCTAAACTTTTTGCTGTATATTTAAACTCTATAATCCAATGATTTTTAGTATATTCACAGATCTGTGCAACCATCATTGCCATCTTATTTTAGAACATTTTCTTTACTTTTTTGCTGCCTTTATTTATTTACTTATTTTAGACAATGTCCTGTTACATTGCCCAGGCTAGCCTCAAATTTGAGATCCTCCTGGCTCTGCTTCCTGAGTAGCTGGGGTTACAGGCATGTACCACCACATCCACCTTTTGTTTTACAGCATTTTCATATTCCTAAAATAAACCCACTCCTGTTAGCATCCGCTGTCTGTCCCTTGACCTTAGCCAACTACTGGTATACTCTTTTTCAGTCCTAGGGATTAAATCCAGTGTCTCCTGCATACTCAACAAGTGTCCTACCAAAGAATGAAATTTCTAGTCACAACTTACTTTTTATTTTGATAAAGTTGCCAGTTCTGAATAAAACATTTGTGTAAGTGGTATCCCATAATATGTGTTTTTTTTTGAATTCTTAGGATAGAATTTTCAGAATCCATTTTGTATCCTGTGTCAGTACTTTATTCCTTTTCACAGCCAAATAATATGTGATTATATGTACATAGCACAATGTTCATATCCATATATCATATGATGGACATTCAAGTTGTTTCCACTTTCTGCCTCTTAGGAAAACTGCTGCTCTAAACATTCATATATGTTTTTCTACTATTTTTAAAATCATAACTTTGCTCTAAAATCGCCTCTTTTTCTTGTATTCTGTCTCTGTACTGCCCAGAAATTTACAAGATTTTGCCAGGTTTTTAAAAGTGGATTTTTAGTCAATATTGTAGTGTAAGGTTTACTGAGAAAATGTATAGTATTGCCACCATTATAATCAATTACCCAGATATAAAACATTTCACTGAACTGTTGAAAGAGTTGTGTCTCTGATGATATTTTGTAACATCAGTTAAAGGATCAAGGTACCAAGTTTCCCATTCATTCAACAAACGTTCCTCCTAAGTCTGTTTTAGGGACTGTACTTTGTATTGGAAAAACAAAGATTAGGACACAGTCCTTGCCTTCCAGGATCTTCTATTCTGTTAGGGGATGTAGCTTACCACTCTTGGTTGTCAAGACAGGCATCTGTAGCTAAAAAGAAGATGGCATGAGGAGCTAGCCACACAGAGGACCAAGAAAGAAAAAAAGTGCAAATGCCCCAGGGATAAAAGGAGTATGTCTGAATGGAAGAAGAGAGAAGGAAGGAGATTAGAGCTGCCTGGAAAGAGAAAGCAACCAAGGAGGAGCCACATGGCTAAGGACTAAGGACCAATCCTCTGCTCCAAGAGGGAGAATTAAAAATTCATCTGAGTTAAATGTGCTGAATGTGTGACCTTCTGGAAACAAACCACACAAATGCTTGTTTGAAAGTGAACTATCTGAGAGGAATTCATAAATTGCTATTTTGCGATCTTCACACTGGAGCAAATATATCTCTTAATCAAAATTTCAAGTTTAGTATCAACTGGTTATAGTAATGTATAAACTTATTTAATTGTATTTTTAGCCTATGTACAAGAGATTACTCTGATCACTGGGGTTACAAAATATTTCATACTGCTTTGTTATTTGATTGCAAACATTAAATAGTAAATCAGTTGAGACATGAAGAAAATAACCAGTGATATACATTGTACATATTTAGTGAGTTCTTATTCCCCAAGAATAGGCACCACAGAAGAATTCAGAATATTAATATTAGTGTCTCATTGGCACAAGTATAATTTCATACATATATTTATGCCCAGAGCCTTTCACATACTAGGTGAATACTTTGTCACTGCCCTACACTCCAGTCTCTAATACTTTACTTTTTAAGAACTCCACAGTATGAGATCCACAACTAAGAAGGTTTTTAAATTATTTTTGCTTTGCAAATCTTTGTATCAGTTGGGCCAGTTCAGTGAAGAACATGAAGAATATTTTTTAAATCAGCATTTATTAGCCAGGTATAATGGCTCATGCCTATAAACCCAACTACAGGAATTACAGAGGCTGAGGTAAATGATTACAAGTTCAAATAGACAATTTACCAAGGCCTTATTTCAAGAGTTGAAAAAAAATGGATTAGAAATCTCTCAGTTGCTCAGTACAAGGATCTGCATTCAATCCCCAGTGCCACAAAACATTATTAAATATTCAGTGGGCTATAAAGTCCATACAGGGGTGCAAAGGAAACCTTAACATACTTCCACTTTAACCAGAAATATGGGAGGTGATATGGAGAAGGTCCAAGTGAGCCCTTGCTGTCTTAATATTTTTCAAGGTTCTTAAAACTCACTTTATCTCATTTAATCTTGTAATCATATATATATATATATGTGTGTGTGTGTGTGTGTGTGTGTGTGTGTGTGTGTGTGTAATGAAAAACAGAAGCGCTCCTTAGTGAGTTCAGGACCAGCCTGGACTAGAGAGAGAGATCTTGTCTTAATAATAATAATAGCAGCTAGAAGTCTCCATAGGAGGGAAATAACTTGCCCAAGATCAACAAGCCACACTGAAAATTTCTAGTTGCAGTGGAAACAAAGAACTGTACACCAAGTGTGGTTGTGTGGGCTACCACTCAATTCAGCTGAACAGGAAGGGGGTTGAATTCTCTCACAGAGACCTTTAAGGGGCTTTCTTGTGTATCCACTCTTTGACTCAGGCAAGATGATGAGAGATCTTCTAAGACCTGGGCTTGGGGTTGGGATCATATGAAAGCACCTTCACTGTCATACCTGGTGTGTGATGTTGGCTGTTGTGAGACTTTGTAAGGGGGTGAAGTATTTCTTGTGGTAAAAAAAGAGATTTAAAGGGCTGGAGGAATGGCTCCGCAGTTAACATGCTTGCCTAGCAAGCGCTAAGTACCCAAGTTCAATTTCCAGCACCATCTAAGCTGGGCGTGGTGGTGCACACCTGTAACCCCAGCACTTGGGAAGTTGAGACAGGAGGATTATTGTGAGTCCAAAGCCAGCCTGGGCTCCATAGTGAGTTTAGGACCAGCCTGAGCTACAGAGCAAGACCCTGTCTCAGAGAGAGAGAGAGAGAGAGAGAGAGAGAGAGAGAGAGAGAGAGATTCAAGTTTATGGGAGGATTTTAATAAAATGAAACAAATAATGGTTTTGTAGGTTGAAAGTAGTGATATAGTACAAAGGGAGAGATAGTAGTCTATGAGAAAGAATAGATAAAGGTGAAAATGATGCGTTGGAGTTCGCAAGAGGGCAGGGCCCAGTGCACAGAGGAGGGTAGGGCCTGAGATGGCAGTATACAGATGGTTCATCCACAGCATGTGTTTCAGTGAAGACAAAATTGGTCCTCACTTTTCTTACTGAAGAACACAGATGCACATGTAATACATGAACACTATATAGCATATATTATGTAGTATTAGATTTACATGGGACAATTAGAAGAAGGATATTTAAAAATACTATTTATGGGGCAAAAATTTAAGAATTGTGAAACATTGATCTATTGTAATTCAAGATAAGGCAGAGTGTAAGTAGATGTCACCAAAAAAAAAAGCCAGAATGGAAGTGCTGGAGATCAGACATACTCCCCAAGGTCAAGCTCTATGGTCCACCACCTCAACTGGGTCCCACCTCATGTTTTCATCACTTCAATAATGCCTTCAAATTATGGTGCATCAAAGCCTACATTGTGTAGTCACTTCCCAAAGGCCAATAAGCAACTAAGTCTTCCATGCAATGAGCTCTTTTAGGGGATATTTTAGAAAGCAACCAGAACAGTGAGGTGGAAGATGGTTACAACCCACAGCCTAGTTTGTCTCAACTCTGCCATTTGCTTGCTCAATAGCCATGAAGTTTCATCAGAAGAGCCTCCAAGAGTCATCCTTTAGAACTTTTGTTGTAGCAAAGTTGTGGAAGGCATTGTATGTCTCATTTCTCATTATTAATGCTCTCAGGAGAAATTTAATTTAGAATTTGTTACTAGAAATACCTTACTTCTTTAAAAGAAGTAGGCAGGGTTTTCTTCTGTAAAGAGAGAACTAAGTAATCAATTGTGTTTACTCACTGTTATGGTTTGAATCTGGAATCCCCCCCCCCAAAAGACCCATGTAGCTGGATGTTTTAAAATATCCCTTTGCTTTTGAGAGGTGGGACTTGACCCAGATCATGGGGCAGGACCTGGAAATGGAGCTTCTCCTTCCTCCCTCATCTTAGTTTTGTATCCATCATGTAAACAGCCCATCTCTTGCTCTTTCTCCAGCTGCCACGTCAGCCATGTGCTTTCACCATTTTTGACCACTCCTAAATGAACTGTGACCTTCTAAAATTGTGAGCTAAAATAAATCTTTTCTCAATTTGTGAATGTTGAGTATTCTGTCCCAGCAATGAATACATAACTAAGACAGAAATTGCTACTAGAAGTGGGACTATAGCTGTGACTTCACCCAGTTATGCAGTTTAGAAGCCTTGGAATTAGTTTGTGAGGTGTTTGGAAAAATTTGAAGCTGCTACCTGGAAAAGCCTCAGAATGCTGTGCTGAGTTTGTTGGGAGATTTAGAAGACCAAAATGCTAATAGAAGTGTAGTTTGTAAAGGCTGGGATCAAAATTTTTCAGATGGGAGGGAGGATTTTTGCCAGTTAGCCTAAAAACCATGCCTGCTACACTCTGGCAAAGTGTGTCAGCATTTTGCCCTTGTCCAGAGACTTTGACTAAAACTGACATTAAGAGTGGTGGACAACTTAAGCCAATGGAGGAAATTTTAAAACAACACAATGCCCAGGCTGTTGAATGGATACTTTATGCAGCCTTTAGCCAGCTATACACAGAGAAGGAGGAGAGAATGGCATATGTGGTTGTTAAAGAGATGAGCATTAAGAAGAAGCCAAGCATTTTCAATCAGGAATATGAAAAAGACACCTTGAGGGTGTATCAGGAATCATCAAGACCCCATCCTTTACCAGGTAAAATGTGGAAAAGACTTTGCTCTGAAGATAATACCCCATGGCAAACTATAAGGCCAAGGAAAAAATGTTTGCCAGAGTTCATCTGCCTGGGAATTCATCCATCTAAGAACTCATAGTCCTCAGCAACAATTGCCCAAGGAGCCAGATTATTGTTTAAGATGATGGTAGACCTTGGCATTGTCCTCAATTCTGTCTTCACAGACATGCAAAATGCAAGAATTGTGGATTCATGGAGGCTTCCACGCAGATTTTAGAGAAGGGCCTTGTAGCCCAGAGAATGTGTCCCTGGAAGGGCAATGCATGAAATTATAAAGATGAAGCTGAAAGTACAGGGGAGATCCTGAAAAATTGGAAAAACCAAGAATATGAATCACCTGCAGAGAAAGGCCACAAGCTAGAAGGGGAGATGTTCCAAAGAAGAATCTATGGAGGCTGCAGCTGTGGTCAGTGCTGTAGCCGCAGGGCAACCCAAGCCCCTCAAGCTCTTTGGAGTTCTCATCTCACCATAGCTTACACAAGGTGCTGGACACAGAGCTACAGAACTTAATAGAACTGCAAGATTTGGTTATTTTCCTGTTGGGTTTCATTTCTGCTTTGGTCCAGTTGTTCTGTATCCTCCCATTTCTCTTTTGGAATGGAAATGTTTACCCTGTACCATTTATGTTGTAAGTATTTAACTTTTCTTTGATTTTCACAGGAGTTCACAAGTAACAGTTTGCTTTACACCTCACAGGAGATTTTTGAACTTTGACGTTTTATCAGTGTGAAATCTGTTAAGAGTTTTGGACAACTCTTAGAGAGGAACTAAATACATTTTACATAAGTAGGTGAAAATAAGTCTTTTGGGGGCCAGGCACAGAGGTTATGATTTGGGTCTGGAATATCTCTCAAAAGCCCCTTGTATCTGGATGTTGTCAGATACCCATGTGCTGTTGAAATGCGGGACTTGGTTGAAGGAGGCTTGAGGGGCAGATCGCTGAGGTAGGACCTGGAAGGATAGCTCCGCATTTCCTACCTCATCTTGGTTTCATGTTTCCCATGCCATAAACAGCCCGTCTCTTGCTCTTTCTCCAGCTGCCACCTGAGCCATATATGTTTCCCTTGCCAGCTGCCCGTAAATGGACTGTGACCTTTAAAAACTATGAACTGAAATAAATCTTTCCTCTTTTAAGTTATAAATGTTGTGTGTTCTGTCCCAACAATGAATAAATAACTAAGACATTCTTTTTGGTTATCTGGAGGTTCAGAGGCAAATACATAGATGAACATGTAGGACTATATAGTCTGCATATGTGAATATGAAATTTTGTGTTTCCTTCCAGAGCTTAGTTTTTTGATATTTTACATACTTACTACTATTTTGTGTTAAAATTCCTCAAGTCATTATGGAATAAAGCATAAATAAATAAGGACACACACCAGTTAGTATTCAATCTGAGAAATATTCCTATTCTTCTCTAGCTGATTGATTACTATAGAATCATGAAGGTGAAAATTTGCAGTAAAGATGATAAATTCTGAAGCATTCCTTTGACTCCAAAGCATGACAGTAAGAGATGATGATAAAAAGAAAACTAAAATAACACATCTTGGTTCAAAAACAAGATAAAAAACTTCATGACCCAGAAACAAAATAAAAACATGAAGTAAATAGAGCTGAAGCCCTATCTTGCTGAGTTTCTGGTCTGCAGGAGAGTAATGTAGCCAGGGGTTCAGTTCCCATAGGATAATGGATGCCAAATGGACCCCACATTAGGTGAGGTATTAAATCCATGAAAAGTTTTCTAGACATAAAAGGAAGCTTTAAAAATGTGTGAGCTTACAGCTTTGATGAGGCAATAGGGAAGCCAAGAGAAGGAGGGAACAAAAAGCCCCATAGACAACCATGAACTGCCACAAGATGCCTCCCGTCCTGGCACTAAGACCTGAAGCACCCAAAGCATCATTCTGAGGCAGTAACTCATCCAGCAAGCATAGGAGCTGAAGCCAGATTCAGATACTTGAGTGAGGGTGGAGGAAAACAGCAGAAAGGTGTGACCAACTGACTAAATAGATAAGAATAACAGAAAAAAACTCCCTCACAAATTGAGCTTATAAACCAAAATTATTATAAGGCATTTGAAGAAATCTAATGCTAAGAAGGACCACAATCAAAATCAGTAGTTAAAGTATAAATTTGGTCATTAGAAATGAATATTTTAGGTTATTAAAAAGAATAAAACACATTTAGCATGACAAAAATTCATCTTAAAAGACAAAAAGGCACATAGGCATAAATAATTACATGTATGACAAAAATTGATTAGAATTTTTGTAATACAACTATAAATTTTGAAATTAAATACTTAATGTGACAGAATTAGACACCATTAAATAGTAAATTAGGGAACTACTAAATTAGAATAGTATCATCACATCCATTAAGAATGCAGCACAAAACACATTAGAAACTGTAAACAATAATTGAGACAGAGACTTTCTTGAAAGACCATGTGTCTAATAAGAGTTCCAGAAGAAGATAATAAATAATAAAAAAAGATGTAATAGCTAAAAGAGGTGATAGCTGCAATTTTGCCAGAATTAAGAAATGATACAAGTTTGAAAGTATATTCCAGACTTCTGGGTCAAATGGCAGCTGAGTAACAGAGCTGCAAAATGTCTCCTCGTGGGCCAACTTAAAAAGTTGAGAATTTAGTAAAAAACTACCTATTCAATGTAGTTAGGACAGGGAGGAGCACACCAACAATTGAAAGGAGGTCAGAGGAAGATCAGAAATCCCAAAGGAACATCAGAAACAGAAGAAAAAATCAGCCTAGGAAGCTGCCCCAACGGGTAGCCACAGGCAGCTGCAGACAGAAGAAAGCCCATGTGGAGCCGGGACTGTCTGACCAAGTTAGGAGAGGAAGGAACACCCCAACAACTTACAGGAGGCCACAGGAAGGTCAGAAATTCTGAAGACATATTGGAAGTGGAGAAAAACAGCAGCCAGCTGGGCTTTGAGTCACTGACATGCAGAGATCACAGATGAAGGAAAGCCTGGAGTTAAGAACCTCAGATTGAAGTAAGCATGAATCTGGGAGAAGTGGGAATTGACAGCAGCTGGTAGCCCCGGCCTCCGAAAAATGAAGCCGCAGGTAGTACATACTACAAACACAATGTGAACCCCCCCTAGAAAAGGCCTCCAGGAGCCCGGATCAGGAGCAGTGCAGGGCAGTCATTATAGGCAATGATATAAGCAGGATCCATTAAAAAAAAAAACAAACCCTAAGCCTGAACTGATTAGAGTAAAAGAAAGAACACCAGGGCCTTTAGGGTCACTCTTAAACAGTGCTTAAGAAGAAACTGGCACAAGAGGCAGTTGCAGAGCGGAGAGAAAGGCCACCAACTTCCTGAATGGCTCATGTAGTGGGAACACTTCTAAAGGTGAAGAGCCTCACCCTAGGTGGAAGAAAGCCAGGACAGGTAGGAGAGCTTTGCTGAGGAGCCAGGGGGTGAGAAAGACACCTAAGAGGCCATCAGATAGTTGGGTCTAGCCTCGCTGCCTACTCCCAGCATAGAACTCAGAGGAGTTGCAGCCCCCCCCCCCCCACCCCACTCCCTCATAGCCGTTCAAAGAAACCTCTGGGATAGGGCTTTAAAGTGAAGTCCCTCAACAACAGAAACAAGGGAAGAAGACAAGGCAACAGGGAACCCACAGAGATGCCTGAGACCCCAGAAACTAATGTCATGGGCCTTGAAAAAGTGTAACTCACAGGGAAGGAAGCCAAAAAGTAAATAAACAAGTTGAACAGCCAGTTCAAACTAGATATTCTCAAAGAAATGCAAGCATTGAACATCAGGCTTAAAGAGGAACTAACTAATCAACTAGTGGTCCTAATGGAGACAAAGGTAACTGAACATACTGAAGCCACAAATAAAAAGTTGGCTGAGGTAAATAAAGAAATGTAAGATATTAAAGAACATTTTGATAGAGAAGTGAAAATATGAAAAGAAATTTAAATGAAATTCAGGATATTAAAAAATCATTTGAAAGCAAGAGAAGTCAACTTGAACATTGTGAGGACAGAATTTCAGACCTTGACAACAAGGCTGGGAAAACAAATGCTATAATTAAGCATAACTCCAAAACTAGAAATGAACAATGTAGCTGGATACAACAGCTGATGGACACTCCAAAGAGAACCAATCTCAGAATTATGGAAGTGAGAGAAAGAGCAGAAGACAGCACCAAAGGTGGAAAGAACTTATTCATTGAAAGAGTGCAAGAAAATTTCCCTAATCTAGAGAAAGATACTACTTTTCAGGTACAAGAAGCTTATAGAATACCAAATAACCTCAACTAGCAACAAGACTCGCTACAACATATCATGACCAAAACCTCAGAAATACAACATAGTGAAAGAATATTAAAAGCAGCAAAAGAAAAACAGGCATTATTCTACCAAGACAAACCCATTCTAATTACTGCAGGTTTCTCAGTGCACACTTCAAAGGCTAGGAGAGCCTGGAACAAGATCTTTCAAGCTTTAAAAGATAGCAAGTATCAATCCAAGTTGTTGCATCCAGCAAAATTATCCCTGAAAATTGAAGGAAAAGTAAAAATATTTCATGTCCAAGAATCCCTAAAGAAATTTGTGACCACTAGCCCAGCATTGCAGAAAATACCTGAAGGAATCTTTGAGGGAGGCAGAGACAAGCAACACCAAAAAACATGGAGGAAAGGAAACACCTAAAGAGAAAGTATATAAAATAATAAATTGGTATTTGAGTCATTTGATTGGAATCCTTCTAAAACAATACCAAGTGCCTCATAAAATCTGTGAATCTTTCCCCATAGTTAATTTTAATAGTAAATAATTTTGCAAAACATAATAATTGTAGTCAACATGGGGAATTGGTATAAAATCTTTAAAAATATGTATGCATGAAGTTAGGGATGGATAGGTAGGTAAAATGATATATCAAATCTGACAAAATGTTAGTAATTAGTGAAATGTAAGTAATTTATAGAAGTTAAAAAAATCTGAAATACCTGAGCATGCCGCTCTAGCTATTGCTTTAGGTGTAGTATATTTAGATGATACAGATTTAAGTTCATTTAATGTAGCAATTCAATATAGACTTAAGATTGTTTAATGTAGCATTTACCTTTCAGTACTCAGCTAAGAAATATGAAATTTAACTTCTCTCTTTTTCTTTCTCATATTTTTTAGCCTTATGAATTTCATTGTAATAGTTCTTTTCTTATGGGGATGGTGGGTGAAGCCATGTTAAAGTATCTCAACAAAGATATAGTAATATACAGAAAAAACAGAACTTTTGGTAAATCACCCCCAATAAAAGGCTCTGATGGACCCAGAGAAGAGACATCAAGATATGGCCACTGCAGCCCATTCTAGGGGTGGGAAACTGAGCTCATAAGTGGTGATTTAAGTGGTAAAGTGAGTCAGATGCATAAGATTAAATATGCTAACTATTGCATGGTTTCTCTGATTTGGGGAACCCAGGCATTCATGAATTGTCATAGTGAGAGTTACCGAAGGAGGAGGGGGATGTGGGAGGCCCCAGGTGGGGAGGGGAAGGGATCGTCATATTGATGTGATATATATGTGCACAAAATACTCAAGTGCATTGTAAACATTATGTGTTGCATATATTAATAAAAATGCTGAAAATACATAAATAAAAAGTAACTTCTTACAAAAAAAGAAAGCGTATTCCAAATACTAAGTAGGAAAAACTAAGTTAAAGTCACACTTAAATATTTCACAGTACATAAGATCAAAATAAATAAATAATGTTTAAGAATTATTCAAAAAATCGGGTCACCTGAAATGAATATTCATTAGACTAATAGTACTAATAGTAGGCTTTTAAAATTTTTATTTCTAAAGATTAACCCAGGACGTTCATATTGAGCTACATCCTCAGCTCTTTTTAAAACTTCTTTTATTTTGAAATATGTTTTGTTAAATTGCTAAGTTGCTCAGCCTGGGCTTGAACTTGTGATCTTCCTGCCTCAGCCTCCCAGAATTCTAGTACTAGATGTATGTATTGCCATGGATAATGACTGATCACAGAGTCTTACTATTAGTAATATAGGCTGAGAGATAATGGAAAAATATCTTAAAAATGAACAAAACATTTGGCAAGCTAGAATTGTATACCCAGCTACATCATTATTCAAAAAAATGTTAAAATATAGACACAGACAACTTGAGAGAGTTTTTAACCCACAAGCCCTTACTGAATGAGAATATTTAAATCGTTTAATTTAGAAATAAAGAAATGAAGGAGGAAAAAAGATCAAAAAATAAATGAAAGAGAAATGAAGGCATGGGACACAAAAATAAATGGTGAACATAGAATGAAAAAATACACTTCTATAAATTTAATTAGCACTAACTGTAACAAATCAAAATGTCTAATGATACCTGTTTGTTAAATGAAGTAAATTAATCTTCTAAATAATTACAGAATTTGAATTCCAGTGTTGAGTAGGTAAAGTGTATTCTATTTTTAAAAGAACTCCAGAGACATTGAATAATTCAGTTGTTCATAATAAAATTTAAAATTCAATACATGAAAATTAGAGCTGTAAATAAAAATAATTAGAGCTGTAATAAAAATAATATCTATAGCTTCCCCAAAAAGTGGGTTAAAATTGAAGACAAAGAAAGCTTTATCTACACATTGAAGTCTGAAATGGAGACAAAGACATAAAGCAAAGGGAAAATGAAAACAGTAAGATGATAGAACTAAGTTCATACACATAAAAATTAAATTTTGCATATTAATAGACTATCAAGTTGTACTTTAAAATCCAGCTCTTTGTTACTTATAAGATCTACCTAAATGAAACAATATACAGAAATAATAAAAGAACAGAAAAAGTGTCATGCAAATGCTATTTTAAAAATGAGGGCAGAAAAGCCCTCATGGCTTTGCCGCAGAAAGATTCACAACAGAATTCTGCCAGTGCTTCCGAAAAGAGGTATCACCAATACTTCTCACACTTTTCTATGAAATTAAAGGAGAGGGAACATTGCCATACTTATTTCTGGAATCTAGTGTTACCCTGATACTAAAATCAGACAAAGACTTAACTAGGAAAGAAAACTATAGACCAGTATCCTTAATGAATATAGACATAAAAATCCTCAATAAGATACAGGCAGGAAGAATTCAGCAGAACATTGATCAAGTTGGCTTCATTCCTGGATTGCAAGTATGGTTTGATACACATTAATCAATTAATGCAATACACCACATATATAAAAACAAGAACAAAAATAATGTGTCATTTCAATAGATGCAGAAAAGGCCTTTGACAAAATCCAGCATCTATTTTTTCCACCAGTTTTATAATATATATGTGATGCATAAAGTTTACAATGAAATTGAGTATATATTGTGGATGTATGTATATATATATATATATATATATATATATATATATATATATATATATATACACATCATATCAACTTTACAACCTCTTCCCTTTTTTGGCCCTCCCACATGCTCCCAACCCTCCTAACTCCCACTATCACATTTTGTTCTATGGAGTGCCTGTATTCTGAGTTTTCCAAATCAGAGAAAACACCAACATCTATTTATGATTTTTGAAAAAAATCTTTGAGGAAAATAGGTGCATAATGATCTTACCTCAAACTGATGGAAATCATTTATGCCAAAACTACCACCAGTATTATATTAAAGCAGGAAAAATTGAAACCATTTTCCCTTAAATCAAGACATGCAAGGCTATCTGCTCTCACCAATCTTACTCAACATAGCACCTGAAATCCTAGCCAGAGCAATCAGGAAAAAGAACAAAATAAAGGGAATATATATTTGAAAGGAAGAAGTTAAACTACCCTTATTTGCAAGTGACATGATTCTCCACATAGAAGACTCCAAAAGCTCCACCAAGAAACACATAGAATGAATTAATAAAGTCAGCCAAATTGCAGGATACAAAAATAATACAAAAAAACCCCAATAACATTCCTCTATACTAACATTCAGCTTACTGAAAAAAGAGCTGAAAAGAATAATCTCATTCTTACTAGCTCCTCAAAGAAATGAATACCCAGGAATAAATCTAACTAAGAAAGTGAAGGACCTCTGCAAAGAAAACTATATAATGCTGAAAAAATAAATTGAAGAGGACATTAGAAAATGGAAAGACATCCCCTGTTTCTGGATAGGCAGATTTAATACTGTCGAAATGGCTATACTACCAAAACTGATACACAGTTTCAACACAATTCCCATAAGAATACCAACAATAGTTTTCACAAAACTAGAAAAATACAATCTTAAAATTTATATGGAACCAAAGGAGACAGAGAATAAACAAAGCAACCCTGAGTAACGATACAAAAGCAGGTGGCATTACAATTCCAGACATCAAGATACGATTAAAAAAAAAAAAGCAAAACTGTGTTGGATTGGCACAGAAACAGACAGGTTGGCCAATGGAACAGAGCTAAAGATGCAGAGACAATCCCATGCTCCCTCAGCTACCTGATCTTTGACAAGGGGGCCAGAAACATACACTGGAAGAAGGATAGCCTCTTCAATAAATGATGCAGGGAGAACTGGTTATCCACATGCAGAAGAATACATCTAGACCCACACCTATCACCATGTACCAAAATAAAATCAAAGCGGATCAAAGACCTAGATATTAAAAATGAAACACTGAACCTTCTGGAAGAACTCTTAAAGATATAGGTGTGGTCAAAGATTTTCAATAGGACACCTGAGGCAAAAGAATAACCCCAGAACTAACAAATGGGATTATATCAATTTGAAAGTTTCTGCATAGCAAAAAAACAATTAACTAAATGAAGAGAGGAACAATAGATTGGGAGAAAAATTAGTGCCTATACTTCAGAGGAAATTCTTCTAAAAAGAATAATATACAAAGAATGGAAGATAGAACCCTCAAAATGAAAGTCTCGATTAAAAATGGGCAACTGAAATGATTAGACAGTTTTCAGATGAAGAAGTACAAATGGCCAGCAAATAAAACATATTTAATATCCTTATCCATGAGAGAAATGCAAATCAAACGATGCCATACTAGCCCAGTGAGAATGGGGCATACCAACAACTCAAATAGCAATAGATGCTGGCGAGGTTATGGGGGAAAAGGAACCCTTTTACATTGCTGTCGGGACTGTAAACTAGTATAACCATTATGGAAAGCAGTGCAGAGATTCCTCAAAAACTGAAGATAAGTATTCCATTTACCCCATACCTCTTCTGGGGATCATTCCGAAAGAGTTAAGGGCAATATATAGCAAAGGTACATATACACCAATGTTTATAGCAGCACAACTAACAATAGTGAAATTGTAGCAGATGCCAAAATATCCACCAATAGGCCAGTGGATAGAAAAGATGTGGTATACGTACGCAATGGAGTACTACTCTCCCATAAAGACAGATGGATTTGAATCATTTGTAGGTAAATGGACACAACTTGAGACCATCATGTTTAGTAAAGTGAGTCAGACTCGTAAGGTTAAATATTACATAGCTTCTCTCATATAAGAAACTCGGAATACAGATAAATAATTGAGTCAAATTGGCAAGACCTGGGGAGTCAGGCAATGAGGAAGGGGTCAGGAGGGCAAAAAAGGAGAAGAGGAAGGAATTGTGATGTTGACACAATATTTATATGCGCACAAAATCCCCAAACTCAGTGTGACAATTGTGTATCACACATACTAATAAAATGGGGGGAAATGAGAACAGTAGTAATGATATTAAACAAAATAAAATTTAAAGCATAAAGCCTGTAAGTGCATATAATATTTAACAGTAAAAGTAACATTCTAATGATCTCATATAATAATCTTAAGCTTTTCATCGAGCCATAAAACCTTTACATATACAATAATAATTGATAGATTTATGAGGATAAACTGACAAACCTATAATCATAACATGAAACAGCAACCTGCCTTTTTAAGAAACTACTAGGGAGCGAGCAGACAGAATTAGAAGAGATACAGAAATATGATCCAACAGATTGTTTAGAAAATTCTGCTTGCTAGGTGGCAAAAATAATTTTTGGGACAAAAATACTAGAGCAAAATTCGTAAGCTTAAGCTTGAGAACATGAGAGGTCATCTTCAATAAGCAGGTGCAACCTCAGACATTCTGAGTTCAAGATCAGAGTCTTAAAGTGCTTGTTATGGGTCAAGGGAATAAGCTCAAGATACTGATCCTGGATTCAACTGACTACTTACTCAAATCACTTTGAGGTTTGTAAACATTAAGTGTTTCTTTTACAAAACAGAGAATATTAATAAGTCCTATAGTTCTCTATTTTGTTTCAAAGATCAAGGAATCAATGTCTGTAAAGAACTTGGAAGAGTACCTGGCACATCTCATATGCATGCTATATGCAAAGCATGATGATAACAGTTCTGAAAATTATAAAGACAATAACACAAAACCTGTCTTCAACGTGGCAAGACGTTGGCTCTGGTTTAGTAACAATTGCCAGAGATTGCTTCATCATGTAACCAAGCATACACATGCTTTGAAATCAGGAATGCATGTATTTTAATACAATCTTCATCATTTTCTGTCTCTTTTCTACTTTGTTAATCTAACATAATAGTAGTGCTTATCAACTTGGATTGATGAAAGAAATAATTTGGATAACATCTTAAAATATTCATAAGCAGTTATAAATATTATCTAGGATTCAGTAAGTGATAAATTTGGTTATCAATAATCAGAAGAAGAAATTACTGGCAACAATGCAAAAAGTTGTGATAAGTAAGGATGATGAAGAGACCAAGGAATTTGGTTAGAATGCACCACAGGAGAGGATTGGATATATCTCAGCATAACCACTTCCACACCACAAAAACAGTTATGAGTTGGTGTTAGAAAAGTGTTAATCTCCTCTTAGATGAGTATCCTTGATGTGATGTAGAACTATCAAATTCAAACCCTTAGGGTTCTTAATTCCCCTGTAACAATGCAACACCACATCCTTTGACAAAAGCCATTGATGGAAACATGAAAGTCTAATTAAAGATCCTATTTGGATTGAAAAATCAATAGGAAGCACCTGTCATTTTTTGATGATGGGAATCATGCTACAGAACAATGCCTGAAGATTTTCCTTGATGTTCAAATACAGATGATTGCATTTCCTATCTCCAACACGTTCATTGACTTTGATCTCTGGGTTTCACAGTACCTTTCTCAGGTAGGTCTAGCTTCCTGTGATTTTTCCCCACATTTCGGAGTATTGGACAGAAATAGAGTTGAGGTACTCACCTTAATGTGGCTAATTAGTGGTAGAGTTCCAACTAGAATTAAACTGACTATCCAAGTCCATTAAACTAAGTCTCTTCCCCAAAGACACTACATGGGTGAACAAGGGAATAGTATAGAGGTCAAATTAATTGAGCAAAGATGTTCCATACTCAGACTAACCATCTAGTAAATTAATTAATGTGTTCTTTTAAATATTTGTAAAATACAAATAAATATTTTTACTTACCCTGGCTCTGGGAATATATGGAGTCTCAGTCATTATACTGTCAATGTTTAAATTTAACAAATGAAAAGAGTAAAAGCAAAAAATGTTTGCAAAGAAGAGAGTAAATGCATAATTGGCTCACAAAACAGCCAGCTGGAGCAGAAGAGCAAATAATATTTTACTTGGATGATGTGGCTTTCTCTATAAACTGTTTCTCTTTCCCATAAGGGCTCCCATATTCTTAAATGATCTCAACCCAATGGTCATGGGTAATTAGACCAGAAATAGGCCACCGACTCAATCTGTGCCAACTGGAATGCCCCTCTCAGGGCCACCATAAGCCCTTTGTGCACAATGAACTTGGAAAAAGTAGTCTTTCTTGCAGAACCTCTCGTGTCTATGTATCTATAAGGGGTATGTTGGCATCTACATTGTTTATGGCATGAATGGCACCCAGGACTTTTTGTAGGAACTCCATCAGCTACCTGCTCTGACACATGGCACAGACTGACCTGCAGTGATATAGAATGAAGTCAACATGTGAAAAGAAGTTAACACTGCAGAACTGAGCAAGATGGCGCTAGTCACATTTGGAGCTATAATCCCAATTGTCCTGGAGACTCAAGTGTATCCCTGACTCTGACATGTTCAACTCTTTTTCTTTTGTGCCACAAGCCAAAACACTCCTCTTTTTATTTTGTTTATGCAAGATCAAATAGAATTTTTTTGTTATTTGCAGCTAGTGCAGCTGTGGATTTAATTTCACTAATTTCCACATTCCTCAATTTCAAAAGCAAATAGGGAGGGCACATTAGCTTTAATCTCAACTTGATCAAGTATGATTTTTACACAAAGGGAAACAGTTCTGTTCCTATCTATTCCAACCCAGTAAGTCGTTTCTCATTCTATGTCCATGCCTAAAAAGAAAATTACATGTTGGCTTCCCACTTTAATTGTTTGTAATCACTGGAATTTGCCGTCTTCTCCTGTGGTGTGTTCTGAGACCTCTCCTCATGGGGCATTCTTTCACTGTGTTTGTTGGCAGTAGCTGTGTAAATTAGAAAATTGGGAAATGTATAAAATCCAGAGGGATATTCATTTTGGCATTTCGTTCCTTTAGTCAATGTTGTTGTGAGAAATGTGTAGAACCTCTGAAAAAAAATCAACAGAAGTAGGGGTTCTATTCCTAACACTCAGAGCTCATTCTAGTCCAAGAGCCATCCACTGCCGCTGCCGGTGAATCTAAATCACACGCATTGGGGTTCAATGAAGCCTTCCTTTGGTCAGAGGAGAGGAAACCATCTTGCCCACTGAGCTTGCTGAGAAGCCAGTGTCATTGGAAGGCCATCTTCTTCCCAAGTGTGCACAGCTTTATCTTACGCTTTTGTTTTTCAGGTTGGATTTCAATTTGCAGTTACAGCACACAACAGAGAAAGAAGACTGACCCTCACTGGTGTATGTGTGCCACACACCTAATCACATACAACTAGAAAGACATGACTGACTTTTGACAAATAGCAAAAACGAAGGCAGTCTATTTCCTGTCTTCAACCTTCTCTAAAAGGAAGGAGTCGTATGAGGGAAAAAATGGAAATGTAAGTATGATAGATCCCAAATCCACATGACTTTATCAGACACTTCTATTTCCTCATCAAGTTGGGCTTTCATTTGTAGTTGTAGCCACACAAGCAGCGCAGCAAGAATGAACTTCTTTGGTGTCTGTGCATACACACACTTGATCAAATGTAACTGTAAAGGCAAAACTGACTTTTAAACAAACATCACAAAACCCAATGATATATATGTATCTACTTAAAACTAAGAACAAGACTACCGATTAAGATAAAAGTACATTAGATCAAGGTGTTTTTAGCCTTACTATGTAAGAGCTATCATGGGACAGTAAAAATATTATAATTATCCAAACAAAAGAAAAGCCTTTAAAAATATTTACTCTTACTGATTACCCCCCTCAAAATTACACATTAAAAATGCTGTGACTAGAGCAACATTTATAGGTTAATTAATATGCTTATTCCGTTAAGGGTTTACATAAAAAGCATCTGTGTTTGGTGAAGGGGAAGGGCAGGAATTGGTGGCATGGTAGAAGGACAGATAAGGAAGATAGAATTCTAATTGTGACAAGGAGAAAAAGTTAATATTTTGCTTCTGATATCTGAAATGGAATTTAACAGCAGGGGAAAAGTTTTGTGAGACACGCACCATCAGAAAGAACAGAATTGCTGTATTCCTCAAGCTCTTCTTTAACTGTTGGGGACTCATTCAGGAGGACTCAGAGCACACCATTCTTCCCCTGAGGAAGACACTCCCATATCTGCCATGGTAGCCAACTGTAAGATGTGCTGGCTTGAGGACAAGGGGCTCTGCCACAGGAACAGTGGAGCATCCAAAGCCGACTTCTCCTGCTCAGGTAGACAGGAGAATGAGAAAGATTAATGTGGTAAAAGGAAGGTAGGTGCCAGGATCTCTGTTTTTGCTTCCTCACACCTGTGAGGTAAACACTTAAATGTCCACTTCAGTTTGGGAAAGCCCAAGGACATGGAGGCAGGAGGCCCTGGGGCAGAACCATTACTTTGTGTCTGCTTCCAGCGTAGCAGACAGTGAGGCAGGTTTGGCAGGAGCTGGACAATCAGAGAGACCACACACTCCAGAACCTCTGGAGCCTGCTTGGGCAAAGCAAAGGATCCCCCGGAAGCCAGATGCTCTGGGGGGAAATGCAACTTTGCTGAGAGAGTCTGGGTGGCAGTTGGAACAAGTGGGATAAATCGCTGAGCTCAGAGATCTTAGCAACAAAATGCAGCCCAGATTCTGAAAAGTCCAGGTGTCCTTCAGCAGTGATGGAGTCAGGTCCAACCTCCACACAGGTGACACTATGTGAAGGATTGGTTGCTAAAGTCTGGACTCCTAAACTGAAATTAGAGGAAATAGAAATATTGCTCAATTGAATGTCTTAGGAATCCCCACTATTCAGTTCAGAGTGCTCATAAGGAATATCAGATTTCTTGTTGGTGTATCAATATTTAATATTTTTGAGACAGGATCTTGATCTGTAGTCCAGGCTGGTTCCGAATCCACTATGTAGACTAGGCTGGCTTCAGACTCAAAGCAATCCTCCTGCCTCAGCCTCCCAAGTACTGGGATTACAGGTGTGCACCACTACACCCAGCTAATCTTTATGTAACACTGAGAATTTAAAATGTAGAGCCTTGTGATTGTTAGGTAAGTGCTACTTGCCACTGAGATACACCCCATCCTCTTGACATTTAATATTGGTTTCAATTAATTTAATATTCATATTGCTTTAATATTAAACAGATACAACAGATACAACTCCCAGCAAACTTGCTGAGAGCACTTCTTTCTTTCCTTTTATTTTTTCTATCATACATTTCTACTTTTTATATAAAAACCATATAATCCAGGGTTCAGTGGCAGAGGCACATGACCCTAAGAACCCAGGTGACTGAAGCAGAAGGATTGCTTATTTAAGCCTGGTCCAGGCAACTCAGTAACCTAGCAAGACCAGGTTTCAAAATCAAAACTAAAAGGTAGTCTAGGAATGTCATTCAGTGTGAAGGCTCTGGGCTTGACCTCTGGGACAAAACATATATATATATGTTTTGGGGTGGTGTTTCAGGAAAGTATTTTTTTAAGTAAAAAAATTCAGAGGTTAACAAAGTTGAGTCTCCCAAATTTCATCACTTATCTATGCATGTATATTTCTTTTCTCTTATTTCCTTTCTTCCTTATTTTCCTCGCTTTCATTCTTTTGTTCTTCTTTCCTTCTTTCCTTCTTCCCTCTTTCTCTCCCTGTCCCTCGCTCTCCTGATAAAAGCCAGCAGTCTCCCGTGCTGATTTCAGTACCCGCACCGCACCGTGGAAGCCTAGCGCGTCCTTGCCTAATTATGCACGTGCTTACTGGAGTCTGTGCAGGGGAGAAGAGCGGCTGCCGAGGAGGAGGCTCTGGCCCCCCGCGCCATCTGTGCAGTAAGCCTTGAGCGGTGGTGGGGGAGGGGCGGGCCGGTGATTCCCAGGGACCAGGTGCCGAGCCAGGGAGGCCCTGACAGCCAGCACGGTAGGGGTGTTCTCTCGAGCCTTCACCCAACTCTGCGGTGGTTTGCTTGACCCGCTCTCTGATTCCCCCACCCCCCCACCCCCGACTAGTCTTCGTTCTGTTTTTTAAAAAATATCGATGAACTACAGATTCAACAACATGTTAATAACATACAGCTTGGGAATTTGGGCCCGCACGTATATATCCTTTTTAAACACTTTTCCTTCCCTTTCAGCCCCTCCTCCCACCCCCATTCACATGCCTTCCCCTCTCCTAGTGATCTATCACCCTCTTCTTTCAGTCCCTCTTACGTCAAGGTCTTTTGTGCATATATTTATGGCAATCTCATATGAGAGACACCAATCGATAGCCAATCTTTTGTGTCTGGTCCATTTCACTGAGCATTATTGACTCAGGTGATGCAACCATTATGGAAAGCAGTCTTCGGCTTTTATTGCTCTGTGGAGGTTTTCTTTCCACACACACCACCCTAGACCTGGCAGATGAATAAAAATGGGAGCTTGGGAGCTTGTCACTTCTCTGTGAGGCCCAGGAAGAATGGGAATCCTTGCCCCGGGTCACACTACCAGCTAGTGGCAAAAGGAGGGCAAGATCAGGCATGAAGTCTGCTCGCCCAGAAGTCCGGAAGCATTAGGGCAACAACCCTGGGCAATGGCACTTGGTACCCATGGTCAGCCGTGACCCCTTCTCATCCTTCTAACCCACTTGAGGATGATTCATGGCCATATTAATTTAGTCTCATGAAATTCACGGTAAGTGATTTCTAAACTTGGGTAAGGCTGAATTGTGTTTCACCATAGGCATTCTCCTGCCTAGAACCTAGAGTCTTCCTGCACTGAGATTTTTCAACAAGGCAGTTAAGTTTGTTACTATTAGCAATATTATTCTGATAAATGATACAAGCACATTGTACAGAAGTCAAGTAGTAGCAACAGAGTAAGTTGTCCTTCACACTCAGCCACTCAGTTCCTATTCCCAGACAAAACTGCTGGTATCAGATTTTTGGTCATTCTTCCAGTTATTTAATGAATATGCAAATACGTTTGTGTATGGGGGGGTTATGGGGGTGCGTAGGTGGGTGATTTAAAACATGAATAGAGTGATGCGATTTGCACTGCTGCCCCTTGCCTTCGATGCCTTCTTGACATACTCATTTAGAGAATAACAGAAATATAAAGC
Source organism: Ctenodactylus gundi (assembly GCA_004027205.1). Lineage (NCBI taxonomy): Eukaryota > Metazoa > Chordata > Mammalia > Rodentia > Ctenodactylidae > Ctenodactylus > Ctenodactylus gundi. The sequence continues at coordinate 60,971 of PVKB01003014.1, forward strand.
ATCATTGTGTGGTCCATTTTGTGCTGCTTTACAGAACGCCACAAATTAGGTAATTTATAAGTAACAGAAACTTACTTGGTTCACGGTTCTGGAGGCTCGGAAGTCTAAGAGCATTGTGGCAGCATATGCTTGACTTCTGGTAAGGGCCTCCTTCCTGAATCATAGCACCACAAGGGCATTCCATGTGTGAGAGGGAACAAAAGATTGAACTCAAAGCCACAGGCCACACTATAACTGCCATCAATCCATTCACAAGGCTGGAGCTGTCCTGACCAGGACACTGGGCAAGTAGGCCCACTGCCCAAAGCTTTTGCACTGAGGAATTAAGACTCTAACATAATCTTTGGGGGGCAGAGCCGGGGGAATGGACGGACATTGCAATGCTAGCTACTTGTTGCAAATAGAACTCACAGTTTCTTTCAATTTCCCTCCAAGTCATGTCCCCTATCGTTGTTCCATGCTAATCTTTCACATCACAGTAAATGCCATTACCCAGATGGTGGAGCCGAAACCTAGGAGTCAAAAACTAAGAAACTTCCCAAGTTGGAAATTAAGAAGAAATGGCAAAGGTAGTGTGGAATGTTGGGCAGCATCCTGGAACAGAAAAAGACATTAATGTAATAACTGGTGAAATTTGTATATAGTCAGTAGTGTAATTAACAATATTACATCACTAGGGAGGCTGGGAAACAACGGGTCTGTTGGCCTGCATCAGTGACTGTGTTTGTGTCTCCTGTTCTTGCTCCAGTGCAGTTGGGTATCCACACAACAGCCAGTCTTCTTTTAAGACATGCATCAGTTAGTGTCATTCCTTAGGTTAAAACATTCCAGTAACTTTTCCTTTGTATTTCAGATAAAATCCAAAGTCCTAGCTACCACTCATAGGCACTGGGTAATTTAGCCCCAGCTTGCTTTTATTTCATTTTATTATTATTATTTTAAGGTAGGGTCTCACTCTGTAGTCCAGGCTGGCACTGAACTCACTATGTAGGCAGGGCTGACCTCAAACTCAAAGCAGTCCTCCTACCTCAGCCTTCCCAGGGCTGAGATTGCAGGTATGTGCTACCACACCCAGCTTATATGGTGCTAGGGAGTCAAACTCAGGACCCTGTGCTTGCTGCTGGGTTAGCGCTGTAGCCCCTGCACTGCTCCTCCAGCCCGGCCTCCCTACTTCACTGGCCTGTTGTTATCCCACTACAATAGAACGCTGTATCATACTTGCTTTATGCTCCACGCCTTTGCTTTTTCCTACACACGGAACATTCTTCCCCTGGCTTTTCTCTTCTTTGAAGACTTAATTCAGCCATTACTTTCTCAGAGAGGCCTTCATAAAACCCTATCTAAAGTCGTTCTCCACCCGATTTACACAATCCATTCTTCTTTAAAAATCAGCTTGACTGAGATATCACTTCCATGCCATGCAATTCACTCCCCGAAACTGTGATTCAGTGAGTTTCAGTGTATTCAGAGTCGTGCTAACATCTTCATAATCCATGCCCATGAAACCGGCTAGCAGTCCCTCCTGTGCCCGCCGCAGCTCTGGGGCCTGCGGAGCCAGCAACATGCTCTTTGTCCTATAAGTTTACAGACTTCTCACATTTCATATAGAAGGAACCATAACATGTGCTTATTTTTGCTCTGCCTCTTTCATGTAGCATAATGTTTTCAAAGTTCATCCATGTCACAGTTTGTACCATGACTTCATTCATATTCATGGTTGAATAATATTCAATCATATACAATATCATGTCAATCCATTTATCAGTTGAGGGACATTTAGATTTTTTCCCCACTTCTGGTATCTTATACACAATGGCTCAATCGAATTTTTTGTGTATACTTAATATCTTCATTTATCTGTTCTTTCTATTGTTAACTTTTTTTTCCCAGACAGAGTCTCGCTCTGTAGCCCAGGCTGGTCTTGAACTCAGGATAATCCACCTGCCTCAGCCTCCTGAGTGCTGGAATTACAGGTGTGTGTCACCACACTCAGCTTTGTCTGGTGTTGGGAAATCAAACTCAGGGCCTTATGTCTGCAAGGCAAGCGATTTAACTGCTGTGCCATTCCTCCAGCCCTACTGTTAACCCTTTGTAAAGCAGAGATCAGAACTCTTTCAACAAAAGGCCAGATGGAAACTATCTTAAATATCTGTGTAGAATTTGACATTGTCTGGCATTGCAGCACAAAAAGCAGCTGGTCAATTTGCAAGCAAGTATCCATGGCTGCATTCCAATATGATTTTATACGTGGACTCTGAGATTCAAAATTTCAGATAATTTTCACATGCCCTGATATAGTATTTCTCCAGCCATACAAAAGCAAATAGCAAGCCAAGTTTGGCCCATGTTGTGTGTTTTGCCAATCCCTGCTCTAAAACACACCATGCTTATTTCCTTCAGAGCCTTTATCACAACCCTGGGTGGCTGTGTTTGCTCTGTATTTGCTCTTCTGAGAACATGATCTCCATCAGATGGGAGTGAGTCAACATTTGATTGAATTAATAAATATACTCTGATTTGTCTCATTGATTCTCCTATCAATAAATACTTGAGTTGCTTTCAACTTTATAAAACTACAAATGATGCTTCAAGTAATGATTCTGCTAATAGGTATAATTATTTCAAGTTAATAGATTTAAAATCCTCTTCCCAAAAATGTGCATTAACATCTACGTAAGCTTATTTTCTTATCCCTAGCTGACACTGGGTGTTATCTAGTGGGGAAAGGAATAAATAAAATGAGAATGAGGTTCATATGTGTCAAGCGGCAGTGACGGTGTGGGCTTCCTATTAGCTCTTGGGCTTCGTAAGAGTTCTCATGATTTCTACCAAAGAAAAATTAGCCCCTTATACATCCTACGTGTTACAAATAAGTTTTTGCGGTGTTTTTATATTTTATTTTTTTTTATCTTCTTTGACTTTTGCTTTTTTGAGGATTTTTTCACACAAAAAGGCTACATTTTTAAGTTGTGAAATTTACCAAACGTTTCTTTTACCACTTAAATTTCTTACATGATGCTTATAAAGGTCTGTAATGCCAATTTTATAAAGCAAATTCATCCCAGTTTTCTTCTAGTAATTCTCCTCCTCGTCTCTCCATCTTTCTCTCCCTCTTCCAACCCCATTTTTTCTCTCTCTCCCTCTTTGTCCTGCATTTCATCTTTGAGTTTTTGGTAATGATCACTAGGATGAGGCAGTGAACCAATTTTATTTCATTCTAAACAGTAAATCCGCATATGCCCTATTTTCCTGCCTACTTGAAATAACAATTGTAGAAAAATACTACTTTTTAAATTTTTTGGTATATTCAAGGTAACATTCAAAATAATTACAAACAAGTACACTGTAGACACCAAATCTGGACATCAGCAAGTCAGAACATAGTATACGAGTGAGTAACCAGGTAGCATGAGCCCACAGGTTGTTTCTGGACTTGCCTTTGGCTGTGCGATCTATCTATCTACTCCTATTCTCTCACCACCTCCAAGGACATACTCCTGGGGCTGTGGTCCCTGAGAGCCTCATTAAATGCCCAGCCAACAATGAAAATATCTACCCCACTAGGTGCATACTAAAAGGCCTGATATTTAATTTTATCTTATAATTCTGTTATTTGAAGCTCAAAGCAGCTTACGTGACACCTGGGCTGTGTGTGTGCACTAGTGAACCTGTGCATCTGTCACATTTATTGGCTATGAGCACCACCATCATGCTGGCTTTGTGGAAAAAGAGAAACTAAAAAGTGTTCCTTGTTTTTTAATGCTCTGGTGTATTTGCAAAACATAATTAATGTTTCTTGAAATATTCACCCATAAACCTCTCCAGGCCTGGAATTTTGACAATTTTCCTTCTCAATTTATCACATTGTTTTTGTTCTTGTTGCTAATTTGAATTTGCTTTCTTTTTTAAATTTTTATTTAGAATAATTTGTGTTTTCTTAGAAAATTGTGCATTTCATTCAGATTTTTAATTTATTAGAATAGACTAGTGGAAAGTCATTCTCCAGTTAATTGCTACTTAGACCATTTCCTTGTAGTCAGATAATCTAACCAGTTCAGCTTGTTCTTTTTGAGCTTATGTGTGTCTTCCTTGTGATTTGTTTGGTAAAAGTTCTTCAGATGTTTCATAGGAACATAAAGTTTGGTTAAGAGGCAAACTTAAAGGGATTAAAGTCCAGATTCACCACTAAACAGTGGACCTGTTTAATATCATCTATGTAATATGGAGATCACAATACTGGATTTCAAATGACTAATGAAAGCAGAACACAAAGATCCGTGTCTGACATATAGTAACTATTTAGTAGATGCTCAATTTGTTATTGTTGTCTTGTATTATTATATCTCTGGGAAGATACTTAGTAAAACTAAGTAGTTTTGTCTAAATACATTCTCGGTTTTCTAGAGCAATTCTTCTCTTAGAATACATTAAAATTTGTACTTGATATATATTCCTTCCCATCTTTTCCTTTTTTCTCTTTGCAGTATCTGGGTATAGGAAGCTTTGGAGTAGGGTGTCAAGCCGCATTCTTTGTCTTTGATAGGGCTTTCCATTCCTGCTTATTAATTACTCAGGAATCCTGTTTGTGGATTATTCTGGACTGTTCTCTTTATCATTCTTGTAAAATGATGTTTTAAATGCACTTAGAATTTGCATGGGGAGGCTGGTTCCTAATGGGAGCCTCAGATGGTGAGCGGTAACTGCAGGTGAGATGGCAGTGAGTAACCATGAAAAAGAACTGAAAAGTGTTGTTCTGGGCCATCTGCTTTTGTTTACCTCTCATTCCACGAAAAAGGAGTTTTCTTGGTTTGGTGGTCACCCACTCTGGGGCCATCAAGGCATTTCCTTTCCCAGTTATGAAACTGAAATGAAAGCAAGATAAATTTAAGAGTTGTGCTAGTCAATTTTTTCCTGCCTGTAACAAAAATATCTGGGAAAATCAACTAAATGAAAAGACTTACTTTGGCTTATGGTTCTAGAGATTTCAGTTCATGGATGGCTGTGGGCCTGAAGTAAGGCAGAATATTGAGATACAAGGATATGGCGAAGCACAGTTGCTCACTTCATAGCAACCAGAAAGCAAGAGTCAGAGAGGAAGGAACTAGGGACCAAACACATTCTCTGAAGTCATGCTCCACTCCCTTCAACTCCTATTTTCATCAACATATTCTCTGAGGTCATGGTCCACTCTCTTCAACTCTTATTTCATCATCTTCTAATAATGCCATCAACTTATGATCTCATTAGGGGATTTATCCACTCACAAAGTTGAAACTGTCACAATCTAATGACTTCCTTAAAAGTCCATCAACAATAGGCCTTTGACTCAATGAGCCTTTTGGGAACAATCATATCCATGTCATAAGAGGAACACTTTTCCAACCCAGTGTCCTAGCCTGTCTTGGAAAATTGGCATCAAGCAACAGATTTCTTTTTCCTTGCATGTCCTATTCACCATGCCTTATTCCCTATCCATGAAAAGGGACCCTGTAATGTTAAGAAGGAGCAGTCCACAAGACCACATCCACTCTAACATCAATTGCAGGTTTTCATGTCCCAAGACTCCTCTTAAATTCAGTAATTCACTAGAAGGACTCGGGATTCACTATTTTACTCAATATTCTCAGTATTTTTGTTGTTTTACTACAACAAAAAGGCACAAATTACAATCAGCCAAGGAAAGTGGCACATGGGTAGAGTTCAGGAAAGTTCCAAGCACAGAATTCTGGCTCTCCTTTCTCAAACAGTACAAATACTGTTGCTTTTCCCAGTAATGATGTGTGACAACACATGCTATATATTCCTAGTCAGGGAAGCTCATAGCTAATCATGAAGCCTCTGTACAGAATTTTTTTTTATCAGGGTTCTGTCACTAGACATGGTTGAGCATCCGGTGACTGATTCCAGTCTCCAGCCCCACTGGATGTAGAGCTGATACCATGTGACCCAAAGTCCTCTCCTAAAAATCTCACTGTTAGACTATCTGGAGTGACCCAAGGCTCCTGGATAAACAAAAACATTCCTATCAGGGATGACATTCCAAAGGCTTTAAAGATTACTTCCCTGAAGCAGAGGGCAAAAACCAGACCTCACTTAAGCAAGAGTAAATTCTTTACTCCACAGCCTCTGGGAACACTAATGCCTATTTCTCAACCCATACCTGCTTTGAATCAAAGAAACCTGATATTAGACCTTGGTTTTCTTCTCCCTTTGGCTCCGATTTCCTCATATTTGGCAGCTAGAGTTCCTGACATCTAGAACTCAAGGGCTGGCTTCTGAGAGGCACTCATCAGATTTGTTGAATGGATGAAGAATGAATCAATGGTTTTTATCTGTAGAGTGTGAGATTTTGATCACTTTTTAGTAACATCACAGTTAGCTGCTTTGGGTTTTTTGGCCTTTGTTATTGTTATTCTGATGGATTTCGGACAGTGGAGATGCCATCTCTTTGGAAGGCATACTTCCTGCTTTACAGATGAGGAAGCAAATATCCAGAAAGGCTGAGTCACCTGTCCACGGAGAAGGGCAGAGTGGGAGGTCAGAACATAAGTTTCCCGATTTTTAACACATCTTGAAGCCATGTGCTTTGGTTCCTCTTTTCCTTGCAAAAAATGACAAGAAGACTTTCTTTTTAAAGAATTTATTACTAACTAGTGAAATTCACTTATTTGGGACATTGTGAAGTCGCCCTTCTTACCCTTTAGTGGTAGAGTTAATAAGTTGAAAATTCAGGGGCAACCTATTCAGGACACCCTCCCAGATGGTGGAAGCATTTACCCCTCTGTGCTTTGTTTCTAGATAAGGACCAGGTATTAAATAAAAAAAGAGGAAAAAGAAAACTTCATCTGTTCCAGAGCTGGACAAAAATAAAACTGCTAAGGACCTAGACACTAATTTCACCTTTGAACAACTGGGAATTCATATTACTGGCATTTATTTGTAGAACTGATGGCCCAGCTGGCCCAGCTTAATTCTGCAAAGCAGTAAGAAAAGTTTCTTCTCAGGGATGGGTAGGGCCTGGTCAGTAGATAAACTCTTGGTTATAAGTATGGTTGTTAAGCCACTTATTCCTCACAGTGACATACATTCTATGCTGGTATTGTCAATCTCCCTGCTGGAGAAACTGAAGTTCCATGATGGTAAGTATTTCTAGGGTTCAGATAGCAGCAGTTTAGCTTGATTCTGATCATTGCCTTCTCTCCCTCATGCCTCACCATGCCCAAACTCACAATTACAATACTAGTTAAATTAAAATAAGTCTTAAGGATATACTTTTCTTTTTCTTTGTAATGGTGCTGGGCACTGGATCCAGGTCCCAGCACATGCTAACCTCCCTATTTATTTTCCACTGATGAGCAACAAATTACTACAAATGTAGTAGTTTCCGAGCATGAATTATCTTCCTGTTTCTGTGGACTGGGAGTATAGATGGGTTTTAGCTTGGGTCTTCTCCTCAAGGCCTGACCATGTAGAACTCAAGCTGCTGGGCCAGGCTGTGATCTCATCCGGGACGTGGGCCTTTTATAAGCTCACTGTTTATTGGAAGAATTCCCTTCCTTGTAAATCTGAAACCTTAGATGTCCCAGTAGCTGCTCTCTATCCTCTGTCTGTGGTCCTTGTCACAGTACCACAGCTGCTTCTCCAAGGCCTACAGAAGAGCATTCTGCTGTTTCAAATCTCTAATTTCTCCCATCTCTGCGTTCCTCTTTAAAGAACACTCACCGGATGAAATCAGGGTCATTATAATGAGCTCTCTTTAATTCAAAGCTAACCTTCATTGCACTCCCAAAACTCCTTTCCTTTAGCTATGGACCTAAGCACTCACACTCAGAGGAAGAAGATGACAAAGTGCACAAACATCTGACAGGAATCTTGAGGACCATTCCAGATTCCAGTCAGTCACAACGGATAACACAGAAGTATAAAAATGTCACATAAAGGCAGGGATAAATGGAGAGAGACAAGGGATGGGAGCCATCCCTGCCCATACGATTTAGGAGCTTCAGGTCTCCTTTCTGAGCAGCAACAGTTAGCAGCTATTCTTGTGTCACCCCTAACACCTCACTGTGACTACCGGTCAGTCACTAGCAGCTTGCCTCCATGTACTGCATGCTAGTTTCTCTGGTCTCAGAAAACCTTCACATCAGATTTTAGGGATGGCAGTGTGCAGCTCTGTGGTAGAGAGTTTGCCTTAGTGGTGTGAGGGCCTAGGTTCAATCTCTAACACTGCAAAAAAGAAAAAAGAAAAAAATGGCATTCTCCTCACCTCCACAGAGATTTCTTACACACTCTTTCAATTCTGTGACTCTACATAACCTTCCCAGGCTACCAGGACTAATGCCCAAGAAGGAGAGATGTCCTTGAGAGCTCCTTTAAGAGCAGTAGCTGAAGGATCAGTGAGTATATCAAAGGGATGATAGGAAAGTGGAAGTGATACAGTTAATGTCACCTCCACCTTCTCTGAAGTGTTTGCAAGTATCTCCAACAGCAGCTTCAGTCTCCTAGAGTGCCATTCCTGGGTGATGGAATCACTGTCCTAGAAGCTTTCAGTCAGCCTGTACTTTCGAATTTTCCTTGGTCCATTGCCCATACTTCTTCTCTCCTTTCCCAAAGTTTACTGGACACAATTCCAACAAGTTTGGAGATAGGAAAAAGTGTGCACTGGCTAAAGAAGTGGAAAATCTCTGTCCGTGCTGTGGGGCAAAGTCAGCAGCTAGGTTCTTCCCAATACAAAGCTGCACAAAGATGAGTATCTGCTTAGCAGCCACGCAGCCCAGGGCTGCGGAAACAGGCCTCTCTCAGTGCCTCTCTCTGTCTCTCTCCCTCTCCCCTTCTGTGTGTGTGTGTGTGTGTGTGTGTGTGTGTGTGTGTGTGTGTGTGTGTTTAAGAGATAGAGGGTTCATTTGATAAGGCCAAAGAGGAAAAGAAAAAAAGAAGAAATCCAGACAGAGATACCATCCTACATCCAAGCAGTCATAACTTTGTTTCAAATTACCCACCAGTGAAGCACCCTGAATGGAAGTGTAGTTTGCCCTGAATTAAGGTCTAGTTTCCATCTACAGCCTCCACTGCACTTTGTTCTATTCATGCATTCATCTGTTTAACTGATATTTATGTAAAGCTGAAGAAAGGACTATTTGTGTTCCTGGGACACTCACACTAGACAAAATTTCTACATTTATTGTATTGGGTAAAACAGAAAGTAGCAAATAATTACATAATGTAATATATCATGCAGGATAGTGATGAGGATTTTTATGGGAATATGATGAGACCTAAGGTTCTTTTTTAAAACAGAAAAGAGAAGAAAGAAGAGGAGGAAGAAAGAATAAAAGAAAGAAAGAAATCAGATTCTGTGTTAAGTGTTGCCTATAGTTTTCTGAGGTTCCTCAACCCTTGCAGTCCTAGGCCCAGAGTCCTGCCTGACAGTGATTCTCAAGCCTGCAGGTTGTATGATTCAGTGGGACCTGTATTAAGTCTGACAGTCTTTATTTGTTAAATTCCAGTGGTAATTCTACTGTACAAGTGGAGTTAAGAAACAATATTACAAAAGATCTGATTTTAATCCATACCATAAAAAAAGAATTTACAATTCACAATTTACAGAATTATTTCTTTCAAAGAAAGACAAACATGTCACCAGATACAAGAGTCCTTGCTGGGATCCTCAGGATTTGAGGACCACTGGCCTCTGCTTCTTTGCCAGCCCAGGAAGCCAAAGTGTGGGGTGCCACTGAGGACATCTTCATTGTTTAGCAGCTCCCACCTTATTGTTTAAATTCAGGCCTCCTTTGGATCAAAATTAAAATGTCATTTCTCCTTTGAAATTCTGAAAGAAAGTCTTTACTAGGGTATAACTCCCAAGGGAGAAACACTATATTTTCATAAACCAAGACTTTGTTCATCCCTGTGTCCTAAATGTGTATTAAAATACATTAAGTGTTAATGTGTCAATATGTTTCATACACACCATGTAATTTATGTCCTTCCTTACCCTGCATGCTCCATTTCTGAATGAAGTGCTTTTCATCTGACAATTCAAGTTACACATTTTTCTGTTCTCTGTTCTCAGTATGATGATTTCTAGATAGAAGGATAAAGAGAAGAGAAAAGAAAGGAAGAATTGGAACAGCAGGGGATTTTGTATAAAGATGAAAACATTTGATTTGGTTTCTTCCTGAAACCCCACTAGAATATCAGTAAAGGGATTTTTGAAAGTCAGAAATCCACATGAATGGGGAAAATTGAAGAGTAGAAAACAGCAATAAAATTGGAAACCCACAAAGCAACTAGATAAGGGGTAATTTAGTTAGCAGACCCAAGAAAATGGAGAGAAAATTGAGTCCTAGGCCAACAGTGCAGAATGTGGGAAATCAACCCAATTTATAAGCCAGAATTCCTATACAGCTTGAAAGTTCGCAGCACTAGGCACTTGAAGTGAAGGTGAGGCTGATGGGTACTGCAATTAGGAGAATTGGTTAAAAGTCTGTTTATGATGCAGTCACCTTTCTCTATTCCTTCCCCAAGTCCATGCAACACGAGGATTACCTTTCCCTCATTCTGAAAAAGAAAGGTGGGAGAGGGCAACACCAGGGTCTCCAGCCTGGAGGAGGCAGGAATTACAGAAAGCAGGGTGGTCATGTTCTCTGGCGCCATCTCCACATTCCCAAAAGTCTGGAAGCCAGACTTTGATCCTTTGGGCAGAAGTTGGGTAGAATCCTCTTTGGTAATCTGATCAGCCCCAAAGGAAAAGCCTAAGGACACTGACATTGGAGTTCCACAAGGAAATATCTAGGCAACCAAGCCAAAGTTTGCAGTTGACAAGCTCCGTTCCAGCCCAGAGCCTCCAGAAAGATGCTTTGACTCCTGGACTCAAACTCAAACAACTTCCCCCTTAAGCTGAGGATAACAATCTCCACTGCACAGAATTAGTACAGGTTTAAATTAAATAGTCCTTGTAAAGTTCTTAAAACACTTAGCACTTAGTAGGACTTACACATGAGTTTTTGTCATAGATAGACAAATAGGCAAAGAATAGCCACACATCTAAAGATATCTTTTAATATGAGCACCAGAAACCAAAACAAATGGAAAACAGAATCGCTTACAGACTTTCCTCTGTTTTAGAACAATACCTCACCAACCCACTTATATAAACATGGCTATGTACAATTTATTTAAATGGAAATATATATATATTATTTTCCAATATATTTTATATATGCATACACATATACATGAAGAGTTCTAAGAAACTGAAAATATAAGAATAAGCTGAGAACTTGAAAGTTAAAATTGAGGAAAATTTTCAGAAAGCAAAGCAAAAACTCAATGTATTTAAGCATTGGACAAAAAAAAAAATTAAACTGGACCAAGAATTCTGATAATGAAGCATAGAAACTCCAGAAAGTGAAAGGAAAAAATCAAAAAAGAAAGAAAGTAAAAAAAATCACTCAGTAAAACTTCCAGAAGCTGTGACATTTTCTGGCACAGAAAGGCCATGAATATCCTAATGGACACACAATTCGAAATTTCAAACAACAGATTCAAGTGCATCCTGGAATTTCAAAAAAAAAAAAAAAAAAGACAAAGAAAGAAAGAAAAAAAAGAACAGGTACAAAATGACCAATAATCAGATGGCAGGAGATTGCTGAGTAGTACCACCACAGGAAGCAAGAAAATCAGGTCTTCAAAAATACCAGAGAATGATTCTCTTCAGAAAAAAAAATGCCCTGCTGAGCTACCAATGCAGGCATTTTATAGCCTGGACTCCTAGCATGCTGGGAGGCTGAGGCAGGAAAGTCGAAAGCTTGAGCCCAGCCTGGGCAACTTACCAACTTACTGAGAACCTGTCTCAAAAATCAGAAAAAAAGAAAAAGAAAAGAAAGGGCTGGGAATGTAGCTTAGCGTGAAGGTCCTGGGTTCAATTCCCAGACCAGAGAGGGGGGGGGGGAGAGAGAGAGAGAGAGAGAGAGAGAGAGAGAGAGAGAGAGAGAGAGACTTTCTTACATAATTAAAGATGGAAAAATCTATTTTCCATGCATCATTTTCTGGAAGGATGTACTTCACCAGAATAAGGGGGTGAACATAATGGAAGACAAATCAGGGAGGCAGTAAACCAAAATCACCAACCCTAAAGGTGGGAGGGGACCAGATGCCCAGAGCTGGGGAAGGGAGAAGCCAGAAGAAATGGGGGCAGCGGTGGAAGGAACCAGTCTACGCTGGAGCAGGCCAAAGGCCCTGCCACAAAGACTAAAACAATGGAAAAGCTGATGTATTGATTCTCTTAAGGGAAGACAGATAGTTGGGAAAGAAACTGGGACTGAATGAATGAAATAAGGACAATTAAACAAGATAACTATTCTAGTGAAAACAAAAACACATAAAAATAATCACTGGCAAATTGATCAGCTATAGAGGGTTGTCACCTAACCATGACCATGTAAAGGGTAAATGTGGATGTGATTCAAATAGTGTGATTGGACTGGGAAAGAGGGATCAGGACAGCATGGAAGAAAGATTGCAGAGTGCTGTCATCTACAACAGGAGGTCACTGGATAGAGGCCAACACAGAAACACCAAAAGCCCAATGCAGGGGTATTAGCCGGGAATGTACATGGGTGTGTAAATACTAAAATGATCAGCTGAGAGAATAAAAGTTATGGCCTATGACCAAAGAAAAATCTGAGGTAGTGAAAAATGGGACTCTGTTTTTTTGTAACAAAACTAGGAATATTTGACTTTATATCAAATCATCTATGTCTATATTATTTACACAGTTTTTAAAATATTTTCAAAGGATCAGATTAGTACTTCCCCAGTTCCTTCTCCTTTCATATAAAATGGGACATTCTGGACACACCTAGATCACTTCAGTTACACCGTCCTTCCTGTCGTGTCTTCACTTACATGTACTAAGACCAAATTCCTATGCACGACCCTTCAGGCCCCACAAGAGATAATTACAAGATTCACCAGTTGGGTCTCATGGTACAGTTGCCCTGGCCAGGCCATGCTAGAGGAAGTTGCAGTCATCCCTGAGGAGGGGTAGCAAGCCCCAAATTGCTGCTTTGTCGTAAGTTTCTGAAATGCTTTCACTGCCTTTCTTCCTGACTTGTCTGTACCTTCTGTGCTTAGGCCCTGAGCCATCCCTGATCCACTCTGATCAAAGTGTGCCCTTGGTAGGCAGAAAGAGGAGTCATCTTGCTCTCTCCTTGTCCCTCTTGGGAACTCAACGTTTGCAGCCAGAAAATGAAGGGACTGGACTAGAATATGCCCAAGGGCTGTGAGGCACCTGCAAAGTTACCGTCAAATGTGGCTCCTTTCCTAAACTCCTCAGCTTTGCTACCATCAGATCCACCATGTAATACTTCTTACATATGCTTCCAAAGAGCAGTTCTACCTACCTTTGTTTTGTTTTGTTTTGTTTTTTGGGGTGTGTGTGTGTGTGTGTGTGTACATGTGTACTTGCTTCAAATAGATGAAATGCTCCTGAAAGCACATGTCCACCTTCTATCTCCTGTGTCCCACAATACTTACTGCTGTGCTGGACATAGCGGTGGCTATCAGAGAAAATTTCTTTAAAAATACTGATGTAGATATTTTCTGTGGTAGTAAAACAGTTGCTTCTAACCCTTGGTTTTATTCACTGCTATATCTCGAGCACCCAGAGCAGTGCCTGGGACATGGTAAAGGCTCTAAATAATATTTGTGTGTGAATTCACCTTAAAGAAAGACTGATGTAAGATTTGGTGGTTAGAAATATTACAGTATTTTGCAGCTCAAACAAAAAGCTGTTGTTGCCCCCTAGGAAGAGACTAAGGAGCAGGTAGGACTCCAAAGTTCTCCTTGTCTTTCTAGTTAAGATTCCCAAGGCAAAGTGTAAACCCTCTCCAAAAGGTGAATATTTAAGGTCTTACATATTGGCGTTTCCAACTACACCCTATGAACTCTTTCCCTAAAATATCATAGCAAAGTAAATGAACAAGAACTTTATTGAATATTATTTATAAGATAGAAAAGTTTGAAACAACCTAAATGTTTAATAGTAACGCACTGGGTCACAGGAAAAGGTTCAGACAAGATTGGATGTGTTCAAGGTAGTGTAGCTGTCGACAGGAAAATGGAAAATATTTAATATATGTTGCTTAATACAAAATGCTCTGTGCCTTTTTTGTGATATATGGCTATTTATATGTGTGTATATAAATACATACATATCCATATTTATATATGGATATACACATTGACCTGTACATAGAAAAATACTGGAAGAATACATATTGAACGATAATGATAAGAGAAAATTCAAGTTTGAGTGTTGTTTTGGCCTCTGTGCATTTTTTAGGCTGTGGTGACTAATCTTGATTAATTTGATTGGGCTGAGAAATGCCTAGGAGATCAGTGAAGCAAACTTTGAAGTGTATGTGTGGATGTCTCGAGAGGTGATTGGATCACTAAGGATCATAATCACTAATTATGATGTGGTGGCATTGTTGGAAGGCAACTGTCTTCATCATTTTCTCACTGCTGGGACACAATACCCGACATTCATAATGTAACAGAGGAAAAGTTTAATTTAGCTCAGTTTTAAAAAGTGTTAGTCCATTCACGGCTGGCTGGCATTGGTAGAAGAGCACAGTGGAGAACCTAGCTGGAGAAAAGCTATTCATGGCATGGCAGGACAGGAAGCAGATAAAGGAAGGGTCAAAACTGGAGATCCATCCCTCCCAGACTGTGCCCTACCATCTGCTCCTTCTGACCAGGTCCTCCTCTAACAGCACAGGAAATCAGTGGGCTCACCCTCGCAACTGAGTCACCTTGCAAACACACAAGGCTTGTGGAGGCCATTTCAGATCCAAACTGTAATAGTGATGGAAACAGGAGGTAGATCCTGGTGAGAGGGAGCGTATTGTGGTGAGAGGTGTGTGTGGGGGGGGCGGGGACGACTTGACCTTATGGACTCTATCTGATCCCTGTCACCTTCCTCTGGTCTGCTCTCTCTTTCTCTGCTTCCTAGATGTCCTCAGGTGATCAGCTTTCTTCCACCACACCTTTTGCCCTGGTGTTTCTGCCTAGCCACAGACTTGGAGCATTGGTGACCTCTGAAACTGTGAGCTAAAATAAACTTTTCTTTCAAGTATCTGATCACAGTGATGTATGACTGCCAATACATATACTTTTAAAGTTTTCATTGCTTGTGTTCCTTTTTTCCCATTTTATTGATATGTATATGTGCAAAATTTAAGGTTTACAATGGAGTTGAGCATTTTGTGCACATACGTATCTTGTCAACGTGACAAGGGCTTTCCCACTCTCTTTTTGCCCCTCCCCCTAGCCTACTCTCCCTACCTCCTCCCCCACCCTGCCCCCCTGTTTCACTTTGTTGTGTTCCTTTAATTGACATAACATGGCGACACTGCTATCCAAATTTATATTGACAATGATATTGGTCAATATACCCAGTGTACATTACCGAACACTTTTACAGACAGTAAGAGCTTACCTCTCCCACATTTGTTGGGAGATACGTGGAGGTTTATTCTGGGCATATTTAATAGCTGAAACGTGATTCAGAATGATGTGCCAATTAACTTTGTCCATCGGGGAATATGGAGGGATGTTAACAGGAATAGTGTAGAAACCCGAGTGATAACTTAAAAGTGACAGTTTCTAATAGTGGAAGAATCGGGTGGGTGGGGCTTAAGCCGAGAGAGGAGGTGCAAACAGGAGACCCAGGCCAAGAAGGATCAGACACCTCATTAAAATTTTACTGCCAATTCCATGCAGGTGCTCTGAGAGGTATTAGAGATGCAAAAGACAGTTTATTGTCTAATTAGAAAGACAAGCCTAGCACTTATAAAGCCATTAAAGACAGTGGCCAGACTGGATTGTTTATAATTAGTGCTAAGCAGTGAGATTCAGATGAGTGCTCTGATGATAGTCTAGATTTTAAATATTTTAAGATGCTTTGGATACATATATATATATATATATGTTTATATATGTATGCATATATTTTTTAAACAGGATTTTATTAAAAATTCAAATAGGATATAGGAAAAGGTGAGGGGTGGGAAGGGAAAAGGGAAGTAAAATGATCAAGATGCGGTAGGTAAACAATTTCTCAAGCTGATTGTTATTATGTATCACAAATACATGCTAATAAAAGAATAAAAAATTTAAAAGAATTCAAACAGGCTAAAGATAAGCACGGATTTAACACTGGAGTAAGAATACAAATTAAGGTGACGGTCCTGCAGCAATGGTACAGCTGTTAAAGCGTTTGCCTAGCAAATGCACAGCCCTTGAGTTTGATTCCCCAGCACCATATAAACTAAGCCTGGTGGTGCACATCTGTAATCTCAGCACTCGGGAGGTTGAGGCAGGAGGATTGTCACGAGTCCAAGGCCACCCCAGGCTCCATAGTGAGTTCAGGACCAGCTTGGGCTACAGTGTGAAACCCTATCTCAAAAAAAAAAAAAAAAAAAAAAATTCAGGTGACTGTGATTTTGTATTTGTTTCTCTGCATGCGCAGGTTCTACCTCTGTTGACCCAACCAACTTCAGGTTGAAAATAGTCAAAAAAGAGATATGGAATAAAAATATATAAATGAAAGTCATACAAATAAAAATACAATGTAACAGCTCATTACATGGCATTTGCATTGTATTAAGTACTATAAATGATGTAGAGACACTAAAGTATGTGGAAGAATGTAAGTCATTATGTGCAAATACGGCACCATTTAACCTAAGAAACACGATGATTCACGGATTTTGCTCTCTGTGGCATATCCTGGGGCCCATCCTCCTGGATCCCCAGGGACAGGTTGCGTATGTAACTTCTTCACAAGGATCTTCTGGAGCTCAGCGTCTGGGACAGGAAAGCTGTGAGTGCTTAATCTGTAGGATCAGCAGACAGTGGTGCTGAGGCCCCTTTTCTCTCAGGAAAGCCTGACGGACAGGAAAGATCTATAAGGCCCAGGACCTCAAGGCACAGAAACAGCTAATGGATTTCCCAGGGAGGAGGGAAGGAACACAGGGTTTAAGAAGACTGGACGTGACAGGAGCTGATACATGATTTCAAGGGCAGGAGGCCAGAAGCTGTTGCTGAGTCTGGGGCCTTGGACCTGGCAGTGGCGCTGGTGGGGCACCCACACCCCTCTAGGTGTCACCCCTGTCTCCAAACTGTCTGTAAACTCAACCCTACAATACAACTGCTATTTTCTCAGGAATCTGAGCAGGTAGGACTAGTATTTTGTCCCCCTAATACCAAAATAATACTTGTTTGTGACATAATGTAACAAATACAGGAGGAGTCAAAGGAAGAAATGAAATCACCTGTAATTTTCCTTTAGCTACAGTTGCCAGATTTAGCAAAGAAAAACAAAAATGAAGCATTTAGGACAAATAGGCACTAAGACTTTATTCATTGTTTATCTGTTACCAAGTGGGACAGTACAACCCTCAGTGGCACCTGGTAGCCAGCTTCTGTCACCCGCCTCTTCTGTGCCTCCCTCAGCTCTGGATTCCACACAGGATTCTGTGCCTCCAACCAAATCTACCTGAATCCCCACGAAGGTTCTGGGCTTTTTGATGCTAGACTTCTCTCAGAAACTCTCCCACCTCAGACTCAGCCTTTTCTGGTGTTGATGACAGCACCTCCCATCTTTAAGAGGCTGAGTTTGGCAGTGCTTCTGTGTGGGCACCCAAGACAATAGAGTTAGGGTGTCTGCAACAGCCTCTGTGGTCCCTGCTTCCGGGCCCTTTCACTCCCTGATAGTGCCTGATGCCAGCAAGTCTTCACCACCACCCTTGGCAAAAGTAGAGGCCTCATCTCTGAGCCAGATGCCTGATCCAGGTTTCTCCTTCTAGACCACAACCAGACTCCAATTCTGTGACTGTCAACCTGATCAGGCTCCACACCACCAAAAGCCAAGAAGACAGAAGGAGGACCCAAACTGACCCTGTTACGGGGCCTGCCCGTTCTGTTTCTTCAGGCCAGTCCTTGGGCCTGGGATGCTAAGGTTCCATTCCTTAAGATCGCCATCTTCAACTCCCTCCTCCCTCTAGGCTTCACAAAACTTTACCTCAGGCACATGGCATCTCTCTTTAGCTACCATTTTCTGAAAAGCTCAGGGGCCAGCATGGCACCCAGCTACACTGAAGGTGTACACAGCCCTCTAAGCACTATGTAGGGAGGGGCCTGTCTAGGGTTAATGGCCAGTCCCTTGATGGGGTTGGGTATAGATGAAAGATGAGAGACAAAAGCAGGGGAGCTACCACCTGGGACATGTTCTCTTTTCCCTTTCCTCCACGTGAGACAAGCTCTATTTATTTTGCTTTTAACAAAGAGGACAGGGGATACCTCAATTCTGTGCCCCACCTCTGCTTACAGCCTCCAACCACGTCACCACAGAGCTCTGCATCTCCTATATATTGAGCAAAATGTTTTTTTGTTTTGTTTTTGAAATGAATGATGGTGCTCTAGGGAAATTTATTTCAGAGTATCATTTCCTTTTTCCAATCTTAACAAAGACAGGCAAACATTGCTGAATACTCAACTAATCAATAGGGATAGAAAAAGAAACCTGCTTAGGATCATTCCAGAAACAATCCCTGCCAGTTCTACATTCAAGATATTGACACATACAAGTGGCTTAGTGAACCAGAGCCTTTTCCCCACTGAATTCAGCAGGAGCTCACTAAAATAATTACCTGATTTCACAGGAA
Organism: Ctenodactylus gundi; assembly: GCA_004027205.1. NCBI lineage: Eukaryota > Metazoa > Chordata > Mammalia > Rodentia > Ctenodactylidae > Ctenodactylus > Ctenodactylus gundi. The sequence goes on from PVKB01003014.1 coordinate 79,705, forward strand.
TATGCTATTAATCCCATTCCCAAATTTAATTCTGAAGATGATGGGCATTGAAGGAAGTATTCTTAAATGCAATCCTTTAATCTGCCTTAATCTCCACACCCACCTCACTTGACTACTAAAATGGGAAAGTCAATTATTGCTGCGGCTCACTGGCCAGCTTCAAGTAAAAAGCACTTCTGTCCCCAGGAGAGGCCTCCTGGCAGACAGTGAACTCAGAGCAGCGAGTTCAAAGCGACGGGGGTGGAATTCATTTCCTCCTGATGTCTTAGAGTTGCATCATCACTATTCACAATGAAATGAAGTTTGGTACAAATAATTCTTTCTGTGACTTTTTTGTTGGTTTCAAAACATTAAAATGATACAGCTGCTTTTTGCTTAAAGAAAAAAAATACCCTCAAATCATGCAGCTGTACATAAAGTGAAAAGTAACCGTGCTTCTTTAGTTGAAAGTTAAAAACAAAAAGAGCCACTTTTCAGTTTGCGGTGTCCTTAGACTTCAGATCTAAGCTTCAGTGCGTTAATAGTCTGATGCCCAGTGTCACCAACTGGAAAGCAGGAACTGGGCCTTGGAGTCCTAACACTCTTTCATGGTGGGCTTTTGTTTTGTTTTATTTTGTGTTTCTAAGTAGAAAAAAGCATCAGTCTGTCTGAGGACATTTGGAGGAGGCAAGAGTGAGGAGAGCTGCTGAGGTTGAAGGTCAAGACCAAGAGCAAAGGAGGCCCTTGATGAACAAAACAGTAAAGTCCCCTGCCCCTTGGGGTGCTCTCTTTCCTCCCCACCTGCTCTCTACAGGACAGTTGCTAAGGGGGAGCTCAAGAGTCAGTCACCAGGTTTTATGTCCTTGAACTCCCTGTCTCCCTGCTAGGGACTCAGACTGGGTTATTTGACCTTTGGGACTTCAACTGTGCTTTGTCAGGTAGAGAAGATAAGTATTTTATATTTTTGAAGGCAGGGGCTTATGGAAAGAATCCATGTAGGGGTACTCAGCATTCCATTGACCCTGGAGGGCCAGAGAATGAACATGGATCAGAATACAGAAGAAATTCAAGACCCATTGTTAGAGGGATCTGCTGAGAGTGATCATCTTTCCAAAGTATCTCACTAGTTCTTAGCACGATGGAAGAGAGTCCAGGATCCAAGACTCTTCTCAACTCCACTCTCCACTGTCTGTCAGATGGATCCCTGCCCAATGTTCAGGCAATGTGGGAGCTTCCTTGCCTTCCCTTGAAAGATGTGCCATTTCATCCCTCCAGCTGGAGGTGGGGCTTCCCTCCAGAAGTTAGCTGTATTAGTTACTTTCTTGTTGGCAGGACAGAATACCCTATATCCACAGCTCTATGGAGGAAAGTATTTTTAGCTCACAGTTTTAGAAGGTCACCATCCATTCACAGGCAGGTAGCTCGAAAATGGTGGAATTACATGGCAGGGCTGAGGCGAGGTCCGGAGTCAGAGCCAGAGCTGGAGACAGAACTTCTCATGTCATGGCAGATTAGGAAGCCAAGTCTGAGGGAAAGGGTGGACCCAGCACACATCCCCTCCAGGTCAAGGCCCAAGCATCCGTCCCTTCCAGAGAGGTCCTACCTCCCCACAGTATAGAGTATCCATGGGTATGTAAGGCTTTTAGGGAACACTCCAGATCTAAATCACATCAGCTAAGGTGGCTATAGGATGCTAAAACTCTGGGTGTTGCACACAGGTAGAATCTGGTGGTTGCTGTGTGCTCCAGACAGGACCTACATTTCAAGTTCACAGATCACAGAAACTCCCACTCACACTTCTGCATTTGCAATCAGCCTTCTATTTTTTCCACAGTACCTGCCTGGACCCTAAGACTCTAGAGCTTGAAGCCATACCATCTTTCCTCAGGCCAGGTGCAGGAAGCAAACGCAGGCCTCTCACCAGAACCACACCAACCTATTTCCCTGTCTCCAGACTCAGAATCCAGAATGGCAGCAATCCTGCTGGACAATGATAGACCACCTTGTCCCATCTGCCCTTTGCCCTCCTCCTCCTTTTCTCTTCTTCTCTTTTCTCCCTCATCCATCTTCCCATCCTCCAGAAGACACCACAGTTAATCCCCCAAATGGCTTTCCATTGTAAAGCTGAAGTCTGGGTGCCTTTCCCACAAGACCTCCTCTTCATCATGGTGTCTCATGGTGGAGCCTGATACCTATTACTTATGAGCTTACAGACCAGTTCAAGTTTGGAACCTTCAAAGCATCATTTTTTTTTCAGGTGGCTTTTTTTGTTTTACCCTCTGAGCTCTTTTCTGATCCCTTCTCCTGCTCCCCTAATTCCTAGATGTAACTAACGGCCAGAGTGACTCTGAGGACTGCTTCTCTTGCTCTTTTTGGAAGGAACAGCCAAAGCATGGCTTACCATAGGTTCAAATCTTAGTGTACTGAGAGGGAAGTTGAATATCACGACTGTAGAAAAGAAGTTCTCATACTTAAGTGGGCATCAGATATGCCTAGAGGCTTTGGGATAGATTCTGGGCATATCCTTAGTGGCTTTGATTCTTTAGGGCCAGGGTAAGGCTGATGGTTTCATCTCCAACAAGCTCTGTTCACCAGCTGATGCGACTGGTCCAGGGAATGAACTTTGAAGACCACCATTCTCAGAGCTCCTGAGAGAGACTTGAGGCTAAGACTTCCTCAAATTGACATCTCCCACCAAACTTCTGCTGTAGGGGGCTTCCTTTCATGGAGATTGAGGACCCTGATGCCTGCTGGTTTGTCTATCAGGAAGAATCTCAGCTCTCCTGCCTCCTGATTCTTTTTCTCTTTCTTGCCCCCCCTCCTCTTTTTTCCTCTCCTGCCCTTCCTACTTATCTTCTCTTGCTGCTATGACTCTGCATCTGTGTCTCTCGGCCCCTCCACACACACATGCATCCCCAGTGATGAGCTGGCATTGGATCTGTGGAGCATGCTTGCAGCCATCTGGAGATGCTGGGCTACCCTGACTGACATATGCTAAAATAGAGGCGGCAAAAAGAGTCTGGGCAGGGAGACCAGTTTGTTAATTTAATTGAGTTGCAAACATGCAGGAAGCCAACAGGGTCTGTGTGAAATAGATTACAGGTTCTCAGCATCAGCTACTGGGCTGGTCCTGAGCTGAGGTGAGCACTGCATGCCAGTGCAAGAGGAGCCAGCAGTCCCTCAGTGCTACCTCCAGGTTGTGGAATATGGCAGAGATATGCCCTCTGGGGGATGGTCTAGGGAAAGAATGCCATTAGTGACCCAGTCCCTGCCTCCCAGAGCCTTTGATTAGACTGGTGTGTAATTCCCACTTCTCCAGAGCCCTGTCCTTGGGGGGATCAGCACCATCCTGCCTTAGCATCTGTGCACTGCCCTTGGGATGAAGTTGCTCTTCTTGGATCCATTTTCTTGGCTCTCTACACTCTCGTGGTCCCCTCTCTGTACTCCTACTCCCTAATTCAGCTCATCCCTCCAATCCTACATTCAGTACAGTCTATGGAAAACTTCTTGGGAACTGTTTTGAATTTCTGTTTCAACTTTTCTCTCATCCAGAATACCTTTGCTCCTTTTCTGATTCCACATGTCCTTCTTCTCATTGCCTCTCAAACATCTCCCTTCCCTGGGCTTACCCTCTCTAGATTTATACAGCTTTGTGTGGTAAGTTGTCTACAAAGATGATCATCAGCAAGTGGTCCCATTCCTGAAGGCACATGCTTCTTCTCCCTTAAAGTCTGCAGTGAATGTGTCCTCCAAGGATCTTGGGCTGATCCTGTGACTTGCTGTTACCAATAAAGCAAACTAGAAGAAATCCTGTAACAATCTAAATTTAGGCCTTAAGAAACCCAAAACTTCTGCTTTCATATTGTTAAAGGTCTACGTATCCATATAAAGAAATTCAGTTTCTCTACTGGAGAGAGACAGTCCACAAGGAGAAAGAGATGAAGGGATTATGGAGAGATAAGGCCAAGGTACTCATCAGACAACCCACTTGGGAGGTGGCTTGAATTCACCAGCCCAAGACAGGCTGCCCCAAAAAACACCATGGAGAGCAGAGAGGAGCCTTCCTTGCCAAGCCCTACCCAAATTGCAAAATCAGGAACAAATTAATAGTGATGGTTGTTTCAGCCTTACAGTGCTTGGTTACTCAGGAATCGAAAACCTAAAACCTAAGCATCCATATCCCACAGAGCAAGGCCTAAGGTAACCAAATACTCAGAATTGTTGGGAATTATCATAGATTGGGCACTGAAAGTTGTGTGTCCCTCTTAGTTCTAGGAAACTAGGATGGGTGTATACCCTGGTCACATGCTTTAAAAGACTTGCTCTCACAGGAGATGTTTGGAGCCAGTCTTCTCTTTGGCCTGAATCTTGGATCTACCTTTTAACACAACAGTTTCTTCTAAGGGAGTGTACACTACGCCCAAGCTTTGTGCTAGGTCTCTTATTCACATTAGTTTTCAGAGTAGGTATCATGAATATCCTCATCTTTCTGATGAAGAGAATGAGACATGAGGATTTGAATAACTTGCCAAGGTCCACTAATAAGTGGTAAGGCTCTATGATTCCTCAAGTCTGTGTGAATTCAGAGTCCAATTCTTAACAATCACTTGCTGGTTCTATGAGAAAGTCATCTAATCTCAATAGGTCTCCCTGTCCTTGACTGTGAAATGCAGATTAAAAATATGGAATAGCTGAATAGGAAGATTAAATAAATTAGCTTACATATGGGTTGGGCTCTGAGCAACTGATCATGAAATTCTGCTTCCTTTTTTTCTCTGATGTGATGTGGAAACAACTCCCTGCCCACTCAAAAACACACTGTTGAAATCTTGAAACTTCAGGTCTTAAACTTGGAAATAACCACACCAGATGGAATTATAAATCCTGACATATCAAATTTATTAGATTAAGAAACTCCTAGCAGGCCAGTGGAGAATGCTCATGGGTATGTCTGGGTCATGGAGGTACAGCCTCTGTCTGCCTGGATGGCTGAGCATGGTGAAATGAATCAAGGAGAACCAATTCTCAAGGAAGTTCCCTTTCTAGAGCAGGAATTCCAACCTCAAATGAAAGGTTGACAATTTTGTGTCCTTGAGCCTGCCATGTGTGGAGTCTTGTCTTTGTAGGAAATACTTGGTTTCTTTTTAATGGTGCTAACCTCTATAGCAGGCACTCTTACTTGGCCCCAATTTTATACAAAGTTTCTTCAGCCAGAATTTTAAGTGTTTAATCTTTTTTTTTTTTAGCGGGGGGGGGGGGGGGGAGCGGGGGGCTGCCTTTTGTCCCTGATTCTTGCTATAAATCTGGCTAAAAGCAAACAACAGCACTAGTTGAATGCCTGTATGTTAGGCTGTCTTGAAATTTCTTCCACCAGATTAATTAGTCCACTGTCCTTAACTTCAGTCTTCTGCAAATTCTTAGGACCCAGCAAAATGTAGACAAACTTTCTGCCAGAGTGAAACACACATCCCCTCTAGACCAACCACTAGAAAAATCTTTGTTCCCAACTGAAACCTCTTACGTTTATCTTTTACTATTCATATTCCTGTTGGCATCCTGGTTTTCTGAGTTCCAACCAGAATCACCCAATCAACCATCAAGCTCTGTTTACAACATTCTAGAGTTTCTTTAGTCCAATTCTCCAAACATTTCCAAACTCCTCCAGTAAACCTAAATACTTGTAAGCCACATGTGATCAATATAACCAACCAATGACCCCAATTCTCTGGTGCCAATTTTCTGTATTCATCTGCTTTCCTATGGCTAGATGTAATACCTGATGCCCACAACTTAAAGGAGAAAAGGCTTAATTAATCTCATGCTTTGGGAGTGTTTTGTCCATAGTCAGCTTGCTTCAAGTCAGAAACACCACAGCAGAAGAACATGGATGAGCAAAGCTGCTTGGTTCATGGTTGCTGGGTAGTGGATCAGGGGAACAGTGCAGAGAAGAACAGATGAGGGACCTTACGTGGTGCCCAAGGCCATGCTTCCATGATCCATCCAGAAATACCCAAAAGCACATTCCACTGATCTGCTAGGTATTTTTTAAATGAATGAAGTTGACATATCAAGATTAATGGTCACACCAGCTTAGCCCACAAAAACTTGCTTCAAATTCAATTCATATTGAAGGAAAGATGTTAGTAAAAAGTCACAGAGAATTCTGTTAACCATAACAGAAATCAATCCAACACCAGATAAATCTAAGAATGAGAACTTCAAAATCTGAAAACAGTAAGTCCTATTAGTATTTGCTACAGGATAGTCATTGAGCTACATTGGTGTATTTGCCATCCTCCAGAGCAACAGAAACAATAGGGTATGTTTATATTGACAGAAATTTCATGCAAATAATGGGCTTAGGTCATCATGGAGGCTGGAAGAGCTTATATTTCAGCCTCTCTTGCTGGGGGAGGCTGGACTTTTTTATTTCTTTGAACCTTTAGCTGACTGGATGGATGAAGCCCACCTCATTAAGAGGGTAAATCTATTGGCTTAAGGTCCATTGGCTGAAATGCTTATCTTATTCAAAAACACATTAATATTTGACAAATATTTGGGTTCCCTCTGATCCAGTCAAGTTGACAAAATTAACCATTACACTGGATGTCATATACTCCTTGATTTAAGCCTCCTACAGACTCAAGAGTTGGTTGTACAGCTCCCATTTTGCATAAAGCATTTAAATACCTTCCCTAAAGTTGCACAGCTGATAAACTGAAGTCTCTGTGACACCAGACACTGGTGAGCATGGCTCCTCTTTCTTCTCCTCTTTCTTGTTTTTGTATAAACGTCAATTCAAGAACAGCAAAAATATTTACAGGCTGCATATTTTCATCCACAATAGAACTAACTTGACTGACTGTCATAGAAAAATATATTTCATAATGTAATTACCAAAATTATTGATAGAAAACTGCCTTATCTTTCTAATGATTGAAATATTGTATCTGAGTATATTTGTCCAGAAGCAGCTTTCCCATAATTTACCATCAAGATCTGTTTACAACATTCTAGAGTTTATTTAGTCCAATTCCCCAAACATTTCCAAACTCATCCAATAAGTGGGCCGTATGTTGCATGCTCCTGTATACTGGTACCTACCAGAAAGGTGATGGAGAACAAGCAGGCTAAACATTATATGGAAGAGGATGCAGCCAGCAGATATGCTAAAAGCAGTTCCAGGGCACTGTCCAAGGCTTTAATAGCTGATAGTGCTGGCTTTTAATCTTGTCTAATCTCTTTTCAAAACTTCAAGCATGCCTTTCCCTAGAGGTAGAGTATTATTAGCCCAGCACTTAACTTTATCAACCTTGACCTGATGCTCTTTGGAGGTTACAAATGCAGTGGACTAAGGCAGCAAAAAGAAGGGGACGAGGAGTAGAGGAATAGATAGAGTGAGTGAAGAGGGAAGTAGGGAGAGAACCCAGCACAAGGGAGATAGTTTCTGAGGAAAATGTAAAAAATAATGGGGAGAAAAACCTGAATAAAAATGAATTATTACCTGAGTAAAGGGCAGTGATGAGATGAGCTCAACAGTTTCACAGAGTGGTAAAAACCAGGGAGCAGAAGGAAGGCAGGAAGACCTATCTATCCACAAGGTGTGCAGAGCTCCCTCGCAGAGGATGCTATGACCGAGACGGGGCCTAGGTGGTCAGGGAGTCTGTAGGATCTGGAGACGGGTGTTTGGTGCAGGGGGTGGGATGGTTCTGGAGATACAGCCAGTGCAGTAAGCAGCCATTGTGATGAATACATAGCTCTTTCTATTCTTTATAAATTCTTAGGCAGAGAAAGGAGCATGAGATTTAGACGAGATCCAAAAACAATCTGAAATTAAGCTTGAGATAATATCACTATAATGTCATATCAATATTAATGCCAATTTGTATTTGTATGACATGCAGTTGTGTGCCACCTAGTGATGTTTCAGTCAATAATTAATAGCATATATGACCGTTGTCCCATAAGACTAGAATGAGACTGAAAAACTCTTGTTACCTCATGATGTCATAGTCATCTTAACATTGTAGTGCAAGGTATTCTTGTTTGTGATGATGATGGTGTAAACAAACCCACAGCACTGCTGATTATATACAAAGACACAGCATAGACAGTTAAATACAGTTCATAATACTTGATGCTCTTTGTTTGCATTTACCATATTATATTTTTATTGTTTTTGTAGAGTGTCCTCCCTCTTATAAAAAAAAAGTGCATCATGGGAGGCTGGCAGCAGCCCTGTATGTCTCCTGCTTACTGCACCTCTTGTTTGGAATCGCTTAACAATGCGTTTCTCGGCATGTGTCTCTTTGTCCAGGTACATGTGACATATTCATGTGATTTTTGTACTAGATAGCATTGGTATAAAGAGGCCATTACCTATCCTTATCATAAAGTTGTAGGAAAATTAAATAACATAATAACTATGAAATTCCATGCATGGAGCTGGCTTCTGCCTTGCCTCATCTTGAGTGTAGTTTTGCTGCTGCTCAGTTTAAGTCGTTGTTTCTTATCTGTCATTTTCTCTCCTCTCTCTCTCTCTCTCTCTCTCTCTGTTACATGAATCCAGAGCCCTGAGGACAGTGGCAGGACTAGGAAAAGGGATGCTCAATGCTTGTTAGTCTGCTTTAAATAAATGTCCCCTAAGCATACAACCTAGAGCTAAGCCTAGCTCAATAGGAAGCTGAATTCTCTGAAACTCAGTCCCAGTGTAACTTAGATTTCCAGTGCTTAGTAGTAAACAGCTTTGGATTGTGTACATCTGTCAACTAAATGTGTGAGTGAAAGGGCTCCAAGGTAGAGTGCCAGCATGTGGGCAGGGAGCCAGGGGGCCCAAGGCACACAACTTCACATCCCATCATCTGGCCCAGGGGGATGCAGCATGTGGCACTGAATGGTCAGTGGATGGAAACTCATTCTTGGGGGACAGCAGGGAATGGATCAACTCCACAGCCTCTCTCTGCTCCATGATCCATTTGTCAGAGCAGAATTTTGCTTTCTTAGTTTCCCCCTCCACTCACTTTGAAATGCCTGAGATCTGTTAGAAAATTAAAACCTATGTGTAAGATTCCCCAGAGATGAAAGGGACTCTGGAACAAATGTTTCACACCACACTTAACACCCACTGGGCCCTGGCACCAAGAGCTCCAGGTCATGTGAACCATACCCACCCTAGAGGTGCCGGGACAGGGTAAGTCCACCTTTCAAACAGAGGGGTCACATGGTCTGGGAGGGCTCTAGAGTGGTCTTTTCTTCCCTGATCATAGCTTCTACATATGACTCTTGCCATCAGGTCAGCCCTGGTTGCAGAGGGATTCTTTCCTCCCTCACAAAAGGGTCCCTCTGCACCAATCCAGATACTCCCCATCTCTTCAAGGTAAGGAAGACCCTTCCAAGCAGCCTTCCCTAACTATCTCCTGCTCATCAACTGCTTCTCTGACCCCTCAACAACCGTCAAAGGCCCTCTAGGCTGACACTGTATGCATGAGTGCTACTTTAGCTTCCTCTGTATGAAAGATCTTTGTCTCTTGTGTTAGCAAAGGAATCCCCTGGCTATTTATCATCTTCAGCACCTCTGCCCAATACATGGCCACTAGCCTAGTCCCTGCCACTATCCTCAGGGCTCTAGGTTCATGTAAGAATCTTCTAAATGATGTGTTACACCCACTCTGGCCTAGGCACAATCTACTCACCAGCCACAAAGTTCTCTTTAAAGGCCACATTAATGATCTCAAGTTTCCTGTCTGCCCCGACTCTCACCCCATAAAGCTTCCAGTGGCGTTGCACTGCCCTCCGTGTGGCTCCCTAGCCCTCTGTGATCTCATGACCTCCAAGTGAACAGAACAGAGCAGAACAGTAACTACTGGTTTGTCTCGGTCTTCCCAGAGAGATTATAAGCAATTTGAGAGCAGGGATCACATCTGACGTGGTCTCCACTCCATGCCCAAGTCCTAACATGTTGCTTTATATATCAATAAAATTTTAGTAAATAAGTCGCCCTGTATCTGGGTCACTCAAGCAGTATTGCATTTAGTCTCTATCCAAGGTCAAATTTTCTGACAGCCGATGCCTTGCAAGAAAATTCATATGCACAGGATTTCTGAAGGAGGCATGCCTCGGGTAATCGAGTAAGCAAGGTGGGGGTTATCAAGAGTGGTAGGATAAAAAATACCCTTGGTGTTTGCCAGGTTCCTGGCACAGAGATTTCTAAAACCCTTGGCATTTCCTGAATGACAGGAACTTTTTTTGTTATTCATAACAAACTCCTTTAAGCCATACCTGAGTTTATGTTAATGAAGTACTCCTTGGCAGGATCCCTGGAGAGATTTAGGATGGGGACTGGTCACCAGAGGAACAATGCATGTGACTAGAGGGTCTGTGTAAGTGTGGAGATAATTTTCTTTAAAAAAGAAATAATGAATTATAGCAGCTTGTCTCCAAATAATGTCTCTCTTGCTTACTTCTGTGCTGACACGTTTTTTCTTGAGCCATAGATAGCAGGATCAAAGGGCCTGAAATTCACAAGTCCCAACCCATGGCTACATAAATTGGTCTTGAGCAGCCCTCCCATCTGATTGTGCTGTACGTACTGGTCCCTTGCAACCTGTGGCCTCTCCTCTCCTCTTCAACTAAGCAAATAGGGACCTAGGACCTCTCTGGGAATCAGCTTACAAGGCGTGGTGCCCTTTCTGTTGGGGAGGATAAGGCAGCAGATCTGGGGAGGCTGCCCAGGCCTTCAATGGCTGCTGAGCAGGCCATTTGCAGCCACAGGGCCCAGTTCCAGTTGCTGATTGCCCTCAGTTTTCTGCTTGTGACAAATCATTAAACCCAGGCTCTGTCCCTACTCCCTGCCACCTCGTTTTAATATTAATTGCAGCCAAAGCAAATTAGAAGAACAAATCTGCTGTTCTTGAAACATTCTGCACATGACACAGCCAAATATGATTTTATTTTTATGCAAGTTATTCATAAGATTGCTCTCTTCTGTTGGTGTGGATAGAAAGATGACTGCCTTTGAAATAAGAGGTGACAGGTTCCTCACTGTCAACAGTCAGGAGGTGACTGCCAAAAGACTAATAAATCCCAAGATAATCCAATGACACATAAGCTTTGATGGAAAGAATAGCAAAAGATAATGCCCATGTCCTGATTGTCAATGGAATATGTTTGCCCTGTGGTCGCGCCCCATCTGAAGCATCGTCAAATGCGTGTTCCAAAGATCCATTCATCCTGTGTATGTCAGTTCATGACCAGAATTACCTGTCCCAGTGCTGCAACTCCTAGGTCACTGTCAAGTGATTGGTGTTAAAACAGAGCCTCAGTCCTCACCAACTCCTAGAAACATGAAGAAAGGATGTGTAAGGGGAACTTTTGGCTATCTCAGGAACTCTGACTAAAAACACGTCACTTTTTGGTGACAGGCTGTACTATGTTAATTATCTAGTGAACAAAGCATTGCTATATGGAAACAGCAACCCAGCATGAGAAAAAAAGAAGTGAATATTAAGCTTTGGATATTTGATATTTCTATCAATGTAGAAAAACATGAACATTAGTAGAATTCCTTTTTTTTTTTTTTCTTTTTGACAGGGTCTTACTCTGCAGCCCAGGCTGGTCCTGAACTCACTATGGAGCCCAGGCTGGCCTTGGACTCAGGGCAATCCTCCTGACCCAGTCTCCAGAGTGCTGGAATTACAGGTGTGCACCACCATGCCCAGCTTATGTGGTGCTGGGGAATCAAATTCAGGTATTTAGCACTTAGCACTTAACTTAGCACTTGGTAGGCAAGCACTTTAATGCTGAGCCATTCCTCCAGCCCAGTAGAATTCTTTTGGTACTGTTTTGTGTGGGAATGGACCACAGCTCAGGATCTATTCAGAGCTCAGGGATTTAAAGGTCTTTATATACTCTTTCTCTGTGGGAAAGTGGAGAAGAAAAGGAATGGGACCTTGGTCATTTGTGTTAGCATTTAACCCTCTATGCAGGAGAGGGAAATATGGAAGACCTTTATCTGTCACAGTCAGGCATTGAGTGGTCCCTCCTGGGGTGGAATATCCTTTGCACTGCACACTTGAGGGAGTTGCCACCATCATCTTCAGGGCTTGTGAATCCAGATAACTAGGTCACTTGGAGTGTGGGACCCAAAGTGTACATATCTAGCAAGCCCCAGTGATGTTAATGCTGTCAGTGCAGGGACCATACTTTCAGAACAGTGGCCTAGAGAACAGTAATGACATAAGCTGAAGGGCAGGTAAGCAGAGAGGGTCCTTTGGTCACTCACTCAACAGCTGCCACCACAATAAAAAGTTGCAGAGATGGGAAAAGTTGCAAGCAGCCAAGTGCTATTGAGTGTTCAATAACTTAGCTCTTGAGAGAAAAGCTGTGACTACACCTTGGGTCTATTGCTGTAAATACCTCATCAGAGATCATCTCAAGTGGCCAACTTGACTTCACTAAACATTGCGAAAAGATGTACGCAGTTATCTCGTTGAGCACACCAGGGAGGGAGGCTTACTAGTGGGCAACAGGCTTATGTAGCTTGAGGTGTCTTCTGGAAGAACAAACAGGGCTACTCACCATGGTGAAAATCGCAGAGGTCTCCCACCAGAAGGAAGAGATGTAGGAAGTATAATTGGGGTAGATCAGCCAGAAACAACTGCTTTGTTCCTCCAAGAGAAAGGAATCCTTATATCTGGTCTGCCTCCTGTTCTCTTGGCTGTGGAGCTGAGAAACAAAGAATTATTACATGTATTTTTAAAAATATGTACTTATGTATAAATACTTTTTCCTGTTTAACAAAATGAAATCTAAAGAGATACATAAAACAAGAGAAACAACACGCATTTTTCTATCACAGAGTAATAAACATTATTAATACTTTGGTGTATAGTCTAGCTTAAAAAATAATACATGCACTTACAGGCATACAAGCTTCATGGGATTGTCCTACATACAGTTTTGTACCTCAGTTCTTGCCCATTAGAGACTATCATGAGCATCCTCACATGTTATTAAATGTTCTGCAGTCCAATTTTAGTGAGTGAAGAGTATTACCTTATTCAGATGCTTCTTTATTTATTTATTGAGTCTCCTATTCTTGGAAATCTGCTTTGTGTCCAACATGTTTCACTTACAAATAGGCTCCTCTTACCCACCCCATACTTCAATGTTGCCATTTTATGATTATTTTTTGAAGAATTCAGTTTTTTTAATAGGAAATACTAGCTTTAAAAAGTGTTTGATTCATTGTGTCAAATTACTGTTCAAAAAATCACCATCAATTTTTTTCTTTTTCTCATCATCAGCAGTTACAAGCTTGCAGTTCATCATGGTATCAACCCTGGCTTTTTCAAGTTCTTTCAAAAATTTAAATGTATCAATGAGGCTTTGTTTTCTTTGCTTTGATTTTTAATTTTTGCTTGTTGTTGTTTTGCTTTTGCATTGCAACGAAACAGTCGCCTGCTGAGAGACTGACTGGCCATGTGTACAGGACAGGCAATCAGTGAAAGGACCGCTCCTGAAACTTCAAAAATGCCATTAAATACTTTAATATTTGGCTACCAAGAAGAAGGTAACAATGGCAGCTGTCCCACTTGGCTATGCTTCATACAGTGCATGTGTCTTAATAGAAGCAGGGAGAGTGTCGGGGTCTGGGGTTCTCAGTCATGCTCAGGGAGGCAAGGACCAAGCAGTCAAGTGTGGCTGAACCGTGCCTCACAGGAGAAAAGTGACATTTTGTGATCTCAATTCCTGAAAAGAACAAAGACTGGACAATAGCAGGAAGTGGGGGAGAAAGAGGACAAGCTATTAACAAGCAAATTAAGACCAGACAAGAGAGATGAATCAGAAGCGATCTAATAACCAGCCCTGGATTAAGTGCATCTGGCTCTCCCGGGGATTTCACAGTTGTTTGCTTCAAATTGCTAATCTTTGCTGAGCGGTTCCCTTCAAGCTGTCTGGAAGGAATGACTAAATGGATGGCTTAGCCAAATGCTTGCTGCTGTCATGTTTTATGCATGGGTGCACAGAGACATTGTCATGCCTCATTGATTCAGGGTTTAAAGTGTGGCGGTTTGACAGAATTACAAACACTAGAGTTAGGAGGGACCTAGACTGCATTTAGCGCACCTGGCATTTTGCAGATTGGGAAACTGAGGCTCAGGAGAGGAATACAGTTTCTCCTAAATTTAACCATCAACATATTAGTAGAGATGAGTCTCCAACTTTGAGTCCAATACCTTTCCTGCTACCAATTGCTGTTTACCTGCTCTAGTATTTGCCGAACTTAATGGACAATGACAGAAAGAATTAACATGGGGAGAAAGAGTGGAAAGTAAGATAAACAATTTCTTATTGTCTTCCCCAGGTGAGTGATCACATGGGCAGACACATACATACAGGTGAGCCAGACAAAGAAGTAAGTGAAAAGTGACTTAGGTAAGCGCTCAAGCTGCATTTCCTCATCCGGGGCATGAGGTCAATAGCAGTACCTACTCCTCAGGGTGAGGTGAGATAGGAAAGAGCTTGGCATGTAGTACTCAAACGTATTACTTTCCCCTTCCTTCTCTGTCTTTCTATTATAACTATCATGATCTGAGAGAATGCCAACTGCCTTTTGGTTTAAGTCAAAACAGAAAGTCACCTCACGGAGATATTCTTTGCACTCAAACATCTAAAGTTAGAAAGGCACTCACTCCAACAGCTGAGTGTATTAAGCACCTCTTTCATGATTACCATTAATATATCTCCATATCAATAGTAGATTCATTATTGCTTGTTCACTCACCTGTTGATTATCTGTTGATCTGTATATCATACGAATTCTTCTCCTAGTAGTTAGTATAAGACCAGTGGAATGAAGGTGAAATCTTTCATTGGTTTTAATATGCCTGTCAGGTGGGCATGTCAGGTTATCTGACAGTGAACTGCGGCTTCAGAAAGGACACCTCATCCTTTTCAATCTTGCACATGAGGCCCATGAGCCAAGGCTGCCAAGGTGAAGGCCATCATATGTGGTGGGCTGGCTCCACAAGGCCACTCCAGCTCTGTCCCTTCTCTGTCTTGGTACTCTTTTAGACCCTCAGTCTTCTGGGACCATCCCTAGCTATTGCTCCTGCCAGTCTTCTCTCTCAGAATGCTATTCCCCATCTCATTTTGGGCAACTCTCAATTCTACTTTTTTCTTAAGATGTATCTTTCCCCGAGACCTTCCCCGCCCTTCCTCTCTCTCCTGAAAAATGGATCTCTCTGTTTTGGACGCTCTCAGGTCTCTGTGAGTGTCTAACACAACCTCTCCTCAGAAGGGCAGTAGCATCAGGGGAGCAGGGCCAGGATAGGCCTTGGGTAGTGAACGTGTCCTGGGCGGGGGCTGCTGGGAGGCACCTCAGTATGCATCCATGGGGAAAGGATCAGGAAGGTAGAAATAGGGTCCTTAACTGAGACACATGAATTTCATCTATTATATATGATCTTATTTGAATAAAAGGACTTTAACTGGCTGAAAAAGGATGTTAACTGGTCAAAAAGGAAAAAATAACTATTGCATTTTTACTCTCCACTTTTACAGTTCGGCAAAAGAATACAGACAAGAAAACTCCAATTCCAGGGTAGGCCTCAAAATTCCCCTTCTACCTTTCATATAATAGAGTTTTGGCAAATGGTCCCTATGTTAAAGATGTTAGTCCCCTCGCTTTCTTTGCAGTGAATTATGTGTGACCACGTGACCAGCTTCTCCCAAATATATATAGAGAGGAGTGATAGGGCAGCTTTTGCCATACTGTGTAGAAGGAAACAGTCTCTTCCCTTTTCCTTCCATCTTCCGGATACTGGATCACACATATGCAGTGATTCAGTTTTGAGCATGTCTGTGAGGATAATCCCTAGGCAGGGGTTCCTAATCTTTTTGTACTATGGACTCCCTTAGAAGTTCAATAAAGTCTGCATTTTGCCAGTGTAATGTTTAAATACATAAAATAAATTACATAAGATAACAATTACAAAAGAAGCCAACTGCATTAAAATAACTGAAAATCACACGTTTGCTCCTATATTTGTGACATAAGAAAAAAGATATTTTGGGTTAGAAAAATAGCACAGCAGATAGAGTGCTGTCTAGCAAGCCCGAGGCCCTGAGTTTGATTCCCTATCACCACATAAGACAGGCATGGTGGTGCATGCCTGTAATCTCAACACCACAAAGGCTAAGGCGGGAGGATTACCATATGTTTGAGGCCAGTCTGGACTACACGGTGAGTTTAAGACTAGCCTGGACTACAGAATGAGGCCCTATCTCAAAGAAAAAAAAAAAGATATTTCTTTGTTAACAATGTTAACATTAAACAAAATCCAACAGCAAGACTGTTAATAATGATCAATAAATGATATTTTGAGATATCTAAGAATAGTATTGTGAAGTGAAAATCTTTGTGATTTCTATTAACAAAGTTCTTGATCCTAATATCATACTGGTTCATTGTCACATAGATAGGTGAAGGAAATGGTGAACTTCATAGGGAAGTTTGCGAAGATGCGATTGCCGTTTTTTTCTTTCTGATTTCACAACCCTTGTATTCTACCTGTGGACCCCCAGTTGAAAATCTCTGCCTTCCAGTACAGCAGAGCAAACAGCTCAACACACCTGGGTCCCTGAACGTCCTTGTGGAAGGAATGGAGCTGCCCTGCCAGTTGGGGCTACCTACCTTTAGAAAAGAAAGAAATGTCTTGTTTAAGCCATCACAATGATGGGTTTCTATTATAGCCACAGCCTACAGCCTAACCACAAAGAAATGGCTCACTGGGTCTTCTGTTTTCTACATTTATGTAAACAGTTTTGTGTTGGTTGATCTTCCTGGCCATCCCTTACTCCTGTATATAGATAGTATCTACATCAGGGTCAAGTAGAGAAGGAGTGTCCAATAACTATGCCCTGAACTACACAATTCTGTATAATTGTGTTTAAAACTCCAGAAAACTTGAAGTCAGTGAAATCCTGTGAAGAAGCCCCAATTTTATTGACTGTGTCACTTTGAGGAGCCATTTACACTTTCTGAATCTCTATTATGTCATTTGTTATAACATTGATAATAATTTTAAGTCTGGTGGGATGGACTGATGACACCTCAGAGTCCAGAGTCTGTGTTGCTGCTCTTCACTGGCTAGTACAGTTGGAGGCCTTTGGTGCACTCATGATTGCTGCCTTTGCCTAGAGTCACTGCGTACCGACTTGGGAGCAAGACTGGGGCAAGGAGCAATCACCTTTCTCCTGTAACCTGCTCTCACTGCCCAGGAGAGCTGATTGTAATGGCTGTGTATTTTTGAACATAGTATTGTTCTAGTATTTTGTATTGCCTCACTTTTTGGCTCATGGTGGCTTAAGAAGACATTGCTAATATTATTCCCCATTTGGAAAAGAAAACAAGGCTCAGAGAAGAAAAGTCTCCTGTCTAATGTCATACCATCATCATGTGTGTGATCCAAGATTTGAACTCAGTGTGACTTATCTGTCACCAAAAGAACATGCCACATTTGTGATTGTAACAGACATATGGGGAGGAGACACTGGTGGCATGCGATCTCTGAGCCAAGGGAGGCAAGCAGAGAGGGGTGAGCAGCTGACAGTGGCTCACTGGGGCCAGTGAGGATCCCAAGAGGAAGAACCATAGAGCAGCTGTCTACAGACATTCACATTTCAAGCCCACTCTCTCCTCTCCCTAGGGTTGAGGTCTTTTTCCCAGGTCCAGTTTCCAGCCCCCTGGCCTCTGGGGTGACATCTCAGTTTACCTGTTAGCTTCTTATCTGCCTATAGGCCACTTCACTCTCTCTGGCCTATGCCTTGTGGCCTGTGAACTGACCGGGAACATGTGAACGGCAGTGACATTCTAGGAGGGTGGTAAGATAACCATCTCTCTCTGCCTAGGAGAACAGACTGGAAGGGGAGGTGGGCCTACATCATGGGGGCGAGGGGACGACTTGTTGGCAGATCATAAAAGCTGGAAATGCCTAATGAGGTCATTGAGCCCAGGCCTTAATGGCTGAACCCTGCTGGCTCCCTGGGTGGCTGACACATCCTGTTACCTCCCTCTGGACACCAGAACAAGCAGGCCAAGGCAATAAGACTATTCTTGACCCAACCTTTTCCTTTACTTCACTGTGGGGCCCACCCTGGCCCTAGGAAGGAGAGGACTGAACGTCCATCTTCACGCTGGGCAGCCCCAGCTCCCTGGCCTCTGCTGGAAGCCCTAACACCCCGCCTTCCTGAGCTGGCCTGCCTCCAGGAGGATCCAAGCAGCTGTTCTGTTGATACAGAGGGATGTGGAAGAGCCAAGAGCAGGGAGCAACGAATAAAGTAATTAATGCTGATGTGAGAAACTGTCTGCCACAAAGAGAGACCAGTAGTGGACTTGTCCTGCTCAAGAGCAGAGCTGCCAGCCTTTTCTCTGAGCCTCAGTTTCCCCATCTATAAGATGAGTATGTTACCTCAGAACCAAAGATCTTAATCTGCTGAGAGTTCAGGGTCCTCTAAGGCTGGAGGCAAAACTGTGAGAACATGGGTTCCAGGGCAGAAAGCTGGCGTCTTTCCTCAAATGTCACTGTCAGGTCCCCAGTGAGCCTGCCCCACCTAACATCCCCTGTTGCTTCCAGGTTGCCAGGAAATGACACAGAAGGCCCTGGATTGGTGCCCAAATACCCACACAGCCCAAACCCTGAGCTCTGAGGGCCCTTGGGGAAGGGAGGGAGCCAGGGCATCCAGCTTCTCAGAAGAGCTGGTGCCAACAGAGCCCTTTGAAGTGCCTGTATGTGTCCTGGCACCAAGAATATGGGTGCAAAGGGTCAGCCTGATCTCTGTGCTCTTTCATACTGCATGGCACAGTAGGATGGAGGACCAAATGCTCAGGGCAGACAGATGGTGGCTCAATCCAGTGACAGAGGTTGGCCACATCAGAAAGGATCCTGCTCTATGCTCTGTGTTCTCATCCTAGCCAGAAGCTCTGCCCTGCAGCTGCAGTCAGTCTAACTGGAGCCCAAGGAGTGGAAACTGAAGGGAAGAAGCAAGTAGAGAGCTGTGGAACATTGACACTTTGTGGGCCAGGGTCCCAAAGAACACAGGAAGTCTCTGATGACATTCCCAAGCCTCCTGCTCCTGTGAGGACCTCCAGGCCCTTTGCCATCTTTTCTGTACAACTTTCTCCTCAGGTAGTCCTCAAATTCATACTGGGAAGTTTATAAGTTGGAACTACTTTCAAGTTCATAAAAGTGTTCTGGAGAAGCTAACTGTCCCGGTTAATGGCAGTCATCATCAGAGACCTATAGAGGGATTTCAGTCATCTGCTACATTCACAGTCAGTCCCACTTTTAGGTGAGGAAACTGAGACTCGGGGTCACAGTATGGACACAGGCCAGGAGCTGCCATCTAAATTTTTTGTGACTGAGTTGAGGTCTTTTTCACTAACCTCATCCGTTCAGTGAAGTCATGATACCAAAACATATATTAAAGGTGTAAAACAGGGTAAACAATCCAGAGCCTGCTTCAAATGTAGCTGGTTGCTTGTTTTTGTAAACAAAGTAAAATTTTATTGGAACATGTCCATGCCTACTCATTTATATATCATGTACGACTATTTCTGTTACAAAGACATAGATGGCCAGTTGGAATAGAGACTACATGGCTTGCAAAGCCTAAAATATTTCCTACCTTGCTCTTCATAGAAAGCATTTACCCTGATCTGGGATATATTCAAATGTGGCTAAACATGGCCACCATTTTTTCCATTGTCTGTCTTTCTTTCTTTCTTTCTTTCTTTCTTTCTTTCTTTCTTTCTTTTGGTTGATTTTATTTATTTGAGTGAAAAGGAACTGTCTTGGGCCACATATAAAATATATAATATAGTTAATGTATGTATGTAAATATTAAAACTTCTTCTTAAAACATCAAGAAATCAAGGGCAAAACATTGGCTGGCTACAGGTTGAACATGCCTGAATTAATCAAGATGGATTTCCCCAAGAAAGCAAATCACCAGGGAGATAACTTCTTAACTTAAAGCCTGATATCTGAGGCTGCCACAGTGATGAGCCTGCATTTAATCAACTATTAATGACAATTTGCTGGTGTTTCATCTCAAGCTTTTAAGTTATAGCATCAGCAGGGCCATACTGATACATGCTGAGTGCTTCCATCTTTCTTTCTTTCCTTTCTTTCTTTTTCCTTTCTTCCTTATTCCCTTCTTCCCTTCTTTCCCTTCCTTCTTCTTCAGCACCAGGGATTACATTTACCGCCTTTGCACTAACCTATACCTTAGCCCTTTATATTTCTTTTTATTTTGATACATGTTCTGGCCCAGTTGCCCAGGCTGGGCTTGAACTTGAGATCCTCCTGCTTTGGCCTCTTAGAGTGGTAATTTTGAGGAAATAACCATTAGAAGTATAGAGAGGTAACGTTTGAGGCTGGAAACCGGAGTGGGCAGGTTTGAGGGTAATCACCCTGGCCTTAGTGTGAAAGTGGAAACTCTTCAGCTTCCGTGTGGGAGGGAAGCCATCAGCTGCACAGGATGGTGTAAAGTACTTTTGTAGAGTTATACCTACAGTGAGTGGACTATCGGTGCCTGTGATTGTCCATCCTGGCATGTCAACTTTATTGAGCTAAGAAATGCGCAGCTTGCCTAACAAGCACAAGGCCCTGAGTTTGATTTCCCAGCACCACATAAGCTGGGCTGGTGGCTCATGACTATAATCCCAGCATTCAGGAATCTGAAGTGAGTTCAGGACCAGCCTGGACTCTGTCAAAGAAAGAAAGGCAGGCAGGCAGGCAGGCAGGGAGGGAGGGAGGGAGGGAGGAAGGGAGGGAGGGAGGGAAGAAGGAAGGAAGGAAAGAAGGAAAGAAGGAAGGAAGGAAGGAAAGAAGAGACCTAGCAGCTTAGTTGTGCATGTTCTTGAGTGTGTCTGGGTAGGTCATGGAGATGTGAGCTTTCCCATACTCTGCCTCCCAGCTGTCATGAACTAAGCAGCTTTGCTTCACTGCTCCCTTTTGCCATGAGTTTTCCGCCTCGGAGCCAGCTGATCACGAACTAGATCTCCTAAAACTGTGAGCCAAGTTAAATCATTACTCCTTTAAGTTGTGTTGACAAATATTGCATCTCAGTGACAGAAAAGGTGACTAATACAGCATCCTCAATGAAAGTGCTAGCCACATGGTGACCTAAAGATAGTATGGGCAAAGGACGCATACTAGTGAAGAATAGACACTATGACCCCTCTCTCTCTCTCTCTCTCTCTCTCTCTCTCTCTGTGTGTGTGTGTGTGTGTGTGTGTGTGCGTGTGCGTGTGTGTGTGTGTGTGTGTGTGTGTGTGTGTGTGTGCGCGTGCGCAGGTATTAATCTCTGGTGGGAAAGGCAGGTGCTTCCAGAAGGTCTTTGGACTTTCTCTCCTTTGGAATAGCCTTGGAGGGGGAAAAACACCGGACCTGCTGTGGGCCATATGGGCCATGGAGCAGAGCTGAGCAAATTCCGAGAGCTAACCCCATAAGCTGTGTCTACAAAAACAGAGGGTCGAGATTCAGAAGGCTCTGCCTCTGCCTTCTGTCTAGAACCCTTGATCCTCAGTGGGGCCTTAGTGGATGCTCTGGCCCTGTCTCAGCCAGGCACGAGGTTCAAGGAGAGGTGTGTACAGCTCCCAGCCTGTCTTCCCGAGTCCCCTTCTCTTGCCAAGACCGGCGGCGTTGGTCTGGGGAAGGAAGTGAGGGGTGGCATTTTCTCCTTCTTACCCCGAGGTAGGTGATGCTGCGCACGAGCAGCTTCTGGGGACAGTACCGAAGAACACAGCCGCAGGAGAGGTGGGGAGAGCTTCTGCTGGGGAAGAAGGGAAGCCTCGCTCCGCAGCCGGGGAGGAGGCGCCGCAACTGGGCTGCGGCGCGGCAGCAGCTCCCGCTCCTCGGCAGCGCGCGCTCCCTCTCCCGCCCACCCAGAAGGGCGCTGCGTCCGCGGCCCAGCCGGAAGACCCGAGCCTCCGCATGGGGGCGCCAGGCCCGCTCCGCTCCCAGCAGGCCCCGCGACGGGCGGCGGTGCGCGGTCCCCGCCCCGGCTCGGGGCCCCGCCCCGCCGGCTTTGTTTCCCGTGAGCGCAGCGCGGGCGCCGGCCACGCGGGGGCGACGGGAGCCGGGGACGCCCCCCGGCCTCCCCGTCTCCTCTGAGCGGCCCGCGCCGTCACCTCCCCTTCCCGCGCCGCACGCACTCGGGGTCTCCTCCCAGCACCCGCGGCCGGCCATCCCGCCTGTCGTCTCCGCGCCCCCGCACCGCGCTTGGCCGGCCTCTACAACCGCGCGTCTTGGCGCGCCGCTCCCCGGCGCGGTGTCCCGCGTGGTGGTTCATCGTCTCCCGGGGAGGTTCCTTGCCAGCTTCTGTGCACGCAAGTCTCATTCTGCTTAAGAAGCAATGACTGCTTTACTCTTGTGGGTTATCTATAAATACAAACACACAGGAAGCCCTCCGTGAACGTCAGTGGAGTGACTGAACTACATTCATCTCACATTATTTCAAATTAAAGAACTTTATTTTTTTCCCAAGCAGGTTTAGATTTACAGCAAAATTGAGTAGAAAGTATAGTTTCTGTGTTCCCCGCAACCTCCAACGCCGTCTCAGCACCAGGAACCTCCCGCACCATCAACAACAAACCAGAGTGGAACATTTGTTTTTTACAATTCATGAAGCCACCTGGACACAGCATTATCACACGGGGCCCATGGCTGAGGTTGAGTTCATTGTAGTACTGTTGTGTTCAGCCTACTCATCCTCCCACTCCCATCATTCCACTCAGACACTAATCTTTTCATTGTCTCCCCAATTTCACAAAATTATGCTTAGTTTCCACAACCGTCTAAGAGACAGGAACACTTTCCCACTCTACAGGTGAGGGAACTGAGGCTGGGGGCAGGTGTCAGGCCCTGACTAGGACCTAGTCAATCAGCCTCCCAAACCCTGCCTAGGGGCCAGGGTTGGGATACGCCCCTGAACACAAGAGTCACCTTAGCCCTGCCTTGGCATGTCAGACAGGCAGCTCCCCTCCCAGGACGTGATCCCACAATCCTAATCTTATGGAGGTGGTTCTGCAGGTGGAAGGTGGAGAAGACATGATGGGTATAGATAGCACAGCTGAGCTTCAAGAAGACTGCTGGCCTGGCTGCCCAGACATGGGCACAGAGGGAGTCCCTGGGCCCTCTTTTGCCTGTTGTTTTCCCACTCTGAACTCTAAGCTCTTTAAGAGGGGTTTCTAGAGCACAGAGAATATGCTCATACTACAGCCCAGAGCCAGATGCCTGTGGCTACTCCTTAGGCATATGTGTGCCACTCTGGTCTGGGAGAAGAGGAACCTGCAAAAAACTGATGAATGAGCTTGGGGCTTCGTGGGTACAAGTCCCCAGGTTCCCAGAACATGATCTAGAAAGAGGACACTAATTCTAGCTGGAAATGTCCCAGTTAATTTCAAACTTTACTTAAACAATGACTAACTTTTTAGTATGTCTTTGATGCACACATACACTCCAATTACTTGTTTATCTGAATTTTGAGTTCAGTTGGGTGTCCTGCTAACTCTATCCAATGGACTCCTGGCCCATGGGATGAGACATGACAGGTGGAGAAAGTGGAAATCTCTGGACAGGGACCTTAGTCTCCTGAGCTAAAGCCACCCAGGCTGCAGATTTCTATATCCTGAAGTTGCAGCATGGTTCTGGATGCTAGAGTGCTGGGGACCAGGTCCTTGGCTAGAAAGAGCCCGGTATGACTTGACACTAAATTCCAGTGTCCAAGCCTCTGGAATGCATGTGCATTGGGTGAAGGGTTGGGAAGGGAAGGAGCCTGTGGCCAGGGGAGATGTAATGGGGATGGAGGTGAGCTTGCAGCTGCTGCCTCCATCAGGGTTCCTCCAAGAAAGGTCAAGGGGATGGGAAGGTACAGGGAGAAACAGAGCCCACAGAAGAGGACACTGATAAATCCCTGGCCTGCCAGTTGTGGCATAGTGCTATGGCTATGCAACCTGCGTTTCTGGCTTAAAGGTCCCTTTCAGCTTTATTTAGCATTCCAGACTAGGAGGTAAAGAGAGCCAAGCAGGAATTGGTGGAACTTTTCGCTCTGGCCCTGCATCCACAGAGCTATGTAGTCATTCAGGGCAGCACATGGGGTGAAAGAAGGGAGGGGAAGACTGGCTTGGACAGGAGACACTGGACAATGTGGAAAGGCCAAGGCCAATACTCCAAAATGACTTCTGAAAGTCATTTATGACTGACTGAATGGACTGCCTGAGAAGCTGACTCTGGGCTACCATAACGGGGATTCCTGGAAAAGAGAAGCTACTGTCCTTAAGGCAATGTCCTGGATAAGGCTTGAGAACATGGGAGTTCTCATAACATGCTCTGCAACAAGCCTGGACCATATCCTCCATTTCTCAGCTTCTTCATCTGATAATGGAGATAACTTGAGAGTTTTATTATGAGGATCAAATGAAATTACATGTTATAGCAACTCACAAAGTGATTTGTAAATAGAAAATGGTACTGTTGGTTAATTCATTGCTTCAGTGCCAGACTCTGTCTGACCCTGAGAAGTACTGGCATGATTCTAAAGAGCTCAGGATCTGGTGAGAAAAGCAGCCAATGACCAGGTAATGTGCATGTGGACAGGGTACCCAAAGGATGCAAGGAGGGGGGGGGGGGGTGATCCCTGTTCCCTGATAAAACAGGCCTAGCTAACAGAGGATGCTGGATGGCATCCTCAAATGTACTGGATGGCATCCTCAAATATGGGATGATGGAGCCAGGTGAGGAAGAGGTAACTGAGGCTTGAAGGGAGCTTGGGTTGTGACTGCTCGGTAAAGGCAGAGATCTTGTGTGAAGTACCTTGGCTGAGACCCCTGGGCAGGGAGGAAGGAGGAAAGTGATATCAGCGTGGCAATTCGGAAGGATGGCTCCAATTGCCGCTAAAGTTAAGGCTTACAAAGCAAGATGAGAAGGAAGCTGAGAGTCTGAAGAGAGGATTTCTACCAAGGTAAGTAGACAGAGGAGCTCAGTACAGGAGACAGTCTCAGGATGGAGAGGAGGGGATGTTACTGGAATAGTAGGGGTGGAATCTACAGAGCTCAGTACCGTCCCTGTTAAAGTCTTCTCTCAGCTTTCTGGGCCATTCTGGCTCCTTCTTTCCTCAGCTCATCCGGACAGCCCAATTCCACAGGCATCTTCTCTCCTCTAAACACTGACTGGTTTCCACACCACTGACTTCAGGCCTAGTAAAGTACTCTTTTTGTTTGCTGAATTGTTTTTTAGTTTTAAGTTTCTTGTTTATCACGAAGACATTGATGCAGAGCTCACTCACTCTTGTGTCTGTACATACCTTTGTATTTATTGACATTTGTGTATCCAGTTTGCCCATGAGGTGTTCCCATTTTCTGGAAATTTAATTACACTGCTTAGGAACATTCCTATACATGCACTGTGGTAACAATATGGATGCATTTATGTAGTGTGTATGGCCAGGAGTGGAATACTTGGGCTTCAGTTGGTATGTTTGGCTTCAGTTTGTATTACCAGTTTTCCAAAGTGATTAGATGACTTATATTCCATCAGCAGTAAATGAAAGTTGCTGTATACACTGTCGACACTTGATATCGTTAACTTTAAAATTTTAGCCTTTCTAGTATGGTGGTATTTCGCTGTGGTTTTAATTTGTATTATTTTGACGAATAAAAAGGTGGAGCATTTTTAACCCCTTTTTGATCCTCACTTTTGTGAAGTGCCCAATCAGATCTCTTGTTCATTCTTCTAATGGGCTATCTCTTTTTTTTTTTTTTTTTTTTTTTTTTTTTTTTTTTTTTTTTTTTTTTTTTTTTTTTTTTTTTTTTTTTTTTTTTGTGCTTGGATATCAGTCCCTTGACTCTTAAAGGTGTAGCAAACATCTTTTGCTTCATGACCTCTTTCTCTCTCTCATATATTGGTGCACAGAAGTTTCTCATTTTTTTATAGTTCAACTAATTAGTCTATTTCTTTAGAAATAGATTTGGTGCATTTAGTAGAATATTTTTTTAAAGCAATTACCTTCTACCTTGTTTTATCTTTCACATTGAGATCTACAGTTCACCTGGAATTGGTTTTTATGTATATAAGGTAGCAACAAATCTCATTTTTTAACATAGGTATACAATTCCTCCAATTCCATATACTGAAAAAAAATTTTACTCTCCCCATTTTGCAGTGCCTATTTATTTAAAAAAAAACTTAAATATTGTCTATTTTTGGATTCTCTGTTTTATTACATTGGTCTCTTTTTCTGACTTGCACCAATAATACATTGACTTAATTCATGAAGTTTTATAAATCTTCACATCTGCTAGAGCAAGTACTCCTATATTTATTGATGCTGTACTCATAGCTCTTTAATAAAATTCCCACCTTACTGAGATGAAAGATGGAAATTAGCATTTACATGCCAAGACTTAATTGTACAAAAATCTTAACTTTAAAAATTTTTCCCATTTGATCATATGTTGCTTTAAAGTCCTCCAGTTCTACTGTAACTCTACTGCTGTTTTAGGATTATTTTTCATTGCTATGATTTCACTTTTTCCACAAGTAACTTTTAGTTGTGCATTATTTTTATAATTTTAATTGGTTTTATTAGACATAAAATCCATGCAAACCCACGTCCAATGTAAGTTGGTAATTTTACCATCCCTTAACAACACATCAGTCTTAGAATACTTTAATCCTATATATCCCCTCTTATGTTTTAATTTATATATTTTAAATTCCATTGGAAATAGTTTTCATTGCTATTGTTTAGTGTGGCCAACATTAATTTGGATTTATCAATATAGATAACTTTTAACTATGGTTTTCCTTTTCCCCATTGCCTTTCTATGATTTCTGGGATCATTTTCATTTCCCTGAATAATTCCTTTTAGTGTTTCTTTAGTGTGGTTCTACTGATACACATTTTCTCTGATTTTAGTGTCTGAATATAAATTTATTTCAGCTTCATTTTGGGAGATATTTTACTGAGAGTACAAAATTCTAATTTGGTTGTAATGTTCTTACAATATTGTAAAGATACTAGTTTTTTGAAGTCTGATCACTTTATTGCTGTTGAAAAATCATTTACCTGGATTACAGTTGCTTTATAAAATAAATGTCTTTTCCCCCCTGTTTTTTTTAATCTTTGTTTTTGGTTTTCAGCAGTTTGTCTGATGTGTCTAGGTACATGTGTGTGTATGTATATGTGTGTGTGCATGTGCATTTGTATGAGAGTATGTGTATATGGTTACTGTCTTAATCACTTTTTGTTGCTAGGGTATAATACCTGAAATTCACAACTTAAGGAAGGGAAGGTGTATTTTATCTCAAAGTTTCAGAAGGTCTCAGTCCATAGTGGGCATATGGGAATGGTAGGAAGGATCTTACAGAGAACCGCTGCTCACAGCATCACAAGAGGATGGAATCAGGGTAGTGGAGAAGCTGAGGCAAGAATATATCTTTGCAGGCCTCCTGCCCACAAATTCTCCACACATTCAGTAATTTTCCACATTTCCTGCAACCTGCCACACACTGTCAGATCCACCTCCTAACAGCAGTCGAAATCCATAAATAATCCATAGCGTCCAGACACATGAAACTTTTGGTGGCTATTCCAAATTCAATCCATTAAAGTTAGCCAGAGCTTTTTGAGTCTGTAGACTGATTTCATTATTTGGACAATTCTAAGTGATTTGCTTTTAAAATTTGCTTCTGACCCTTTCTCCTCTCCTGCTGGGCATCAGTTCTGTATGTGCTGGATCTTTGCATCACATATTTTTGGTCTCTTCTGTCCTTTTCAACATTTTCTATCTTTTCAATATCATCCCTCATGGGACACTTTCGTCTATTTTCCATTTCACTAATCCTCATTTTAGCTGAATGCAATTTGTTGTTAACCCCATTCATTGAATTCCTAAATTCATATATTCTAATTTTAGTTACAGATTTAATATTTGATTCTTTTTTATGTTTTTCAGCTTCTGTCAAAAATTTCTGCCTCATTACTTAATTCCATAAGCATACTGATCATGGTTAAAGTCTGCTTCTAATCATTTCTGAATTTGGACATTCTGTGAATTTATTTCTTACCTAGTTTTTAAAATAAATTTTATGGTATATACTTGAGGTTTATAACATAATGTCATGAATGCATGTAATTAGTAAAAAAAAAATCACTCTGGTGAAGCAAAGTAATATACCTGTAACCTCACATGGCTCCTGTGGGTTTATTTCTAGTGTCTGTTTTATTTTTTAACTTTTTATTCTTGGTTTTTGGTCAGATCTTGTCTTCTTGCAAACCTTGTTGCTGGAAAGCATATGAAAAGAAGTAGAAATCAATTTGATGTTCTGAACAGTGTTTTCTTTCGAAGAGGATTTAGATTAATTCTGTGCAGGCTAAAAGTGATTCACTCTAATTCATTCAAAGTTCAGTATGACTGACTGTAGATGGTGTGTGTGCTGGCCTATTTTATTATGTTTGCTCAGAGTGTTAGGGTGTGGTCCTTTTGTATTTCAATAGAAAGTCTGAGTTTGGTTTTGTTTTCTCTTACCAGACTCATTCTCTCAAGTGGCTGTTAAGCTCCAATTGTTTGCCCCTGGTCTCCTGAGACACTGAGAAACTCTATTCAATTGCTCCATCCTTTGCAGATTACCTAAGGAAATTTAGCACCAAAGCCCTGGCTCAACTTTTTTGGCTTATTTCTGAATTACACCCCACAAATGCCACCTGAATTGTTTTCTGGTGCCTTCAAGTACACTTACTTTCTAAAAATATTTTTTCAGATTTTCTAAATAATTTTAGTGGAAGAATTGGTCCAAGAGATCCTAGTTAGCCATTGGTGGAAGTGGAATGTTCCATTCGATTAAATTTAAGAGAGTAAAAGAATGAGGACATGTTAATGTCCCATGATCGCTGAAGAATTCTTAGGCTTAATGGATACTAAAACGCTATCCATAGAACTCACTTACCTTAGCTATTTAAATGCATATACCCAGTTGACCAGTTCCCTTCACTTAGGAGTAATTGGATTATCTTGGAATTCTTTATCTCTGCCCCTGCCACCACACCACAATTTTTGCTTGATCTTTCTACTCACACTCCCACGTGGCCTGATGACCTGTAGGACCACATGCTTGCACCTGGGGATGCAGCATGTCCTGCCTTTCAGTTGCTAAGACAGCTTTAAAAGACCTGGGTTTGATTTTAAAACTTGCAACCAAGGCTCTGTGATGACTAATGCATTAGAGTTCTGTGTGTTTCACATAAAGTAATATGTATGGTTTGTGAGCACATAATTTATTGCTAAGAATTCTGTCTTTGGAACTGTGGAGAGAAAGGTCCAGAGGGGAGACGCTGGATCACCATCCAGGCTCCCAAGCTCTGTGTCCATCGCCCTCTCAGTGCCCTCTACACTCCCCCACAGTGCTGTTGCACTGGATCTGCAGGGCTTCTGAGAGGCTGCCCTCCCCTCATAAATCAGGAGGCACTTTCAGCTCTGGTCATGAAAGTATCGTTTATCTTCAGGAAACCTTGAAACCAGACCCTGTTTATCTGCTTAGGCCCCTCAGTGTTCACTTCAAAGGACTTTTTCTTCAGATTCCTCTCTCACACCAAATCTCTTCTTTCTCACTATCCCATAGTAGGAATTTGGGGGGGTAGAGAGAGAGAGGCTGGACACCTCAGAGAAAACAGTACTGTGTTTGGTGTCTGGATGTCCCTGGTCAGATCCTGTTCTGTATATGAATGTAGACTGGGCATGTATACAAACAGGTCATTTATCCAACATAGAGAATAAATCGAAAGATCAAATGTAAACAGAAACTCCAAGAACTTCTGGGTTTGCGAATAAGACAGAAGCATGAAAAAAAAAAACCTTTTACACAGAAGCAACTGTGAATTTCAGTGATGAGAACACGGCATTGTCTATGTGTGTGTGCATGTGTACATGTATGTATTCATGTGGGAGAAAAGAATTCTTAGCAAGCCCCCCACTACAGTAAAGACAAAAGGGGAAACAATCTGTGTGTTGTTTGGGAATATGGCTTGAAAGGCAATTTCCAGAAGGTTATTTTGGTCACAGAATGGAGTAATTCTTAACAATATTTATATCAAACAATCTTGTACTGTGCACACCCTGAGCATCCTTCCTGAAGGAGAGTGAAGCCCGTGCCCTATCCACTAGGCAACTTCCATCATGGAAGTAACCAAGAATAACTTTGAGATTGAGCTTCTTTCAAGTGTTCCTCAGAACAGATGTGTGAAATCTTGTGGCACACAAGTAGAAAGACATCTTCTGATCCTCTTGGCCACCCCCTAGTTTTTCAGGTGATGCAGTTTGGATTCAGAGTGTAGAGGGAAAGCTCTCATTTGCACAGAGGTCCATGGCAAGAGAAGGCTTGTAAGCCATCCTCCTAATGACTGGTGACCCAGATAGACCCCAGGCTACCTTCATGGTAGAAAAAAAAGGGGAGTATTGAAACATAATAGTTAAGGGAAATTTCCAAATCCTCAAATCATGAGTAAAATGCTTTGGAATATGAAACTCTGCACCAGGTCAGATGCTATCAGAGGGCTTCAGAAGCTAACATGATGTTTCTTTCTCATGTGTGCACACGAGATTGATGGAATATGACCATTTTTATCCCAAGCAAAATGCAGAAGGTATTATAACCTCTGCCACTTTTTGGTTATTCTGCCTTCTGTCACAGTCTTTTTGTAAAAATACTTCCTGGTGTCAGGCAGAAGATTGTGAGGTCTGGGAACATCTTTTCCATTCTACTGGAAACTGCAGGTCAGGGACCTGTACCTTGGCCTTGGCTAATTTAAATGTTGCTATGGTTTGGATCTGGAGTATCCCCCCAAAAGCCTCATGTACCTGTGGATACTGTATAGTGTTGGGAAGTGGGGCCTGGCTGGAGGAGGCGGTTGCTTGGGGCTTGACCTGGTGGGGTGTGCTGGCTCTGCCCTCCCTCCCAGTCTTGTTTTAGTTCTGCCATGCTGCTGTGAGGCTCTCTACCTCCCAGAGCTCTAGCTCTGGCTCTGGCTCTAGCTGAGGCAGCACCATATGATTTCACTATTTTCTAACCACCCACCCATGAATGGACTGAAACCTTCTGAAACTGTAAGCTACAAGAAATCTTTCCTTCCTAAGTTGTGAATTTCAGGTATTGAGTCACAGAGACAAAAGAGTAACTAAGACAGAAATTGATACCAGAAGTGAGGTTGGCTTTTACCTGACCATGTGGTTTGAAAGTCTTTGGAACTAGGTTGTGGGAGGAAATTAGAAAGGTTTGAGAATGCTGGCTGGAGAAGCCTTGGAGTGCTCTGAGCCAAGCTTAATGAGAAATTCTAGTCAGAGCTCAGAAAACCAGAATGCTGATAGAAGTGTGGATTGGAAAGGCCAGGCTCAAAAAGTTTCAGATGAGAAGAAGAACCATATTGGCAAGTAGCCTAAAATGACACTTGTTATGCTCTGGCAAAAAGTTTGCCAGCATTATCCCTTGTTCAGAGACTTTACCTGAAACTGAGATTAAGGGAAACAGGCTATTTAATCTAGTGGAGGAAATCTCAAAGCAGCCCCACGTGCAGGTTGTCAGTTAACTGCTTTTTGCGGCTTTTAGCCAGCTCTTTGGTTAAAAAAAAAAAAGGAAAAAATGTTAGAGAAAAATTATATCAAAAGTTTACAGTGCTACACCAAAATGGCCTGCAATGGTGGGGCCAAAGAGCACAGGAAAGTTAAAGAGATTAACATTAAAAAGAAGCCAAGTACTTACCATCAGGACTATAGGAAAGATGCCTTGAGGGTATAGTCAATAAGACCCTATGCCCTACCAACTCAAGGGTGGACAGGAAAAGACTTTGCTCTGAAAAGTATACCCCAGGGCCAAAGAAAAAAATGTCTTTTAGAATTTAGCCACCTGGTGTTCTACCATCTAAGAACTCAGAGACTTCTGCACTTGTCCGGGGGGTCAGGCTACTGCTCCAGCCAGTAGCAAACGTTGGCAATTTTCGTGCAGTCCTGGCTTTACAGGCTTGCAGAGTGCAAGAGTTATGGGATCACACAGGCTTCCACCCAGATTACAGAGGAAGGTCTTGGAGGCCAGGCACTGTGTCCCTGGGAGGGCAGTGTGTGAAGCTATAAAGGAAGCCTGAGTGCAGTGAAAAACCCCAGAAATTGGAGGATCATGGGTCATCCATTGAGGAAAGCTGCAGGCCATTAGCTGATCCAGCCCACAGCAGAGAAGGTGGAGGTTGCAGCCAACAAGCACTCTGTAGTGGGGGCGGGGGGTACTCAAACCCTTTGGAGTCCACGTTTTGCCACTGCCACAGCTAATCTTGCTGCAGTTTACCCCAGGTACTGGACATGAGTCTACAGGATTTAAGGCTTGCCCTGCTGGGTTTAGAAATTATTTTGGTCCAATTGCCTCTTATCTTCCTATTATTCCCTTTTGGAATGGGAGTGTTTACCTTGTGCCATTGTATGTTGGAAGGACTTAACTCTTTGGCTTTCACAAGAGCTCAGCTGAGAGCTTGCCTTGCACCTCAGAGGAGACTTTAGACTGGGACTTTCTCCAACAGTGCAGAAACTGTTAAGACTTTGGCAGCCCTTGGAGAAGGACTAAATTTTTTTTTTTTTTTTTGCTTAAGGGAGTAGACATGAGTTTTTCAGAGGCCAGGGGCAGAATGTCATGGTTTGGATCTGGAGTGTCTTCCAAAAGCCTCATGTACCTATGAATTCTGTGTGGTTTGGGGAGGTGGGATCTGGATGGAAGGGGCGGATGCTTGGGGCTGGACCTGGAGGAGGGTGTGCTGGCTCTGCCCTTCCTCCCAGTCTTGTCTTAGTTCTGCCATACTGCTATGAGGATCTCTGTCTCCGAGAGCACTGGCTCTGGTTCTGGCTCTGGCTGTAGCTATAGTCCCACCATATGATTCCACCATTTTCTAGCCACTCAGCCATGAACAAACTGATACCTTCTGAAACTGAGTTACAAGAAATCTTTCCTGCCTAAGTTGGGTATTGAATCACAGTAACAAAAAAATAACTAAGACAGATGTTTTTTACTGGCAGTTTGCATCTGGAAATAGTAATGCAGAGATGAGACACATGCCATGGAAAGACAACTTGTGTCCCATTTCTGCTGGTGATGCCAGTAGTGGTCTCCTGGTATTCAAGTCAACTTTCTATCACTGGGACAAAGTAGCTGAAATTCATAACTTAAAGGACAAAAAAATTATTTGGGCTTGTGATTCAGAAGCTTCAGTCAGTCTGTGGTTCCTTCCCTGTCTTCAAGGAAGCAACACCACGGTGGAAGGGCATGGTGCAGGAAGGCTATTTAACTTCATACTGTCCAGAAATAGAGCAGGAAGAGCCAGAGAGAGGACAAGCTGGAACAGGATATAGTCACCAAAGTCTCACTCCTGTGAATCATCCAGATACCTGCTCCCCAAAAAGTGTGCTTTTCTAAGGTCTTACATGTCTCTCAGTGTCTCTCAAATCAATCAAGTTTACAGTCAAGATTAACCATCACATATGGTAAAATAGTTCCCAGGCTGTGACCTTAGCTAATTTTCCTGATGTCCTGCCTCTTTCAGTCACAGCCTGTTTTCTGAGCCTGACTCTGACTTTCAGGCAGACTGATGGGCTACAGTACAAATAAATTCCCTTTCTGCTTTGGACTTGGTCTCCCTACTTGTACCCTAGAATCTGGACTCATGCAATGGAAGGAAAGTGAAGAGACAACACAAGTCCTGGCATGCAATATTATGTTGTGCTCTCTATGTCCTGGATGTCTCACTAGAAAGATCAGAGAGACACTTGTCTTTGATGTCCAAATAAAATAAGATCAGAAGCTCTAATTAAACTTGACCAGGGCCGACAGCCTTGACCTACAGAAAGGAATTTTAAAGTCTGGAACATCTCGTATTCAGCTGGTCACTCAGTAGAGCTTGCAGAAACCTGTCCATAAGGCACAAGGAGTCTTCTGTCATCCATCCCATTCATGAATGATGAATGTTGGGAACAGGATTACTCATACAAAGGAAGAGAACCACTTCAGGTGGGGGGATGTTCAGTACAGTTCTCAGTGACATGAGAAAAAGGCTTGAGCTGTCCTCTCCTATGCCAGAGTCCTGTGCCACTAGGACTGCTGCATCTCTCTTCTCTGCAGGCTTCCAGAGGAGGCAGAAACGTAGCTGGTGCACACGAGAAGACCTTGCACAGAGAGAGGAACATAGTCTTGCTCCTGTCTCCCCTGCAGTTTCTGAGCTCTGGGAAGGAGAATGCAGAGGGGAGTTGGAGGTGGTAGAGATGGATGTCTTTATATTACACTAGGAATCACTACTCAACTGACTGAATATGAGGCTTTTCTAATAATATATGACCTGAAGAGATGTGGAATCCTCTAGAATGGTAGGAAGTTGGAGAAAGAAGATCCACTAGAGTGGGCAGAGATGGGGGAAGTGGTGGGGAAGATGATGTTTGGGGAACTGACATAACACATCCGTTTCACTACGGCAGCCATGACCACCCACCCCATGGCCTGCGTAAGTTCTGGCTCTTCCAGTCAGGCTCACCAGTGTGGAATTAATGTGGCAGGAGCAACACCAGGCAGGACGGGTAGGTAGGCTGTTTTCTAGAGTGAATAGGGGGCCTCAGGGGAAGAGTTCCCAGGTCTAGCGAGTCAGACGTGTGCTTCTGTAAATGGTTGCAAGACGGATTCCCAGAGACACCCTGCTCCTTCTCCTTCCTGACTCCATCTAGGGTTGTGGGGTTGTTGTAGGTACCTTGAGTGGAGTTAGTGGTATGCACTGCGGGGTATGTGCCCACCAGCATGGATCAATACTTACAGTGTTGTTTGGAGTTGTCCCAGTCCCAGCTCGGCTTCCTGATTTCCAGGCCATGGGCTGCCCCAGGCCATTTGGCCACTTTGTACAAATTAAAGAAGGATATGCCTTCAAGACAACTTACTGCCATCTGCTGGAAATTTGTTTCAGTATACACATTTATTGTATAACAAACATACAAATCTGTCCAGGGCATGAATGGCAACCGCCTAAAACGTCGTGGTGGTTTGCAGTGTGCAACCTGCACAACTGGTCTTTGTGGCCCTGCAAGCCTGACCCCTGACCCTGTGAAAATTCTGTGAGAGCTTTATTTTTCTTTAATAAGTAACTTTTCTACCTACGCTGGCATTTGGCTAGAAATGCTGAATGATGCAAATGGGGATAATTATACATGCCTCTAAGGGCGAAAAGCCAGATGATGAACAGATTTAAAAAAAAAAAAAAAAAAAGTCTGCTGCTAAGGCATAAGGCGCCTATGTTAACCAGAGTTCGTGTTTCATTTATTAATTCTTAGAAGAACACGGGGTAGGGTCTGACTCAATCTTCCTTCCTTATTCCAGAAACCCATTGCTTTATTCTTTTGCTTTTATTGTCAGGGTAGAGTTCATGGTTAACAAAAGGAACCACACACAGGATAAACGAAAATGAAGAATGTGTACTATAAATATCCCAGCAGGGAGACTCCTGAGGACAACGCTGCTGCGCACGGTCTGCTTCTCACCGGAGTGTCTCCTATTGTTATGAAGAGTGATGACATCAGCCCTGCATCATTTGTCTGATTACCCGGCTGTGGTGTTGGGGGGGAGGGTGGTGCAGGAAGTGCTTCTGGCTCCAGAAAAAATGATCAGTTTCCAGGTTTTCTAGCAGAAATTTGAGCTGTTTTGCTCTGATGTGTCAGATTTCCCTTTTCTGGGCTCATATTCTGGGTTCAGACCCTGTGGGCACCCCCTTTCAAGGTCCTTGCCACAGCCCCACAGCCCTGGAGTGTGGCCAGGAAGGAGCAGGGCGTCTCCAGGGAATCCTCCCATTAGTGTATGGAAGTGCGTTTCTGACTTAGTCCTCAGCCTTCCAACCCGAAGAAGGAAAGCAGGTTGCCTGCATCCTGCTCTGTCAGGCCTCCTGAGGCCGAGGAGCGGGGTGGAGGGTGGATGAGGGAGCCGCCCTCATTTGTGGCTAGCGCCTGAGGTCTGCGGCTGCCCTTGCTCTGGCCTCTTTTCCACCTGCAAGAGGCCCAGGAGTCCCTGAGGCCAGGAGGGGGAGCCTGTGAGCCACGGTCTTGCTAGAAACTACCAGGGTTGCTCTTGGAGGCAGGTTGGGTCCAGGAGGGCAGGATAGAAGGGTGCTCACATAATCGGGACAAGCATTTGGGTTGGGAAGGCCCTGGGTCAGGAAAAAGGAAGACTCGGGGTTGGGAGTAAGGGTGCTGCTGTTTACAATCTGCTCTGACTCTAGAATCTAAGTACATCCCAAGTCTCTGACCTCAGCTGTGTACAGGGTTCTCAGCTTCTGTATTGTCCAGTTCCACCCCTGCTGAGGGGTTGGTTTTTCCTAGGGCCTGGGCTTCGTTTTGTGGTTCCCACTGGAGCCCCAGCTCCACCAGCTGTTCAAAGGGGACCCATTCACCACGGAAGCACCCTACTGCACCTTTCTCTGACAGTGTCAGCTCCCGTGGCCTGCTGCTGGTTCTAGATGAGTTTTGGATCCAAGGGCTCTAGTTAATTTTGTGAACTTTTTTTTGACTCTTCTCCACGTACCACCAGTGACACTGGCAGTCTTCCTATGGCCCTGGAGGGTACATATGTGCCTTTCACAGACCAGGTGGGAGGGATCCAGTGAGCCACTTAGAAAGTGCTCCTTACTGTCTAAGAATATACTATCTGTTTTTTTTTTTTTTTTTTTTGAGAGGCAGGCCTTACTCTGTAGTCCAGGTTGGTCCTAAACTTACTATGTAGCCCAGGCTAGAACTTAACATACACCTATTGCTTCAGCTTTCTGAGTGCTGGGATTACAGGTGTGTGCCACCTTGCCCAGCTATTATGTGGTGCTGGGGGATTGAGCCTAGGCCCTCGTCCTTCTTAAGCAAGCACTCTAATCACTGAGCTGCAGCCTTAGCCCCAGGACCTGTTTTAATGTGTTCCTGAAACCATCTTCTCCAGGGAAAATTGTGTGTGCCTCATGGCTTTCCTCACAGGCCTCATCCTCCTCTCCCTGTTCTTCCTTCCCTTCATGTCCTTTGCTGTTGGCATCCCAACTCCCTTGGCATCTGGGGGACACACCTGGCGGGCTCCTTGGTAGTTCCACCTGGCTAGGACTGAAAGCTTTTACTCTCATGAGCTCAGGAGCAGCCAGAGGATAGGGCTCAGTGGGCTTAGTTCCCTACCTCTTCTCCCATCTTTATATACATTCCTTAGAAGTGAACATGGACTTTAGGATGAGCATCAAACCAGTCCAGAAAGCCAGATCTACTGAATCTTGTGGTCTTGTGATTTAGCACCATTCTATGCTTGCCCCCACCCCTCTCCAGAAACTGCAGGTTAATCAGGGAAATTCTGAATTCACTAGAAGATTCTGTAGAAAGGCAAGTATTTTACCTGGCAAGTAGTTTAAGACTATCTTTTCACGTGAAGACAAATGCATGTGTGTTATGTAATAGAATAGAGCGGCATGAATTTCAAAACCACAACAGGTGATTTCAAAGGAGGCTTACCCTAAGGGAAGGTTGTTTCAGGCTGTTTCCTTAAGTTCCCAGTCAACCAACTGGCTGAGCCCCTTTCCTAAGTCTTGGGAATTTTCCCTAGTATAAAAGGTCTAGAAAGGGAGGAGGGAAGTAGGGAAAGTAGTAGATTGGCCCCAGGACACAGAGCTCAGAGAAGTCTGGATTCAAAATTCAGATCTGATTTTTTTTTTCCTATACCAAGAAATGCTACACATTAAGTACCTACCACAGCAAGACAAGGAATTGAAAACAAAGAGGACCCTGGGTCAACCCTTGGATTTACAGAAAATATGGTTCAAAGAATAATTTAATTCCAAGAGTCTTTAATCTGGGTCTGTGCTGTGAATAGCATGAGCCCTATTCCACAACAAGTCCATTTTCTTACTGCCTTCAGGACCTAGCATTTTGTGGTTGGAAAGAGGCTCAAGTGACCCAAGGAAGAGAAGCTCAACTCCACACCAGAGATATCACGGCAGCAGGAGGTTGCTTGGGCGCCACACCAGGGAACAGGTATGGCTGACCTTGCTAATACAGTCAGCAATCCTGGGACTTTCCTGTGCTCACACGTTAGTTTATACCTGTCCATGTGTACACACACACACACACACACACACACACACACACACACACACGTGTGCGCACGTGCTCAAGCTCACAGACACCTGGAAGATTATGAACAGTGTCTTACAAAGCTTCAGCGTAAGAGATTATCGAGAACTGAGTGTTGGCCTTCCCTCTATGCCACACCCTCAGGCACCTGTAATGATGCCAGATGGGGAGATCAGCCGGAATCTGGGAGTGAGGTAGAAATAGAACCAAGTTTTACTGTCCTCCAGATGATGAAATAGGGTCAA
Organism: Ctenodactylus gundi; assembly: GCA_004027205.1. Lineage (NCBI taxonomy): Eukaryota > Metazoa > Chordata > Mammalia > Rodentia > Ctenodactylidae > Ctenodactylus > Ctenodactylus gundi. The sequence continues at coordinate 118,144 of PVKB01003014.1, forward strand.
AGATTCGGGTTTTTGGAAAGTGTCTTTGAAATTATATAAAATTTTGACACCCAAATGTCCACACTTTAAGGGCTGAACTTCTACAGATCTGCTTTTTGCTTTCTTGGGAACTTTGAGCAGTAACACAGAAGTGCAACTCTCAATATGATTTAATCAAGTCAATTAATACTGTTTAATAAATAGGCCAGAAAAGTAGCTGAGAGTTTCTTGGCAGGATGCGGCGTGCGACCAGTTATGGAAGATTGTCCCTTGAATCACTAAGGCAAAAGTTGTTGAGAGTCATTTTACATAGAGCAATCACATAAAAAGAGTTATAAATAGAAAAAAATTCCAAAGTTCTCCCACAGACAGGGAAATCAGAAATATCAACAAAACTGAAACAAAACAAAATAGCCACCCTCCCCCTTTGCACCCTCATATGCTTCAAGTTCTTGATCATACAGTACTCGACATCTTTGGATATTTTACAATGTACAGTCCAAATTGCAGCCAAGAAAAAAAAAAACCAAAAAGAATTGGCCAATCATCTGAAAAATTGAGTTTATAAGAAGTCATTATCTTTACAAAATAAGAACAAAAGCCCAACACCACTGGATTCCACGTCATTCATTTTTGTCTTTGAGATCAGACCCAGTCCCCTGGTGGTTAGAGAGCTTAGGCATGTCAGCTGGTGGGTCCCAGAAGCAAGTGTGTGAAGTGGAGACAAGAAACTAAGAGGCGGCTGCCCAGGTAGGTGACCACAGAAACAGGAAGTCTCCGGAGGATTCCGCTTGGCTGGAATGGTGTCTGATGGCACAGGGAGCCTCTTTCGAGAAGCTATGAGAGGGACAGAGTCTGTGGTCTTCCCTGGCCTTTTTGTTTCTTTTTGTGTTTGCTCAGGGAAAAGCCAAGGCATTAGGAAGATCCAAGTCTCCTGCAGTCACAGCTTGGAGCCTCGCTACTCCAGCTCCGGGTCTTCTGCAAAGGTGTACTTTCCTCTCCTGGCTACTGAGCAACCAAAGCAAACTCAGCTAGAAAAACGAGGGAAGGGAGGGAAGGCGAGTGCCGTCAGGAAGGCACTGCCAGCAGAGCTGTCTTCCTCCTCAGGACCTGCCCCCATCCCCTGATCAGAAGAGGAGTGTAAGACACAGGGGCTTTCCAGCCCCGAAGGACTTTGCCTCTCACACTAAGCCCTTTTGTCGAGAGTGCAGCCAAATCCTGGACCTGTATCTCCACAAGGTGGGGGGTAGGGATGAGGAGGCTTACACACAGCGAAGGGGCAATCAGCAGTAAGACCAAAGCTCGAAGAAAGTAAACAGATGAACCGTGGGTAACTAGGTTCGTTGTCTGTGCACAGGAATCAGGGAAGGGAGCCAGTTGCTAGGCATTAAAAGTGGCCCTGTCCCTTTGATGTTGGGACCCATATGTCCCCAGGAGTCCCAAGAGACGGCACTGTACAGCACTGGAAAGGGCTTGTGGCAGTGGGACAAATACTGGGGAGTGAGAAATACCGCGGTGGTGGCCCGCAGGAAGTGGGGTGGCACTAAGCTCCCAGAGGGGCCTGCGACACACACCGCCGCATCTCTCCCTCTCAGTCTGTCCTGTCTAGTTTGGCCACATTTCTCACCTATGCTAATACTGAGGTGGAGGTGCATCCAGTAAGAGAAGCTGTTCCCCTTGAGACTCTGGGGTTCAAAGCTCCACGACCCTCGAGGAGCCTCTTTGGAGGGATAGGTGTATGTGGGTGCAGGAGGCTAGAGGAGGGGGAGCCTAAATGACCAACCTCACCTGTAGCAGAGTGACACTGAGGCACAGAGGCCTGACCTCTCCAAGGTCACAGGACAGGTAAGGGAAACACAGGCCCAGAATCTGGCTCCTGTCAGCAGGGTTAAGTGGTAGATGGTCACTGCTCCAAAGGATCCTAGGATCTCCAAAGATGGGAAAAAATCTCCCAGAGTGGCGTGGGGCGGGACTCCCCACAGGACGGTGAGGCCCAGCGCCCGGGGCCTACCCTCACTCTTGCCCCACCTCTTAGCTCCAGGCAGGGCAGTCCCTTCCCTACAGCGCCGGAGGGCTCTAAAGTGCTCCGGGACCCAGCACGTGGGGCTCTGCGGCCCTGTGAGTTCCTGCGGGAGACACGGAAGCAGCCGCAGAGCGGAGGCCTGGCCCCGCTGGGAAGAGACACCCATCTCAGACACCAGTGAAAGGAGGCGACAGCCTCAGGAGACCTGGAAAGTATCCCTGCCGCCAAGATGCTGTTTCCTCCTTCCCTTTGTGTTCCTACAATACCAAGTTCACACTCCGGGGTCGGGCAGGAATGGGGCCAGGTCTGGCGGGCAGGGGCCTAGTTGTTGGCTTCGGACATGGAGGCCACGTGACTGAGGCCGGAGAGCCCAGGGAGGCCGGCCAGGCCAGCCGCCCAGGGGTCGGGGAGCGGGAAGTAGGGTCGCGCGGCAGCCACGTTCTCAGCCAGCGCGAACGCCAAGAGGCCCCCCGCGTTCCTGTCGGCCTCCAGCTGTGCGCGCCCGAAGAGCTTCATCTGGGTCTCCTCAAACTGCCGCTCGAGCTCCTGCAGGCTCAGGGCGCCTTTGGGAGCTGCCAGGAAGTGCTTGGCTGGGCTGGGGCCTGGCAGGCACACGGCTGCGCCGCCCAGGTGGCCGCCCACCTCGCCCAGCGTGGGTGGCATCATAAAGGCCGCCTTCTCCGGAGCAGGACCACCGGGCCCAAAGAGCAGGCTGGCAGCTCTCCAGGCGGCGGGCTTGCGGCCGCGACGGGGCCGTGCCATGCGACAGCTCTGGCGTTTTATGTGGCGGTGCAGGTGGTCGGAGCGCGTGAAGCTCTTGTAGCAGAACTCGCACTGGTAGGGCCGCACGCCCGTGTGGATGCGCATATGATTCTTGAGGTCGTAGTTGTGCACGAACTTGGCGTTGCAGTGAATGCACAGGTAGGGCCGCTCCCCCGTGTGCTTCCGCATGTGGATCTTCAGCTTGTCCTGCCTGCGATGGAGAACACAGAAATCAGTCCCTGCGCAGACCACCGGAAGTCACTCTTCAGCCTCTGCTCCAACTTCCTCTGGAGCACGGCAAGGCTCCCTGTTGCCATGGTGCCAAACTCTATCAGTGGGGCCCGGGATGGGATCTACCTTCAGCTTCTGCCACAGATTGCTTCCCCATCCCAGATAGGTGAGTCTGTTCACCTAGATTAGACGGATGAGGAAGGAGCAGTGTCCTGAAAGACCCTTGTCCCTTCCCAAACTCCCTTTACATGTAAGCTCACAATAATTGTCTCACATACTGGAAAATGAAGTCGATGAGGAGATAGGTCCCCTAAAGTCGGCTTCCGACCACCTGCGGTAATACTCAGATGGCGCTGAGAACATGGAACTCGACTGCATTTTAATCTTAAACCCCCGCCGACTACCAGGCCACAGACTTCTCTCTGGGTTCACCATTGTTTTGTGCTTTTGTGGTAGCCCCCGGTTCCTTCCCAGCCCCTGCGCTGTTGGGATGTGTTTGTCCTCAGCACTAATCTGTAGGGCTCTAGAAGCAATGGCACACCTTGTTCAAGTCTCTGGCAGCGTGGTTTTCTTATCCTAAGCCCTGGGCCCTCCTCTTTGTCTGCAGACAATTTCAGGGCTTACAAAAGAGCCAGGTGCAACAAGAATGCAGCCTAATCTAAGGCAAAGCTTCTCAAGGTTTAAAAGTATTATTCAGAGGGAAGGTGGGTCCCCCAGGGAGCCTGAGAGCCCCTGCTCCAGCTGCAGACCCACCACCAGCTTGCAGATATCAATTCCCATTGTCCAAGGCTGTCTGGGTTTATGTAAGCTAGCGATCGCAGGTCCTGGTGGGCTTGATAGAAAAATTGACACCTTGAAGTTGTTCTCATGACTGAATGTTCAGTAAGCCATCTTAAGGATCATTTCAGCCTGGCTGAGGTGCAGACAGCTGGGTGGCAAGACATCCTCTCTGGATTATTTTGTAGATTTCCTCAGCTTTCTAGGAGGCTCTGTGTGCAGTGTCCCACCTCCTCCCTGCAGGTGTGGCTTGGGTGGGTCCTCTGCCCGTAATTTCAGGCTTGGCTTTGAGGTCAGAACAGATGCTCAGCCAAAGAGTCCTCCCTAAGTGGCTAGGTTTCAACCACACTCAGCATAACCCTCTGGCCACTAGAGGTCTCTCTGGCTCTCTTTTTCAGAATGGTTCCCCAAGGAAAAAAGGCCAGTCTTGAGAACTCTGGAGGGGGTGGAGGGGAAAAGAGAGGACAGAGCCAGCCCTCCCACCTGTGCTCACTGAAGACCCCTGGAAGGTGGAGGGAAGGGAAGGGGTGGGTGGAGGGAAGAGGGCTCTAGCTGGTCACTTCCCGGAACCAGGCCCTCCTCTTTCCCCACCCCATCAGCCTTTCCTGCTCTGACATCTCAGCCTCCCACTGTAAGATGCCCAGGGGTTGCCTATAGCCCCGATGATTGGAGGTTTGAGTAGGACATCGCCTTTGAGAGCACCCAGGCCTATGGCTCTGGAGCTGGAGTGTTACATGAGAACTACTATCAGGATTTGATATAACTGAGTGCTGGGTCCCCTCCCACAGCTCCAGAGTCACAGGTCTAGGGTAGAGAGGGAGGCTGAGAATTGCATTTCTGACAAGCTGCCAGATGGTGGTCCCCAGGTCCTGCTTTGTGAACTGCTGGCCTTGGTAAATTTTAAATGCTGTGAATGGGCAAACAGCCCCAGTGAGAAGAACTTGCCAAGGTCACTCAAAGGGTAATGGCAGAACTCAGGCCTAATTATCTGAGCCTCTGGTCTTACCACTGCACCGGGACCTATGTAAAAGGGCTAGGTGGAGTGTACAGCATCATGTGGATCCCTACAGAGGTGCTGCTTCACGGTGTCAAGGGATATACCTTAGACTGTATAAATTCTTCCAGGCTTTGTTGGCAGTACTGACGCTAGGTGACCAGCTAGGCCCACTCACTGGCCTTGCGACCTGGTCCCTCACTAGGGCCTGGGGTAGGGCTCTGCTCAACATATCATCTCATACAATTCTCATCACAACCTTAGGATATATAACGTACCACTATTACACGAAACTAGTAGATTAGTAATACTGCTCTTTTGGGTCATTCAAACAATAGACAAGGCAAATGGTAAAGCTGCAAATGTTAAGGACCTCCCTTACCTCCCTATAAATAACTACAACGTTTCCCAAACTTCTCATCTCAAATAAATCCCAACTCAATGACCATGGCCCCAGGACATGAGAAGTGCTGGGAAGGTTCTGTGCATTCTTTGGTTAGGTAATGAGTCCTGAGCAAGCGCATGTACTATTTCACAAACCCTGGAAGGTCACTCTCCAGAGGCAGGGTATCACGTGGGGACAGAGTGTGTGGGAAGGGCTGAGTTCTCCCCAAGCACTCCCAGCGCAGCACAAGTGCACACTGAAATGATCCAGAGGGCAGTGCTGGTGGGAGCAAATCAGCCCTGGCCACAGCCTTCTTTTCCTTGAAGGGATCCAGGAGGGAAGCCGTGACAAGCTAGTCCTAGAGAAACAACTAGAGCAGTAGCTCCATGGAGAACACATAGCACACTGGGATTCAGTCTGAGTGAGCAGGCCGATCTCCTGCACCATTAGCGGCACACGTTCCAGGACAGTGAAAAGGGTGACTTTGCACATTTCTTAGATAAGGACCATGGAAAGCCAGGCATTCTAAGTCTTCCTCCTTCATGAAATGACCTCTTCATGTGGATCTTATGACAGCTGCATTGGCAGAACTGCGCCTGTGCCAATAATACTCGGAAGAACTGGACCAAGTCCCTTCCTAGCCGGGAATCTGGGAATCCTGATCTCCACAATGGGGGCTGCGTGCATTATTTTGATTTTTTATGTTCCTAGGATATTGCTTCCACCTGGGTGATGAGCTGATGTCGCCTCTTACCGAGCCTCTTTCAGCTGGTTGCTGACTCCATGTATGCCACCTCTTTCCCCTTGCATCTTCTCAAATCCGATCTGCTAATGGGAGCAGTATGAGAATATTCTGGAGACTGACTCTCAGGTGCTGAATTCTTAGTCACTTCCCTTCAAGAAGGAAGGTCTAGGAGATCCCACTGAAAGCCTCCCGAAGCTCTCCTATCCACTGGCCTATGCGGTAACTCACCCTGCTCTGAGATGCACCTGTTGGGGCAGTTTGCAAGGTGCCCCACTCTGAACACTGAGCAAATACTTGTGGTGAGTTACGGAACTTCCCATCCCTAAATGCCATGCACTCCTCTCTGGCCCTGGTTCCCCTTATCTGTCATCTTGTTCCACCTCTCCATACTGGGAAAACATCCAAGGTCGCAGGTTCCCAGCACCAATGTGTTGGGTTCCCTTCCAGCTTGGAGAATTCATGGTCAGGAAATATGTGAGGGACTTCATGAACTTGTTTCCCAAGTGGGAGGAGAAGTTTTCAGCTCCCAGCCTGGGCTGTGACCTCCAGAAAGGCTCCTAGTCTGCCATCTTCCAGTATGATCCACCCAGGCCTCCTGGGGATTTGATGGTCTGAGACAAACTCTCTTCCTGCTACCACTGCTAATGCCATTACAGCATATTAATAAGGTTTCCGGAGCTGTGGGGATGATCAGATTGGGGAAAAAAAGAGGAGGAAAGCTGGGTGTTGGCACTGTTTGGAAGGCAAGCAGCTGTCAGGGACAAGGGGCAATCAGCATCAGGCAGGCATCCAACTGAGGTGGGGCAGTAGACGCCAAAAGCTTCAGTGTTCGTGAATTCTGCAGAATCTGGTGACATCATGGCTCAGCACTGTTGAGTTCTTTTGGGGCACAGGCTGTCCATCTCAGAACAGGTATATTCTCCATGGCACCTCTCTGGTCTCAGGGGCCAATCTTGCAGTTTTTTGCTTACAGTCTTCTCCTGCCAGATGCGGCTGGAACACTTGTGTGAACCAAGATATGGGTGGCGTGCAGGGCTGAGAAGGAAGACCCCCGGCCATGCCTTCTAGGAGCTTCTGGGAAAAGAACTGGATGTGGCAGGAGGCAAGGTGCCTCCCACTGGGGACTGTGATCAGTGTGGCAGCAAATGAGGAGGAGGCACAGAGGCCTTTGTGAGGCCCAGGCAGGGTGGCAGTGGTGCTGTAGTGGGAGCGAGAGGGTGCACAGGGGACTCTGCTGCGCTGGTAAGCAGGAAAACACTAACCCAGCAGTGTTTCTTCTGGTCTTCCCTGAGCCACGGGTTCCCTGTCCTTTTGGGGCCATCCTATGTGTTGCCTCTGGTAGAATCCTGCAGGCCTCATCTTTATTCCTTGGCCTGTAGACTCTCTGCGAATAGAAGGTGAAGGAGCCTAAGGCGACAGGCTGGGGTAATCTTGTCCCAAAATGACTCTGCCCTGAGTCCTGGAGCTATGTCTCTGTCTCCAGTCAGCTCTGAAAGGGGCCCAATAGCAGCTGTTCCTTTGTGGCCAAAACAGCCACCAGCCTTTCTCAAGAAGAGAACAGTGCCCCTGGACCTGGCTGAGAAGCATGAACACAGTCTCAGGCCCAAGTATGCCAGAGCACTCAGAGCCTAGTGACAGTGCGGAAAAGAGCTGGGGGGATAGCATGGGGCTACAGAAACAATCTGAGTGAAGCCCAGCAGGCCTCGCCGAGGGGTATTTCATAAGAAGAGCATATCAGTGGTGAAAGAACAGCCAAAACTGGCCAAAATCAAGAACCGACACAAGAGGTGATATCCTGACATCATGGAATAGACAATAGCATGCTGTTAATTCTGGGTCCCTCCTCTCTGGAATCCACAGAATGAGAGAAGCAGGCAGAGCCTTAGGGTTGGGAGGAGCTCTGTTGGAAGGGCCCTTTGTTCCATCTTGGGTGTGGCTGCTTATATAAGTTATAAGACACTCTGAGAATTGGTATCTGGGAGGTATAACTCAGAATCTGGACCACAGGCCATCATGCAGGCAAGGGCAGGCCCCTCAAGAACTGCAGGGAGCCTGAGGTGGGTCAGAAGATCCAGGCTCATCCCAGCATTCAGGAGAGAAGAAATGAAGCCTTGCCAGGGACAAGAGCTCAGCTGTAAGGAAGGATCCTGACTCCATACAGGGACACAGAGTTTGAGAAGAGGTCTGGAAGGCAGCATGTTGGGTCTCAGCCCCTTAGAGACTGGCTTGGCCTTGCAAGCGGCTCTGGTGGTGGGGAGCCTCCAGGTGTCGAGGAAGGGGTAAGTGTGACGGATTATGGCAGCGGAGCTCAGCCAGAGCAGGTCCCCACGGGAAAGCTGCAAGAGAACTTGGTTACAGAGTGCCAGGAAAACGTTAACCTGCCCAGGGTGGGGTTGGGATTAATGAAGGAATGGGAAAGAATCCTTGCAGGGCAGCTGTGGAGAGGGCACGAGCAGCAAAGGATCAGCGATTCGGAAGAATGTGGTGGAAGGGGGAGAGAGCATTTAGCAGGGACAGTAGTAGCCTATAGTAAGAAAGAGTCCCCAGTGGAAGGCAGGCCAGCAAATGTCTACCACTCTTCCTGCCCCAGCCCTTGGCCTTTCTTTGCTCCTGGGAGATGAGGCCCCAAAACTTGACTGATCTTGTTCTGGAGGGGTCAGAGCCCAGTGGGAACTGAGTGAGGGGAGGTGTGGTGGAAGCTGGATGGCAGTTGCCATAGCTGGAGACAGGCCTGGGGCCCAGATGGCTGTCATCCTGTGGAGCAGGAGTAACCCAAGGGCAGATGACTGGGTGACCGGAACTGCCACTGGGATGATCAGCCCTGGGGGAGTAGGAAGACTGCAGACACAGAGGCCACCCTCAGTGACCATCAGGAATGTGCTGGGAGGGAGCATTTTGGAATGTCATCCTCCTGTACAAAACTGCATGACTGCCTGAACCAGGAAGCAGAATCCGAGAAATATTCCAGTGTCTACAGGGTGAGAAATCTGTCAGCAGTGACTGGCCATATTTAAAGTTTTCCCTAGGGAAGCCAAGGCCCACAGACTGGCCAGACCTGTGTTGACCTCATAGAAGGCTGACATAGGGAAGACCCAAAGAGAGAGCGAAGGGAGAAGCAGACCTGAGGTGCCAGGTGGCTCATGGTGTGCTACCCTGAGATGCATATTCTGCTGAAGCCATTGGCCTGGGTATCCTGTGAAAGGAGAGGTACTTCCAGGATCAACCATCTGCCAAGGGACAGGCATTGTGGGTCACGAAGGAGGAGCTTGCCTATGCATGAGAGTGCTCTGGGCTGACACAGATTCTGGCTTTCTTGGATCTGTTTTTGAAGTCATTCCAAGGGGCCTATGACTCTCAGGCTGAAGCAAGACCCTTCCTGAAGATCAGTAACATTGTTCATAAATTCAGCTGTCATGTGTGTGCTGGTTTGTTTCCCTAATGTCCTTCTCATGCTTTGGTTGAGTGTTGTTCAGGTGTCCTAAGCTGGCCTGGTGGGGCATTCAGGAGAAGTCAGGGGCTAGGAGGTGGGGACAGTATTGCCCAAGGTGGCAGCATGGCAGCATAGCATGCTGCTATTGAAAGACACTGAAGAGGGGGCAGCTCTTAGGAACTCAGAGTACATCTGTTTTGGGGCATAAAGGGGCAGAGCATTGCTGGGGTGGGTAAGTGGGATTATCACCAGTTTACTGCTAGGAGGAAGGGGACACATTCTGCGTATGTGGAGCCCATTCTCCTGCACCTGCAGGCCATCCCTCCACTGCCACCTTGAAGCATCCAGCATAATTCTGTTTGGGTGTCCCCCACTGAAGCAGCTGTGAGTGGGATTCCAAGGCTGCTATAGAAGCCATCAGTGTTTCCCTCAAAGCAGTCACTGGAGGAGGCCACAGAGTCCGCAGCAACACCACTACTACCCAAACGTATTTGCAAAACCTTTCTCTGGCAACTCCAAATAGTGTTTTGTGTCACCCAAGGGAGCAAATTGCATCCCTTAGTGGGGCTCACTTTGTTTTACCTGAAAAAGCACAATGCCTCATTTGATATCTAATCTGATTCAAAAACTTTGCTCTACCTTCAAAGGCTAAAGTTTTGGGCCCACTGAAGAAAATTCAAAGCATGGGCCTCCAGCCATATCCAGAGACATATCTACAGGAGGATGTGAGGTGACAGCAGCATGGTTAGAACAAGTCAAGGTCTGTCAAGGTGAGCTCTTTAAGAGGCGTAGTGGCAGCTGGAAATGACCTAGACTAGAAAGTCTTGGTGGCTGGGCTGTCTGTCAACATCCACCACAATGAAGTGACCAAGTGCTGATGCAAAGCCACTCACCCACTCTCTCCTCACTGTGAACATGGCAGAAGAGATCAGTCTCACACCAGGGACCACCAATGGCACCAATGGGACTTATTTTCCAAAAACAAGGCCTTTCAAAACCTAGCAGTGGACATATCTGACCCCATCTTATCATCCCATCTATCAGTTTTAAAACTGTGTGCAGAGAAGGTCCCTAACACACAAAGGCTAAATGGGGTGCCATCTCTGAGAGCTGAAGTGTGTCAGGTTCATTTCAAATCTTACAACAGCACAATTATCCTTCCTCCTTACATGGACAGGCAGAGGGGAGGACATAAAAAGAGACCCATCCCTTAAGAATGATGGAAAAGGCCTACAGGGGGTCTCTGAAGTCTACTCACAGACCTTGATACCACACATGGACTGGGGTTCAAGCCACAGCTCTGCCATTTTCCAGCTGCACTTACAAGTGGCCTGCTAGCCACTGGGAGTTAAGCTAGAAACAGGCCAACAGTGCCTCCCCATCTTTCCAGGGCAGTCAGCCCGAAGACCTGCTTAGTAGAGTTGCCGCTGCTGCTCCCAAAGAAACAAAGGACTGTACTCCAGGGAGAGCCTCAGTTGGGGCGGCAAGAATTTGCAGTGGGGAAGGAGTTAAGACGTCCAGGTAGCAAGGTGCTGAGGTCTTTTACCTCTGTCTCACCAGAGCAGCTCTGCTCTGCCCTGTCTTATGTCCTAAGCTCCCACCTAACACTGTATTTGTGATATTTTAGGTTTGAAAGTCACTGAGCCAGGTAAAGCGTAGCGCCCATCTTGGCAACGAACTGGATGTGTGCTTAGGCTAAAGCTGGGGCTCTGTCTCTCCATCTTTGGCCATCCACGCCTCTCCCTGCTGTTGTCCCACAGCTATTGGCCCTACCCCCATCCCCCAACCCCGCATCCCACCCTCGGCCACAGGTGCGCACCTGGTGAAGCGGACCTCGCAGATGTTGCACATGTATGGCTTCTCCCCTGTGTGGGTCCTCATGTGCCGCGGCAGCTTCCCAGCCCCCATGATGACTTTGTGGCAGATGGGGCACTGCTGAGAGGCCTTGGGCTTCAGCTTGCGCTCCTCCACCAGTGGCCAGGGTGGGAAGAGGCTCCCCAGGTGGGTGGCACTCAGGAAGTTGAGATAGGCACCGTAGTCGTCCTCTGCCTTGATAGGGCCCAGCGGACCCCCTGGCAGGTCAGGGAACATGTCCTTGAAGAAGTCACTAGGGAAGGGTGGTGGCGGGGGCGGGGGTAGCTCCTCCTTCTCCTCCTCCTTGATCTTCCTGTTCTTGATGACAAGATCCAATGGCCCACTGTCCATCGGCTGCTCAGGCAGCTGGGCAAAGGCACCAAAGTCCCCTGGCCAGAGGTGTGGGAAGAAGTCTGGGGCAAATGGAGACAAGGAGGGCCTCCTGTCGGGGATGTTGGCTTTGGGGTACAGGTTTTCCCTCAGCAGAGATTCGATGGAGAAGTCCCGGATCACCCCCAGATGGCCCGGGCTGCCAGCCCGGAAAGCGTCAGGGAAGTCCTGGGGTGTGTCTGAGTAGGCCTTCTCTGTGAGATGGTCTGTTTTGGAAGGGCTCTGGGGGCAGTTGATGTCCTGGGAGTCCGGCAGGTTTTCCTGGTCAGCAAAGTCCTCCGTATCATCCTCCTCCTCCTCCTCTTCCTCCTCCTCCTCCTCTTCCTCCTCGTCCTCCTCATCCTCCTCGTCCTCCTCATCGTCGTCATCCTCCTTGTCGTCCTCCTCCCCTCCGTCGCTGCCGGGCGCCATGATCTCCAGGCACACGTTCACGATGCACGGGATCTCCAGCATCCTGGCTGCGTTGAGGATGTGCTTCACGTTGGAGGCAGTGATGGTGAGCGTGGAGGTGTAGGCAAACTCCAGGATGGCGGCCAGGGCCTCGGGCTGGACGAAGTCGATCTCGTAGACGTAGGGCTGGGTCGCCAGGCTGCCGGCCGTGAAGAGCTTCTTGAAGTACTTGCTGCAGGCGGCCAGGACGGAGCGGTGCGTGCGGTACTCCTGCTGCTGCACCACCAGGAGCACGTCGCACAGCAGCCCGGCGCGCCGCTGCTCGTTCAGACTGCACAGCACCTCGCTGCTGTGGTCGGGGAAGGGGATGCCAATGAGCTCGTCGATGCCACTGGCCATGTTCTCAGCCAGAGCCCTGCGGGGACACACAAAGAGGAAGAAGGCTGTTAGTGGCACAGCCCGGGAGGGCACTCGGCGCCGGGACTCCGGCCATTCGCTGGCCACACCCCTACTTTGCTTAGGGTCTTTTCCTTCCCTACGAAGCTGTCCCTTCGGCCTTTCAGCTTTGGGAAACCTCTGCTGCCTGTCATAGCCCGGCACCCGAAGACTTCTGAAGTTTCTTCTCACTGAATAGCCAGCGCCCGCCCTGCGGCGAACGCTGCGGAGGCTTCTCACAGGTGTGACTGACCGAATTCCACTTTGTGAACACGGAATTGTGGAATCCCAGGATGAGCAGCCACATGAAAGGCAGCTGTTCTGCGCGCTCGGGGGACAACATCCACCTCTTACCCAAGGACCCTGCGGTGCTTCTGCCAAGAGTACGCTCTCGTTTGTTTTTGAAGTCCTCGGGCTGGGCGGCAGCCTCACATCTGAACTGGCTACCAGGAAGACTGAAACCAATTTTGTGGCCCATTTTCAGCAAGTGAATGGTGACCTGTGGCATATGCTCTGCCTCCTGATCTTCCTCCTGACTTCATCTTAGCTATGCAGTTTCTCCTTTCATTTGTAATTCTTGAACTGCTCTTTGCGTAATACTGGCACCCTATACATGTGTGCCTATGAGCTGTTTCACTTATAAATAGACATCCAAAATCAATATAGGTACAAGTGCAGTGTTGACGAATTTATTGTGTCTGTATTTTGCTAGCTTCCCTCTGAAGAGGGAGCCCCTCGGTATGAATTACCCAGACTTCTGATGGCTTGACAGGATTTTTGACTTTATGGTGGTTTACGAATGTACCCATATAGCCACTTGTAGCCACTTTTCACTCTCCATTCGGTATTTAATAAGTTTCATGACATACTCAATAATGAGTTATGAAATAGGCTTTATTTTTAGATGACATTTGTAGTAAGTGACCTGAGCATGTTAAGGTGGGCCAGGCTGAGCGATGATGTTTGGGAGGTAATGTGGAGTAAACACATTTTCCACACATAATGTTTCTAACTTATGTTTTGGGGAGACATGGTCACATCACATTTGAAGAGCATTTGTGCGTGTGTGTTGTGTTTAAAGTGAGGCCACCAGGTCAGAGCAGGGCAGAGCAGAGGGTAGCTGGCATCTCCTCCACTCAGGAAGCCCAAGTCTCAGCCTGTTGACATTTTCAACCTGGAAACAAATACTGGCTAATTTCAAAACATGTAGGATCCTTTTACTTATGGCAAAGACTGGCTGTGGCCCACCGCTAAATCCTAGCAAAGGCCTTACCCTTATCTTGACACAATTAAAATGTAGAGAAAAGAAGAAAACGTCTGCAAGTGCCACACTCCACGGGGAAGAGGACACTCACACATCCATCTGGAAGGTTCGGGTGGGGGAGGTGGAGGCGGGGAGGAGGGATGAGGAGCACCAATCCCATAATGCAGAGCACCAGGGAGCCCCTGGGTGTGCAGGATACTGCTTGCAGCCTTCCCTCCTCCTCCCCCACCCTGCCCCAGCAGCCTGGACCTTCACAGCAAACCACCTGGTCAGGTGCTCAGAAGATTTTGCAGAGCTAAGGCCCCACTGCTTTCTTACCTTTTCATCTTTAAAAAGATCAGAGACCCCACAAGCCATGCCTTTGTTTCCTTGATTTATTTACTGGGGACTCTCCTTCTGCCAGCTACGGTACTGGGCTGGAGGATTCATGTAGAGCAAGTCTGGAGATCCCCTGCTGTAACTGCCCTCGGGGGCTAGGAAGCCATAATGAAAGGTAGAGCATGTTGCACCACAGAGGGCACAAGGCTGGCAAACGGGCCACCTTACTGAAGGTAAGTTCAACACTGTGAACCATACAAAAATACAGCTTAAAATCACAATGAGATATTACTACATACACGTTAGGTGGCTGAAACACAAAAGAATGACAATAACAAATGCTGGTGAGGATGGGGAGAAAAGGGGTAACTTCTACATTTCTGGTGAGAATGTAAAATGGTAAATTCTGGAAAATGTATGGCAGTGCCCTAAGAAGCAAATACGTAACAATAGGATCCTATAATTGAATTCTTGAGCATTTACCCCAAGGAAGGGAAAACTTTGGTCCACACCATAACTTCTACACAAACGTTCACACCCACTTTCTGCATAAAAATCAAAAACTGAAAGCAACCCAGCTGTCCTCCAGCAGGCAAACGTTAAGCAGACAGTTGCATCACACCAGGGAGTACCACTTAGCAACCAAAAGGGACAAAACTTTGGTATACTCAATAGGCTCTATGGCTCTCTAGAGACTTAGAGAGGAGAAAGCCAAACCTGCCAACTACACCACGTATGCTTCCACACATACAACATTCTAGAGATGACAGTATTATAGAAACGGAGGACAGATGAAGGTTTACCAAGAGCTGAGGAAGGGTGGTAATGGAGGGAAGCAGATGTGGCTGTAAGGACAATAGGAGCCCACGGTGCTGGGAATGTTCTATGTGTTGACTGTGTTAATGTCGATATTCTGGTTGATATTTTGCTATGGTTTTGCAAGATGATTCTATTGGTGGGAACTAAGTAAAAGACACACAGGATATCTCTGCAACATCTTTACACGTAAATCAAAATAAAAAGTTTAATTTTAAAAGAGTAAATGATAGAAAACCTAAGCCAATTAATCTCAGGATTCTTCCCTCTTTTCTAGCTATCCTCTAACTATTGGAGGGTATGATGCAGTGAGGAAGGGGGAAAGAAAAACTTTGCAGGCTAGGCAGTGACATTTCATGAAGGATGCGTCATCTGAGCTGAGATCTAGAAGATGGCCAGCTACCAAAGACATGAGAAACCGTGTTCCTTCCAGATGTGGGATCAGTGAGAACGGAGTGGGTAGTCCCACCAAGGTAATCTTGATCTGGGGCAGCCAAGTTCTTTTTTGAGAGGCTCAACCAAACTCATTTTTGGCATAATAGTAAATCATTCCACTTTGTTTTTTCATGGGGATCATGGCTATTCAGATCTCCCTGGTCCTCCCTGGGACTGGCTGGTGGACATTCTTTTTTTCTCACCAGAGAGGTTGTTCCTAGGCCACATGCTTTAATGAATCTGCTGTAGAGAGAGCTCTGAGGTTACCTCTTATCATCCAGCAGAAGAAAGAATTTCTTAGGGGCTCCCTCCTTTCTCAGAACCCCATGACCTGCTCTCAATTGTTACAGGCAGGAACTGATAGGAATGGAGAGGAGGCTTAGGAAACTAGGGCAGCCTGTGGCTGAATGCCAGGCAGCTCCTTCAGGGATGCTCTGCTCTAAGAGGGCAGTTTTGTAGGCAGCTGGGCTGAGGGCCCTTTGACACCTGGCTCAGAGGAGACCTCTATCTGGAGCTGCACTTAAATTTGAATGTGTGGAGTCAGGTATAGTATGACATGGGCAGTGATCAAGGACAATGAAGACATCTGCCCTTGGGTCCCATCTCCCTGCTTCAGATACTCAGGAACCATGAAAAGATTAGGGAGATAGGGCAGGGCCATGTGACCAGCCGTAAATGATAGGTTGATAAGACCTCAGGCCCATCACTTTCCTTCAGGTTTATTAAAGTCTTCACAGTATGGGGACCTGGACTCTGATGCTACCATAATACCCATTCAACAGATGAAGGAAAACACAAAGTGCAAAGAGGTCACCATGTAGATGTGAGAAGGATGCCAAGATCTGAGCTTGCAGTCTGCCCCCCCCCCCCCCCCAGCCCCTCTTTCAGCCACAGCCAGCTGCAGCTCCTATCTCTGGTTGCAAAAGTTTCCCCCAGTGAGTGGTCTACCTGTATGTGAGAGGATGGAAAGGACTGAGGTTGGTGGAGAGTGAATGGTCCTGCCTTCCAGCAGTGAGGTCAAGAATGAGGGGGTAGGAAGGGCGCATTGATGTCCTCCAGCCATGTTACTCTGGCCTTGGAAGCAGAACATGAAGGCCTCCTGAGTCCTGGACAGATGCTCACTGGCTCCCCAGACAGGAGCCCCTTCCTGCTGATGGGGGAGGAAACAGAGGGTGAGGAGGAAATGCAGCTGAGGCTCACTCAGGCTTTCCCATCCCCCTTCTAAGCACAGCTGTGGACGGCATTTACTTGGATGGGGTTCATGACCACAACCTTCCTCCTCCAAAGTGACCCAAATATATCCCCACACTCCCTATTCTAAATACCAAAATATAAATTCCATTCTCAGTTTCAAAGACTTTGCTTGTGCTGAGCTCCTGTGAAAAAAATATCCAACATCCTGCATCTCCACGAGTCTACCCTGCACCCGCACTCCAAGGTCTCACTTAGACAATTTCTCCGGCCTTCAGTTCAGGTGCTGGGCTTCTCCAGCCGTTGGTCTTCAGTACACTTGATGATCCTTGTCATTTATTTGGCTCTGTCTTGTATATAATCAGCACTATGTGTGTCTGGGTATTCATGCTAGACTATAAGCTGCTTGAGGGTAGACACTATCATTAAATGTTTAGCACAGTCCTGGCATATAGTTGCTGATGGTCTCTGGTAAGGGCCATCCCAGTAATTAATACTGAAATTAATGTTGTGCAGGTTGTTCACTATACAATGGCCCATCATCCAAGAGGCTCAAAGATTATTCCAGTAATTTCTGCCTCATGGTGACAAGATTTCATGTCTTTGTGTGCTCCACTCCACAAAAACAAGGCTGACTTGTGTGGCCAATAATATTGTAAGAGTGATGACAGATGACATCTGAGGTGAGATCGTGGAAGGTATGGCTGTTTAATCTTTGCTCTGTCTTGGGTTCTGAGGAAGCTAGCAGTCATATTGGAGGATACTCAAGCAGCCCGAGGAGAATCCTATCTACCAAGAGACTAAGGCCTCCTAGCCAACAGCCACTGTCCACATGCCAGCTGGGTGATTTATCCATCTTGAGAGTTACTATCTTGTTATCATCAGGCTTTCTATAATGGCAGCCCAACTGACATCCTGATGGCAGCCTCATGAAAGACATCAAACTTGGACCTCTTGGTTCAGCTTCTTCTGAATTTCTGACCCACAGAATGTATGAGATAATAAATGGTTATTCTCACTTTAAGTCATAAGGTTTGAGTTATTACAGAGAAACAGATAGTGGTTATATAGGGGTACAATTCTTTTCATAGACATCATAAACTTGTGATACTTATGATGATAGTTTTCTGCAGTCAAATGTCTCAAACAAAAGCCAGCATATTATGGCAATGTTTTGCTAAATTTTTTAAAGTAAATTTGTTAGCTAGGCCTGGTGGCCCACACACATAATCTCAGCATTTTGGGAGGCTGAAACAGGAGAACAACAAGTTTGAGTACATCTGAATAATTTAATGACTCAGCGAGACCCTGTCTCAAAATAAAACAATAAATAAATACATTTTTAAAAAGGGCTGAGGATGGAATAGCTCAATAAAGGCTCTAGTTCAACTTCCAGCACTCCTCCCACACATTTGAAAAGGAAACTTATTGAGAAAGTGACATCTTTTTCTAATTCCCACAGTTACCATTAAGAGAAGCAGAAGGTGAAACATCGAACAGTCTCTCTGATATGAGACCCAGATCACAACTCCCATGGAACTTAAGACGAAAAAAAAAGTGAAGGGGGGGTGCAGGGTGAGGGTGGAGGGAGGAAGAGGTGGGTAAGGGAGGGACAAAAGGAGAGTGGGAAAGCCCTTGTCACCTTGACAAGATACATATGTGCACAAAATGCTCAACTTCATTGTAAACCTTAAATTTTGCACTTATGCATATCAATAAAATGGGGGGGGGGGAAGTTACCATTAAGGGTGGTGGGGTCCTGACCCTCAGAGGCCCCTTTCATCTGAGAAGACTGTTTGTGAGTGATACACCCCTTCCACTGTTAGGTAGAAAGCTAAGGTCAGTGAAACCCTAGGGCATTAATTCCTTACCCTCGCTTGCGATAAAGTTTAAAAATCTTTTTAGGGAAAATTTCCACCATTCCTTAAGTTTTTCTCTGCCTTCCTAAATAGAGGAGATAGGACCTGCTGGACTGTGCGTTGGCACTTAGTGTCTCATTGTGTGGTGACTATGCCCAATCCCACAAGGAAGAGTGGTTGTCCAATACAGAATGTCCTGCCTCCTGAGCTTCTACAGCAATATCTACTAGGAATCTATAATCATAAACTGGAGCTGAGGGCTGGAGGAATGGCTCAGTGGTTAAAGTACTTACTTAGCATGTGCTAAGTCAAGCATTAAGTAACCGAGTTCAATTCCCCAGCACCACATAAGCTGGGTGTGGTGGCATACACCTGTAATCCCAGCACTCAGGAGGCTGAGACAGGAGGATTGCCGCGAGTCCAAGGCCAGCCTGGGCTCCATAGTGAGTTCAGGACCAGACTGGACCCTGTCTCAAAACAAAGAAAAGAAACTGGAGCTGTGATTTTAGAAGGCCTCTCCATCTCTCTGGGCTTCTGCTTTCTTGTCATTGGATGGTTATGAGAGATCCAATTACATTTCATGACCATGAGGACTTTCAGGAGGGGAAGCAGGTCTTTCCCAGGGACTCTGGACTTGAAGGACCGTCTGCCAAGCAACTTCTCACTGTGTCTTGCCTCGTGGTCTTTGTTCCATTCCTGAAAAACGGGTGTAATCCTAACAGCTCAAGGTTGTTTTTCCAGGCAGGAGACTGACCCCAGTGGTGGGTGGTGGGAGGGGTAAGTTGTGGCCAGCAGGCAGGTGGGGGCTGCTACATGCTGCTTCTTTGTCTATTTAGGAAGATACGCCTCAGCCCTGCCCTCCTGGAAGCTTCTGGTGACCCCATTCCCATGCCCATGTTCCAGAGAAGACACCATGCTCCTTTGCCGTCTTCCTCCTGTGGGTTCCATCCCCTTTCCCCCGTTGCCCAAACCCAGCAGTCTCTAAGAACAACAGGCACAGAGCAAGAAAAAAAAAAAAAGAAAGAAAAAAAAGAAAAAGAAAAAGAAAGAAAGAAAGAAACACACACACATGAACATAAAACAAAACAAAAACCTCTCAACAGCTAGTGGAAGCTTGTGGCAAAATAGAAACCTCTGGTAGAAAGAAAATAAAAGGATATGTGCACGATAGATCAAAAATAAAGGTGGAAGAAGGAAAGAGTAGAACAACTCAGAAATGGAGAAAAAGAAAGGCAAGGGTGCAGTGGCGTCAAAACCTTCTTCTGTATGGCTACAATTCTAGTATATATGAGGCCTAGCTCAGCATGCTCTGAGCATGAACTTTGGTGGGAAGTTCTTGAACCTGAGTAGGCCAAACTTAAGCAACTTCATCTGACACAAGCAGGGCTTCCGATAATTCACCTGCAAAACAGAGCATCTATTCTCTCAAAGAGCCTTATTCCCCTCTCTCTTTTCCAAGGGGTCAGCAAGCCAGCAAGCCAGCCAACATTTTCAACCTTAATCAATACCAGCTACCACTTATCAAGTGTTGGTCACACATCAGTCATCAAATCTTTAAAATGCTTCCTCCATAACACAACTCTGAAAGATGCCTGTTTTTACCAGCATTTCTAATGCAGGTATGTGGAGAGGAGGTGATATGCCCGAGGCCAGCCAGCAAGTGCAAGCCAAGTTTTGGACCTGCTGCACTTCATGACCAAGCTCATACATTCGTCTTCACCACACTATTACCTACAAGGTGTACTTCAGAGGCAGGGGGATTTGAACATTTCACCCTGCAGGCTGACTGGTCTGAGCCAGATGGAAGGATGAACACTAGGTGAGACCTACACTGTCTGAGAGGTATAGGTAGAAAAGTAGTTGGTCCTGTGGGTGGGCATCAGGGCTGGCTGCCAGGAACATGGGCCTTGTCTGAGGTGTGAAGGCAAGAGAGGGTGTTGTTGAACACAGAGGCAACAAGAACATGGAAGGTTTTAGATTTCTAGAATTTCTTCTAAAAATATGTTTAGCCTGCATCCCCTAAGTGGCAAATCAGCCAGCTTGTGCCTGGAGCTGACAGAGAGCAAAGGGCGGGGCAGGATGAAGGCCTGGTACTCAGTCAGGCCGGTCTGGCATCACAGATGGTCCTAGGATGTGTTACTTCCTTCTCAGCTTGATTTTCTCCTCTTTACACAAGGATGGGGCTACTTCTGAGTGCTACTGAGGACCAAATAAGTAGTAAACATTAAGTGCTCCTGATGTACAGCGGCTGCTCAACCAAAGTCAGCAGCTGTGAGGTCCAGGAAGGGCAGGTATAGGTACGTGTCGGGACGGGACCAAACTGGAACCAGTGTGTCTCCTGCATAGCTTTGCAGAGATGCAGGCTATTGGAGTGACTTCCCCAAAGACACTCTGAGGACAGCCCTTGGGGGCTCCCAGGGCTACCCTCTGGCATATGTCGGGCATCAAAACTGCCAAGGAACTCTACCTCCTTCTCGGGAACTCCTACTCCAATGAGGCATATCAGATGGTAAATACTTGATGTCCACTTTATAGATGAGGAAAATGAGGCAGAGAGAAAAGCTGGTGCCCAGGGTCTCACAGCAAATGAACATTCGAGACAGAACTAGGACTGAGGTGTCTTAATCGCCAATTTGTGTGCCACCACCTGTTAGGCCACCGCACTTCAATGAGGTGAAGGGCTGCCTGGCTAGTAGGGGGCCCATATTCTTGGTTTTTCCTAGGAGCATAAATTGCAGATATAGGCAAGTTACATCCTCTTGTTTCCCTCAGTTTATTTACTTGGGAATGAGTGCATGAATTTTACTGTGGTCTGTGAACGGGATAAGTCAAATTGAGGCATCAGGCACAATTGGTTTATTTGTAAAACTATTTCCCCTGAGAGATAACCTGTTTCTTCTGTGTCTGTAACATTCCAAAGATGCCATCAAGAAGGAGCCTATAGATGTCAAACAAATAAGATTGACTCAAATAAATGAAAGAGGTATACTTGTCACAAGGGCAGTGGGATGGCTCCAACCCTTGGACACGAGCACACTTGACATTTGAACACAGCTCTCAGCTCTGTCATTCATAAGGCACATATATATTAATTCATCTCATCCTTGTCACTGGCATTATGATGCCTATCTGAAGAGAATAAAAAAAGCAAAATGACCTGCCTCAATTCATACAACTAAAAAACAGGAGAGCAGAGACCCGTTTTCTGCTTGAGTCCCATTGTTTTCTCATCCTCCATGGCTGCGGTGGAGTGACTTTGATGACAGTTCTATTGCTGTGATCCACAATTCCAGCTCCTCCCTGAATCCTGCTCAGGTCAGCAAATCTGGGGCTCAAATCCTCAGGGTAGGCTGGCCCCAGCTAGCAGACTCCCATTGTTGGGAGCTGGCCCCACCCTCTCCCTAACCCCCAGCTCCTCCTCTGCCTGGGCTTGGAGCTTCAAAGCCACCTGGTGGAATTAGTGGCTACATGGGGGTGGTAGGAGTGCCTCTCAGAGAAGTGGGATGTGGTTTCCTTTCCAGACCTGGAAATAAGACTGGGCAGTGGCTACCTGTGTCCCTTGAGCAGATCTTTACCCTCTGTGGTCTGTAGGCACTGAAACTCATGAGGGGGCGGTGGGCAGGGCAGGAGAGAGGGTGGAGAAGCCTGGCTCATGCTGCTCTCCAGCCCATGTCTCCTGGGTGCACCCCACCCAGCCCTTGGCAGTTTCCCCAAGCAGGGCGGCTACACCCCTTGGCCCCAGAATGCCCCTGAGTCTCTGCTACCCAGAGGCTGGAGCCAGACATGTGGACTGGGAAGCTGGGCAGGGCTTCTTCAACTTCTAGCCTGTGCCCTGCCTGGTGTGAGCACCCTGGGCACCGTGCCCACATTGGGGGAAGCTGGCCCCACCTGCTCTGCCACCCTGCCAGGACATGCCTAGAGCCCACAGTCCCCAGCTCTGCCAGGGCCCCATGCAGCCCCTGGGGTCTGTGCAATTGGGTCTGAACTTCCTCTGCCAAAAGCAACGGCTACCTGATCCCCCTTGCAGCTGCAGTGCAGGCCTTCCTCAGTTTATACAACTGGGTACCCCTTCCTCTCCACCCACTATTCCTGGCCCCCTCCTCTGTTCCCAAGACAAGTCCTGTGTGGGCCACAGCCAAGGCCAGACAGGGGAAGCAGGCACATGTGGCTCTTATTCTAGCCACAGACCAATGTCCCTAGGTAGTTCTTCTCCTGTGACCAGGCACTCAAACCCCGATTCTCTGTTCTCTGTTAGGCAGCTGAATTAAAGAGAGCACATGCTTGCTGCACTGGATACTCAGAAGAGCTTGTTCACACCCACCTCTCTGCTTGTGTTTGCCTAGGATCTCTGAACAGAGAAATCATTATTCCCACTTTGCTAATGAGAAATATAAGTTTCTGTTGGTGAATTCACTCGTCCAGGGTCATAGAACTAGCTAAGTGCCTGAGATCCCAAACTCCAAGCTTGGCCACTGTATGTAGCTGTGTCTCCTGCCAACCTCCTCTCCGTCATCATCACTTCCCTTCCTCCTTCCATCCCTCCCTCCCATACTAGCACTGTCTTGGTGGATCATGGCTCCCTTTTAAGTGGGTTCTTTAATTATTTATTCATCCTTTATTTATTAGAGGGGTGTGAAGGAAGGGAAACTTGTTTTCTTTCTTTATGTTCAAACTAAGGGATTTACTACTTCTGTTTACTACAGATTTCCTGAGCCAGAAAACTCCTTGGGAGGCTTATTAAATGTTATTAAGCCACTGAAAATTTAGATAATAAAATAAATCATTTGTCTCCCATAAACAGCACAGGTCACGCGTGCTTAACTGTCAGAGTTCCAGCCGCTCGAGCTGCCTTTTCAGGAGGTGGCCCCGGCTGGTCTGTGGCGGCTCTTTGCACCAGCGTCATCACAAGTCACCACGCCCTGGGTGCTGGGGACACATGTCAGCCCACTGAAAAACTCTATTCTTTTTAGCGTTCTGCCCCAACAGGCTATCTCTGCAGATGAGTGGAAACAGCTTAGATTCTGCTAGTTACTTACGGGGTATAAACACCTGAGTATGTGGAACCATATTTCGACGCTTCCTGGGGATATGTTAGCATCTGTTCTAGAAGGCATGAAGGCCAGCCTTTGAGTACACCGCACTGCATGCCACCTCTGTCCTCACGCCAAGAATCCCAGTACAATGGCCAGGGTTCTGGAAGCTGCTAGAATGAGCCTGGGGACTTTACACTGATCAGAAGGGAACAAGGTATCAAGTGGGGGTCACAGGCACAGCAGAAAAGGCTGAGAACATGAAAAGAAAAGGCTGGAAATGGCCAAGTGTGCAGTTAGCAGAGAGGGGCTAAAGCCCTTTGGGGAGAAATTACAATTAAAATCCTAGCATCACTCTGCTGTTGATTAATGCTTTGACCTAGAACCAGCCAAGTTCCTCTTTGAGTTTCAGTTTCTTATCTTCTATCAGACTAGGTAGGTGGCTGTGGGAACCCTTGCTGCCCCAACCCTCCATGGCTCTACAGCACCCTCAGACAGTTTATTTATATATCTTGGTTCCAGGACAGATCCTTGCCTTCCAAGGTCATAAACAGTGCAACTTCAGAGGTCTAGGAGCTCCTGTGACTGACTGGATTTCCAATGACCCTGACTCTGCCCTTCTCCCCACTTTAGGTCTGTTGGAAACTCTGGCAGGGTACCAGTGAGCACATGGCAGGCTTTTGGACACCAAGTGTTCCACATGGTAAGGAGGGCTATCACGAGACCACACCAGGTGGAATGATGGTAAAGGATTTGCTATGTTCTCTCTCCCTGCCCAGAGGAGGGAAAATGAGGCAGACATTGGGAGTGTCTTTCCTCCTCCCCACAATGGCCAAGGGTGGCCACAGTGTTGGGCATGACTGATTCTCTAGAATGTGCACATGTTTATTGTGAACACCCTCACAGCTCCATGTGGGATGGGGAAATAGTGTGGAACAGGAGGCTCATGACACAATGCATACTGCAGGTGTGCTCAGCAGCTTCAGTAGAATCAACCCAGGGCTTAGTCTACGATTCCTTCCACTTATACTGAATTGAACCAGCGACTAAGATGCACTGAGTGCCATTTGGTACCATTGACTGTCCTAAATACTTTATGGGTTTTCAGTTTACTCTCTTTACAACATAGGAAGTAGCTATTGTCATCATCATCATCACCTCATTTTTCAAATGAGAAACTGAGACAGAGCTGGGATTTGAAGCCCAGCAGCCAGACTCCAGGTTCCTGAAGCAAGCTGCCATGATGTCTCTATACAGCTCCAGTGGGCATTCATTTTGTTACGTGTTGGAGAAAAAAGATACAAAGGATGGGCGCTCCTGAAGAGTGGGAGAGAGAGAGACAAGCAAGACCCCAACGGAATGCTAAGTGTTAGTGGAGGAGTATGGACAGGGCACCATGGGTCAGAGGTAATGGGCTCTGCTAAACTCAGAAAAAGGACTTCATCATGGAAGTGGGGTTCCTAGGCAGCCAGGGTGTTGGGGCAGAGGAGCATTCTGGTAAGGAAACGGCTTGTGTTAAGTGAGGCACAGAGGCTAAGTGAGCATGGCACACACAGACAGGAATATCTATAGCTGGGATACTGGGTTCTAAGACAGATGGTAGGCGATTTAAGGACAGGCCAGTCTGAGGGAAGAGTTGGGATGGGAACAACCCAATGTGCCAGGAGTCATGGCCTGAGCGGGAAGATTATGCAGGGAGACTGTGCAACTCTCTAGCATTTGGACTTTGTTAAAGAGACAATGGAAGGTTCTGAGTGGGAGAGGAATACGCTTGGTGCTACGCTTGAAGATGTCAGCAATAGGCAGTTCTGGATTTGAGGTGAGGGGTACTGCCAATAAGTGAGGAAATCCCATCTCTGACCCGAGCAGCCCCAATTACTCATAGCCACTCCCCTGCCTTTCTCTTGCCTCAGATCTCTGAGCCCATTTGGTGAGAAAGGAGTCTCTCCGGGTGGCAACTATGGGAGGGAGGGGAAAATCACAGCCTAAAGCCTACCACAGGTGTGAGATGTCCCGGTTATGCCATGGCCCTTGAAAAATATTTGCACCTCCCTACTGTGTTTGCCTCAATTTAGAGACAAGGCCCAGATTAGGGGTCTAGCCACATCGCTTCCAAGATTCCAACCCTCCCTATGTTTTGCAAAGGTAGTAAAACCTCAGATTGGCCCCAGAATTTGCACTTTTCTTCTAAGCAAACTTCATCTACCACAAGAACCGCCTGGCATTTGCCTGGGAAAGAATACACTGGAAGCTTACAATTTTCAGGCTTAATTGCACAGTTACATATAATATTATTATATAGAACTTTTATTGCACTGAGGAAGTCCAAGCACTTCCTCTTCCTATTTATACACGAGCCCAGTCTCTGCTCTGCTTTAACTCTTTTCTTGCCTGCTGTAGAATCTGGAGGCTGCTTGTGCCAGGAACCCTTTACAAAGAAAGAATAGTTAGGCTATGAGATGACATTCATTTGCTACAAGGCCTTTCCTCAGGTAGTATCAGTCAATTAACAGATGCTACTAATCACTCACTATGTGTTTGACCAGGGATTCAAATTGTGAGAAGCTCTGCAAACACCTTCCACCTGCTCCTGGGGGGCTTCAGGCTCCACTGATCAGGGAAGATTAGTCCTCAGCAAAACATACTAAAGCAATAGAGGCTGGTGCAGGCAGGAATATGCAGCGGGGATATGACGGCCAGCAAGTACGGTGCATGAGAGAAAGCCTCTCATGGGTGGTATTGAGCAGGCCCAAAGGCCAGCACATAGTCATGCAGAAGCTGCTTGATGGTGCACAGCAAGTCCAGCCCTCCCCCGAGTACAAATCTTAACAAATCTTAGAAGACAAGAGCCCCTGTTTTCCTCTGCTGACATTTGCCCCCAGCACCAAGGATGAGATTCGTTCATGATCTCCAGTGAGAGAGCTGCATCTTTGCCCATTATAAGAGAAACCACCTCAATCCACATTCCTTCCCTACTCTGGCTGCCAACGCTAATCTATTTGGTCTGAGGTTTTTTTGTTTTGTTTTGTTTTGTTTGCCACTGTAAAATCACAGACTATAGTGAAAATAGTCTTTAGGCATAGAGATCTCCCCAGTTCTTGCCCTTTAGCCCAAAGAAGGCTGGCTGATCAACCCAGGAGCTAGCGCTGGTGCTATAATTTCTTGACACCTCTGAAGTCTGCTTTCTCTTTGATGCCTTAAGATCAGAAATGTTAAATAGGAAACACAAGATCAAAAAGGGAAAAAAGAGCTGGCAAAATTCATTATTTGAAGATGATACGACTGGGTACTTTCTTATACAAATAACGGATAAGTTTAGAAAAAATGTTAAAGGACCCGTTTACTTGGCAGCAAAAGTAGAAACAAAACTTAGAAATAAGGTCATAAAAAATGTGTGAGATTCATATCAAGATTTGAAACACTACTGAAGCACTTTTTCAGGAGACTTAAATCAATAGAAAGATACACCCTGTTCTTGGATAGGGACCCCTGTTATTATAAAGATGCCAATTTCCTCTAAACCATTCAATAAAGGTAATGTGGTCCCAGTGAAAATATCAACCCAAACTTCTATTGTAACTGGATAAGCTCATTCTAAAGTTCATACAGAAAAATAAGCATTTAAGAATAGTTATGAAAATTTTGAAACATGTGATTAATAGGAACAGGGGGATTAACCCAGACTGGCCCTACCAGATATGAAAATACATGAGAGCTATAAAAATAAAGCATTTGGAACTGGATCATGAACAGAGAGACAAATCAAAAGAAAGTCATAGATACCTCAGAAATAGATTCTCATAAATTTATATACATATTAATTTAGCATGTAATAAAGATAGAGTTTCAATTTTTGTTTTAAGATGGATATTTCAATAAATGGAATTGAACAGAAAAAATAAAGCTTGGAGGACCTCTTTCCTTACTCTTTACACCAAAGGGGCACACATAGCAAAAATTCAAAAGTTTTATAAGTCATGAAAAGAAAATTTTAGAGAGCCATTTTATTATTATAAAGCTAAAATACTTCCAAAAGTAAGATTCTATATAAACCATAAGAGATTGCTGAGTTTGACTAAATAATTATTTTAAAATTTATGCACATCAAAATCCCATAACAAAATTGATACGCAAAAACATTGGAGAAAATATTTGTAAAACACATGATGAAAGGCTAATATTCTTTTTACAGAGAGAATGCACCAAGAGGAAACTTCTAGCTTATTAGAAAAATTGGCAATAGACACAAAAAATCACCGAAGAAGAAATACAGATTTAAATGTGCACAAAGTGCTCAGCATCATTAGCATAAGAGATACAAATCAATTAAATTACAAAAATTTTCTACCAGATGGGCAAAAATAAAAAAACTCAGAGGTCACAGCAATTTCCCTTATAGATATTTACCTTGTGTCTTCACAATTGCATGAACCCAACTTATACACAAAGATTATTATCCATGCAGCACTGACTCTATAGCCAGCAACTGGAAGCAAGCGTCCATCAGTAGGGGTTGGCTAGGTTCATCACAGGCTAGCAGGCAGGTGTTAGAAAGAAATGAATCATATCTGTATACAAATATGTAGAGAATTATCTTCAAGATTTATCATTAACAGCAGAGCTTGCTACACGGCATACTGTTCATTATCATGTTTGGTTTAAAAAATGCCATGTATACGTGATGCTCTGTGGACAAATGGCTTAAATTAAATACTAGCTGTTTTTGAGGAGGGATAGAAGAGCTGCTGGTAAAAGGCAGATCTATTTTCCTACATGTACTCTTTGGTGGTATTTGACTTTTAAAACCATTACTATAAAAACGTTGAGTGATTTATATTCTCTTTCTTCTTTCACAAACTGCCTCTTCTTTGGAAGCTTTCATAGTGTCTAAGCACTACTGATTGGCTCTGGGGCCCTTTGGCTCTTCTGTCTCAGTTTTTTATGCCTGTAAACTAGAGTTAATGACACTGGGCAGTCTCTAGGGTGGCTGTGAAAACCCAATGAGAACAGGCTTCAGCTGCCATCATGTTTTGTAGAATTCAACTGTGGGACTGCAGGGTGGTTCACATTCTGCCCACTGCAATAGCCCTGTGGCTAGACAGGCAGGCTACACCCCCGAGCTGGGTTCTTCAGAGCTGGGTGTTCCCAGCTCATAATTTCAGCCTCAAGCAGTTATTTGTTGGTCCAGCATGTATGATAAGGCAGTAGAAGACACAGGTGACAGAAGGCGCCATGAGGTTGTTTTGACACCATCTGAACTTCAAGAATCCCAGAAGGGCCTAGATACAAATAATGAACATCACAATAATTAAAAACTGACTGCTTTCTCATTGCCCATCATTAACTCATTTGTTCTCCCCCTTTTACAGATGCAGCCACTAAGCTCTAAAGGACTGAAGCGACCAACTCAAGGCACCCAGCCAGCAAGAGGCTGAACCTCCCTATCTGGGCTCAAACATTTCGCTACTACAGAACTTCTGATGAGTCCCTGAGATCCCCGCATTGCAGACTTCTGTTCTCAGTACTCACGAGTCTGGTCTTCATGTTATTTTCATGCTCTCTGACTTAAACTCTTCCAAACACACCATGCTCATTTCTACCACCGTGCCTATTCCTGTGCCTATTCCTGTGCTCTGCTCTCACCTCCCGTCCCTCTCACCTCCCCTGTCTTCCTAGTCTTTTCAAGACCCGACGTGAGTCAGCATCGTTTCTTCTCTGACATCTTCCCCTCTTTCCCGGGCGACTTGGCCCGGTAGGCAGCCAGCCTCCGGTGGCTCCCTGCCATCCTCTCTTCTTGGTTCTCACTCCTTGTGTGCCTCCCTCTCGGACCACCTCAGAATTGGCCTGAGTGCCACAGATGAGAAGGAAATGATGGAGCGCAGCTTCTACAGCTGAGCTATACGAGACCACCTCACTTTCTCTTGGAGCCCTTGCTGTGCAGGAAACCGACTATCACGTGTCGAGATCCTTAAGCAGCCTACAAAGAGGTCCACATTGGGAAGACTTGTGGTTTCTGACCAGAACATTGGCTTTCCAGCTACCTTAGTGAACCATCTTGGAAATAGGTACCTCTATCCCCATCAGACCTGCAGATGACTGTAGCCCCCCGGTCAATATCGGTATTGCAACCTCATGAGAAAGCCTGAGTCAAAACTTCCCAGCTATGCTGCTTCTGACCTCCTGACTATAAAAATCATGAACATAATACCTATTGTTTTTAATTCGCTAAACGTTGTTTTTTCCTTTTTTGTTTTTGTTTTGTTTGTGGTACTAGAGATTGTACCCAGGACCTTTTATATGC
Source organism: Ctenodactylus gundi (assembly GCA_004027205.1). Classification (NCBI taxonomy): domain Eukaryota; kingdom Metazoa; phylum Chordata; class Mammalia; order Rodentia; family Ctenodactylidae; genus Ctenodactylus; species Ctenodactylus gundi. The sequence continues at coordinate 147,753 of PVKB01003014.1, forward strand.
TAGGCAAACACTCTACCACTGAACTACATCCCTAGACCATTTTACTTTTTATTTTGAGACAGGATATCACTAAAGTTTGTGGGGGTCTCAAACTTGTGGTCATTCTGCCTCAGCCTCTCAAGTAGCTGGGATTACAAGGATGTGCCACCTACCAGGCTAAGGGGTATTTTGTTACGCAGCAGCAGCTAACTGATATGCATTAGTTAATTCTACTCCAGGAGGCAGGATGCCTCTTTTGTGTCCTTGAACACCTACTCCTTTGCCTAGATTTTTGTGCTGGTAATCTTGTCCCTCCCACAGGGCAGTGAGGGTATCTGTGCTTTGTGATTCTCATATATCTCTCAGCATACTTAGCAAAGGCTGGGAAGGAGGAGCTCCATGCTGATGTTTCAGCCCACATTTGTGAAGGGAAGGCAAGTGAGTTGCTGAAGGCTCTAGCACACTCCAATGCATACTTAGGGGACGGTGCCCTCCCCTAAGTATGTGCTATCACCTGGATATGGATTGTGTGTGCCCCCAAAGCTTCTTATGCTGGAAGTTTGGTCTCCAGGTGGTGATGCCGAGGTGGCGGGATCTTTAGGAAGTGGAGTCTAGAGGAAGGTAGTTAGGTTAGGTTACTGGCATGCCAGCCTCAGAAGGACCTAATGTAATTCTTGAGGAGACTCTGGCTCATTTTTATAAGAGCAGGTTGGTATAAAGAGCACATCTTGTCTTTGACGTTGTCTGGCTTCCTATAGCATTATGTGACTGATGCCTTCTGCTGTGCAGTGATGTGGCGAGAAGGCCCTCATGACAGCTGAGCAGACTCAAGCTCTTGAATCCCCAGAGCTGTGAATCAAATAAACCTCATTTTTTTTAAAAAAAAATAAATACCCAGTCACAAGTATTTTGTTAAGCAACACTGAATGAATAAGCTTGTGTACAAACAACTCACATCCAGGATATCTGTGAATGCCTCACCATCACACTGAGCATTCCTACGTGAGTGTTCCTACGTGCTCCCTGGTGTCTAATTCATAATCTGCTTCTTGGGGCCTCCTACAGGGAGAGGAGGAAGGGCCGCCACCTATCACACCATGATATACTCATGATATAGTTACTTGCTCCTCACACTTGCCAAAAATATTTCTCTTAAATCCAGAGGGACCATCCCTCTTTCAGCTTTTTGAATGCTCATTTCTAAGTAGATGGTATGCTTGACCCCATGGAATAATTTAGGAGTTTAAGAATCATAGAGGAAAACATTGCAAAGAGGCCACTGTTGCTCCTTTTGAAACAGCCTCCACTCCAGTCTCTTCTGGAGCCGCCTACTTAGTCCCTTGAGAAGCATCTCTGAGCCTGCCCAGGTCATTGTCCCTAAAGGCAGCTGTGGGAGGGCATGACCCTTCCTCCTGCTCTTTCCCAGGCTGGTGGGATTATTTTTCAAGACTGATCCACACAAGTTGAAGGGAGGAGATTCCGTTTGTATGTGGTGTCTAAACTGCCATGGTTTTGGCTGGGTGGGTGGAGGTGACCAAAGATACAATTATAACGTAGCCCATCCTCTCCCACAAGGCCCATTTTAAACAGTGTGTAATAAAGCCCCAGCTTATCCACCCTCTGATTTGGGTCAAACGAGATGAATTTTTAGATTTTCTAGGGAGTTTGTGCCAGCAAAGGAAGGCATGGGGGGAAGGAGAAGGGGAGCAATAAACAAATGCACTCTGGTTCCTAGAAGAAAGGAGAGGAGGAAGTAGGCAGAGCAGGATGGGAAGTCTATCCTTCGGTTCCTCTAACCATGTCTTTGTTACTGAGAGCCACCTAGGCTCCATATTTTGGCGGTCTCCAGGGATCTCTTTCTCCATTGCTGTCACCACTGGCACCCAGAGCATCACACACTGGGCTCCCTCTGCCTACCTCGCTGGCCTCCTGCTGGCTCCCTTGATCTTCCAACAACTGAAAGGTGTCACAGGCATGCCCAGTCCCTACTATCTCAGCTCATTCTGTCCCCTTAGCTAAAATATCAACCCTTCCCAACCTTCACGCCTCTTTGTTTTTTTTTTTTTGGACCAACTCTTGCTCATCCTTGAAGACTGAGCCCAAGTGTCACCTCCTCCAGGAAGCCTTTCTAAGTTAGGTGTCTGTTCCCATCCTGCCCTCTCTCCTGCTCTTACCCACTTGGAGATATAAGTGGACAGTGGAAGTATTGTGATAGGCCAGTAGGAGAGGAGGGAGAAGTAACGCTGGGATGTGAGGCACTGGAGTGGGCAGCAGCCCATAGGGGGTGCAGGTTACAGGATGAGCCCCGGGAAATTGGACACCTTATAGCCTGTGGGATGAGAGGGACCAAACCTCATATAGTGCTGAGGATGAGGTGAGACCAGACAGCCACAGAGACAGAACTACTACCTGGTCCTGGCTCTACAGAGCAAGTGGATTTGCCACATGCTAAGGGAGGCAGAGTTCCTTGGAAGTGGCTGGGAGACATTTGCAAAGCCTCAGACTAGTAGACTTTGTTATGGGAATTACAGAAGGAATAGTGTATACCTGGATGGGCTGGAAAGCTCAGCAGAGACCAGGGAAATGAGGAAGGTTTCCTAACACGGACATCTGGACATCTGGATCAGGACCTAGATCGGATTATCTAGGTACCCCTCCCCTGGAAAGTGTTCTTTGTTCCTTACTTCTGCACCCCAGGGGGACTGTCTCCATGGAGGCGCCACCCACCCACTGCACCCTGACCCTGGGGCTCTTGGCTTCACCTTTTTTGTCCCAGGGGCCACTCACCCACTGCACTCCCACTTGGGGCTCTTGACCAAGCCTTTCTTGTCCAATGCTCACCTTCTCTGTCCCTGCATCTCCTCTCTCCTGTCACAGTCCTGGACATTCATTAAGCCCCTGCAGGTGGATAAGCAGGATACAGAGCCCTCACACCGGTCAGTACCTCCAACTTCAAGTAGTGAGCAAACAATCTCACATACACATGTACAAATGGTTTGCGAATGCATGCATGTGGGATAGGGGTGGATTCACCACAGATGAGCGCAAAATATAACTGAATCACAGAAGAGGGGCTAGCCAGGCAGGGGCCCATGAAACTGTTTTAACTCCAAAGAGGAGGATGTTTATATTTAAAAAGAGGGACCCCAAGGGACAGTAATGTGAGCTCCTTGGTTGTGAGAAGGGGTTGCTTTTCTGTACCCTCCACAGGATGGAGCATGGAGCTTCCATGGAACATGGTGCCCTCCATCAGTAGGCGTTTGGTAGACTGTTGAGTGACTTTTGAGCACAAGTTGGCTACCTCCATAGAGAGGAAATGACTAAGCGCATCAGTAATAGCGCAGGACAAACCCCTCAGTAAATAGCAAGTGCTGGTGTAGGTTTTGCCCTTCCAGTAAGGCAGGGCCTGGACCCACCCAGTACATCTGCTTAGATGTGGGGAGCAAAACACTAAATCACAACATTTACGTGAGCTGAGTCTCTCCAGGGAAACATAAGTCTTATTTTTTTCTGACTAAACAATCTACAAATCAGGATAAAAAGAATTTCCTCGGAAAACCTTTGGTCCAGTAATTTCCAATATTGCCATACTTTCAAAACATAACAAGGACAGCCACTATGAAACATTCCATTTTTGTTCTTGAACATAGAGGAGCCTCTTATCCATGGGGGATAGTTCCCAGGCCTGTAGTGGGTGCCTGAGATCAGGAGGAACTGAACTATAACATAATATTTTTCTGATACATATGCACTTAAAATTAGAGTTTAGTTTAGGCACAGTTAGAAATAAAGAACAGAAACTAATAATAAAACAGAACAATTTAATAAAACATTGTAATAAAAGTATTTAAAATGTGAATTACTTATTTATGGAAATTTCCAGTTAATATTTTCAGAGTGGGGTTGGTAGTTGTGAACAGAAAACTTGGAAACCAAAAACTTGGATTTGGGGGATGACTGTAACACAGTCTGAGAAATGAGTGGGGCACACCTTGGAAGAGGTCTAGCCCTGGGAAGAGGGGCTCTCCAAGGCTGGGCCACACTGGCTGCAAGCACGAACCAGTCTGACTTCCACACTGTTGGTCTACTACAGCCCTTGGGTGCCCAAGCCACTGTCTGTCACAAACACAGAGAGCATGTTGAGACAAATCTATGCAATGTTGTTTGAGCACAAGCCATGTGCCAAGTAGTGAGCAGGGCTCTTTTACCTAAATTATCTTACTTAATCCTTATGATAATCCTGCAAGATGGTAAGTTTTACCCCTGTTTTCTTACAAGGGGATGGGCTCAAGAACAGTAAGTCGTAGGCCCCGGGACTGTAGAGGTAAGACAGTGGTCTATTTCATTTGATGAGCTCTTTTTTTTATTTTCAGTACTAGGGATTGAACCCAGCACTATGCTATAATCCCGTGTGTGTGTGTGTGTGTGTGTGTGTGTAGAGAGAGAGATAGGGTCTTGCTAAGCCACTAAGTTTGCCAGGGTGGTCTTAAACTTGCAATCTTCCTCTGTCAGCTTCCCAGAGTGCTTTGCGATTACAGGAGTTAGCCACCCTACCTGGATGACAAACTTCTTGAGAAAATCTGGTATTGGTCAGAAGAGCTGCGAATGTGGTCCACAGATTTCTGAAACAGGCTCCTAGGATGTGGGGTGGATGAGACATTTAACTGCTGAGGATGAGAAGGCCAAGCGAGGGAAAAAGACATGTCCAAATGGCGAGGGCAGAAAGCATGGCCTACACTCTTCAGCACAGCCAGGATGCTCACGCTGGCACTGGGACCCACAGTGACAACTCTGGGACCAGCGCTGGGCCCTGCCCTGGTCACCTCTCCACTGCAGATGCAAAGTTCCAGTCAACAGTGATGGAGGAGAACAACCCCAACCAGAAAGAACTATGGAGAACACCATTCTCACCCCAAGGCTACCTTCTTTTCTCCCCACCAATGCCTAGAGGTGGAACCAGCAAGTCCTGGTTTTCCCAGGGCTTTTCTGGTTTAAGCACTGAAAGTCCCACATTCCATGAATGTCCTCAGTCTCAGGCAAGCTGGGACAGTTGGCCACCCACTAGGCTGTCTCCACCTTCTTTTATATAACACCCACCCCTACTGTCTTTAAGGATCATGTGACCCCAGCTGCTCCAGACTGTTGGGGCTTTTGCTCCCACTCATACCCTTGAAGGGCTGCCCTGCCCCATTTGGTGCCAGAAAAAATTCCTGCTGTCACCGTAGGCCGCTCCACCCTGGCACCTCTGCTGTAGCTGGGAGGGGGCAGCCATCTGTGCAGGCTCCCACGGGGACCCATAGCAAGGAGGGCTGAAGTTGGAGAGACAGGTCATGACAGAAACGAGGCAAAGAGAGGGAGAGGGAATGATTGAGACACGGAGAAAACAGAGCAAAGGGAAGCAGGGACAAGAAAGCTATGGCGAAAGGAGAGAAAAGAATATGGGGAATATGATGAAGGAATGGCCACTTGCTGTGGCCAGCTGGGGGCGGGGGTCCCCAGGTCCCAGCACGAGCCCACTGAGCAGAGATGCATTTAGGATTAGATGGGGCTATGCAGATTTCATGGTTCAATGCCCTCGTTTTGAGATTTTGGGGTGTGTACACTTAGAAGGTAAACTCCTCCGTAGCCGAACACCTTTTTTCACTCATCAAGAACTTTTGTGGTATTCTGTGCACAGAATAATCTTACATATTCCTTAATAACGACGGTGACAATAGTTGATATTGATCGCTGGCAATCCAGTCCACTTAGGTAGGTCTTTCCGAGTAAATGTCAACACGAAGTTAGGTAACTATCTTGGAAATTTGAGCAACTGGCCTGTGAAGCATGAGAAGGTGGCCCAATCCACTAGGAAACAGAAGCAGAGCTGGCTACAGCTGTGGGTGGTGGCGGGATGGGGCAACTGGAAGGCGCCTCTGCGCTCTACCCACCCAACGAGCATCTTCTGTCATCTAATGTTATGCCACCCACTCTGTCGTTCCTATTACTGGGAAGTCCCACTACGAGAAATTTTAACAAGGAGTTCTGCTGGTTTTCATCCTGTACCCAGGTTATTCCAGGGCTTCTGGGTTAGTTCCAGCGTTCTGAGTTTCTCAGATCAGTGATTTGTCTCCTTAGAAGACCCAAGGAGACCTGCTCCGGGGACCTGGGCCCACTGGCCATGTGTGTTGAGGGAAAGGGAAGGGAGCAATAGAAACGGGGAGAAGAATCAAAGAGGGAAAGCAGAAGCCAAGGTGACAAGCTAGCAATTCTCCTTTACAGAAAATGGCAGGTGGGAACTGAGGACAGAGGAACAAAGTCCATTCTCCTTGCCCAGCTCCCTGGGGGATTTCATATCCTTCCTCCCTAGTCCAGAAAAGGATTCTAGAGTGAAGACCACCTGACATTTGTTCTGTTTTGGGAGAGGTCTCCATCTTTGATGACAGCACATGGGACTCCGGCTCCAATAGAAGAAGACTCTGCCCACTCCAGCAGAGAAGCACATCATCAGGCCCAGCCAGCTGCCAGGAGGCCACTGCCAGGACAGCAACTCTTATGTAACAGCTAGCAGACGTAGACTGTGTCTTTTATCAGCTACTATGAACTTTGAATGACATAAATTGTGGGGATACCTGAAGACGAGAGTTCTGTTGAATATTCCCAATAAATATTACACACACACACACACACACACACACACACACACACACACACACACTTATAACTGAGAAATTGCTTAACGCTGTTCAGCTCTACATTTCCCTAACTTGTTTGATTTCTCTGCTTTGTCTAACACCTTCTAATATCCAGCAGAAGGGGTATGACACACACACCTTCAGGAATATTGGCATAGGGCCATGCTTTTCAGACTTCTTGGTCACAGAATTTGTAGAAAAATAATATCTGTATGGTTACCACAAGTTTGAGGCCTCTCAGAAGTTGTGAGTCTGCTCAGCTGACAAGAGGGAGCAGAGGATCAGAGGTGAGGTTGGGTAGCTCTGAAACAGAGCACAGACTCTCTGGGAGAGAATCCTGGAGGCCTGACCTCTTGCCCTGGCTCTGGCTCACAGCAGCTTCTGGGAGGTCACACAGGCAGCCAGGACTGCTGAGGCCTCCTCTGCCACACTGCAAAACTTCCTTGTGTAGCTCTTGAAAAAGTGGTCTCATCAAAAGACACCTATTTTATTATCAGAGATGAGGGGGCAGGGTGGCACAGCAAATCTCTCAATCCACCTCTACCCCTGGAGTTAGTAGGGACAGGACATGTTAGTCCTGTCCTCTGCCCTCTCCTCCAGCTCCTTCCCACCCAGTGTGTGGATCTGTGCCAGCAGGCAGTACGCAGAGCTTCCTGGGTGAGGCAGCCCTGTCTTGGGAGGTTTCCTGTCTCCATCTGCTCTTTCCTTCGCCTGCTAGCCAGGCATCATCTTCTGGCTGGGCCTAATGTTATTTTGGCGTCCAAGCCATATACATCCTGAGAACCCACAGTCCTTACAGAGTATCCTTGAGACCTTGGCTGTGTCCAGTATTCCTGATTTGCAGTCCTGTCTCCAAAATCCCCACTTGCCATTTCCAAAGCACCAGCCTGCCTCATCCTGACTCTCTTAGGATCATAGACTCTGGCCAACAGCACAAGCATACTCAGAGAACACACACACCCCACTGAGGTAGGTGCTGCCAAGCCCTCAGGAGGCAGGGATGGGGGTGGCATATTACTAGCAAGATCAATCATCTTAATTGGGCTTTGACTTAAAGCAAAATCTATTTCATAAGCCGTATTTAATGCTGAGCAAGAGGTGAGCATGCAGATACTGTATCCGCAGATTGTGGCTTTACGTGTGCAGACCCAAACATAGATGAAGCAGCCACAAAACTACAGACACCAGCAAGACAAGGGAATGAGTCCCAGGAGCTGGCAGTTACTGGGGGGCCCCCTTACTCCCTCTACTTAGAGGCATCCCCCACTGGCCCCAAGAGTAGATCTGCAGGTGAAGAGAGGGGCTCAGCAGGGTTGCATGCTTGCCGAGGGGACTTCTCGCTTTGAGCCATGAGGAGTATAGAAAAGAGCAGGATGTTAGGACCCCCCACCCCACCCCTGCTCTCTGTCAGAATGCATGAACTGGAATGGGTCGTCAGCCTCCAAGCCACCACTTCCCACTGTAAGTGCAGGAGTTGGGTTTTACCTGCAAGGTCTCTTCATCCCTTCGCAATCTATAGGACTATGACAAGAAAACCAGCATGATGGAACCAGCTACGGGCCCTGGATCAACTCTCTACTACTTTTGTTTCTAAAGTAAGATGAACGATGATTATTTTTACTTGTCAGTTAGGGTAGGCTACAGTATCCAGATATTTGGTCAAATACAAATAGATTTAGCAGTAAAATATTAAGATGAGATTTACATGTAGGTTAGTAGACTTTGAGTAAAACTGATTACTTTGCCCTATGTAGGTGGGCCTCATCCAATCAGCTGAAGGTCATATGATAAAAAGATTGGGATCCTCAAAGAATGAGGGAATCCTCAGACCGCCTTCATCAAGCTGCAACATCAAGTCTCCAAGTCTCCAAGGGATTGAATTTGACAGCCCCATACTTGCGTGCATGTGTGTGCAGGACACACACGCACACACACACTGGTTCTATTTCTCAGAGGCCTGATTAATGTACCAAGGCTAGAAAAAGTCAGTAGTGTTCAAACTTGAGCCCTGTGAGTGTCAACCTGGCTGCACATTTGACACCCCAGGAATTAATCAACACATCACTTTCTAGGTTGCCACGAGAGCATTCACTACCCCAGAGCTTCCCCAGAGCAGCCAAGGCTGAGAACTACTCCACATGCATACGAGTGTTACTTTGAAGCTGGTAAAAGTACAGCTTCTCTTGGTCCATCAGAATCTATAAATCAGAACCTTCTGGGGATCCTGGAACTCCAAAGTTCAATAACCTCCCAGCAAGTGGAGAAACTGCTGTCTAAGGTTTGAGTGCCCCAGGCCTGGTCCATCTCTCGGGACCCTTTGGGCCTTGACAATCTACAGTTCTGTTGTCCATGTCTTAGGTCCAGAGAACTCTACCTTCTCTCTAGTGGAACTCACAGGCATCAAAGGAGAATTCTGCAGGCACCCAGGATCTGGGAAGAGGAAAAGCTCTCTCTAAAATTAGCACACACACACACACCCTGCCCCATCTCCACCAAGGACACCCCGCTACTGCTAGGTAGGTTACCTCTGCTCCTGTGTGGTGCCTACTTTAGAATACTCAGACTCAAGGCAGGGTGTAGCGGGGCACAGGGCAGGTACTCATGAATGTCTACTGCCAGGCTGAGTGAAGCCCTAGACACTGGTCCCAACATCGCGAGGCTCACCCCTTCCAGGTGTTCTCTGTGGGTGGCACACCTTTCGCCTTGCCTAATTCTCCCCTATCATAGTTGGAAAATGCCTTTCCCTTCCTTGTCTCATCAACCAGCCACTGCCAGAAGCCAGCCGTCACCCTCTCCCATTGACACATCTTCTCTGATTCTTCTCTGTCCTCCGTTGTCTCCCCCCCCCCCCCCCTTCACTTGGCTGGACTCCAGTAGGCCCAGGGAGCTGGCCCCTAGAAGTTGTTGCATGTCTCAGCTCTCTGCTCCTATGTCATCCCCTAGACTGAGCAGCCAAAGTACAGGACAGGTACAGCAGGAAGCTATGAGAGATCATAGCATTCATGTGCAGGAGAAATCCCTGCTTGTGCTTGTGATCAACAAAGGTTCAGGATAGCAAGATGGGTCCCTGAATCTTTCCTTGAAGCCTCTACTGTCGGGAGCAAGGCGTTGTGCTACGTGTGCAACACCTGAAGCTGTTCCTCTCAAATCCAGGGTTGTGCCCATAGCCACTGGGGTGCCAGGCTCCCAGGACTCAGAGGGAGCAGAGGACAGTTCTGCTTCATCCTTTTTTTGAGCCAGGGTCTCTGTACCCCAGGCTGGTCCTGAACTCACTATGGAACTCAGGCTGTCCTTGGACTCATGGCAATCCTCCTGCCTCAGTCTCTTCAGTGCTGGGATTACAGGCCTGTGCCACCATGTGTGGCTTACGTGATGCTGGCGTATCGAACTCAGGAGCCTGAGCTTTCTATGCGAGCACTTTAACCACTAAGTTTTCCTTCAGCACTGCTTCACCCTTAAGAAAGGCAAGGACTAGAGGCAGATTAAGCTTAGGAAGTGGGTTAGAAAGAGGATCTGTCCTACTGCACAGTAGGGTGACTGTAGCTAACAACACTGCATATTTCTAAACAACTAGATGAGATGCTTTTGAATATTCTCACCAGAAAAAAAAATGATAAATGTTGGAGGAGACGGACATGCCAAAGACTTAGATTTGATCATTTCACAGTGTTTTGAAATAGTACACAGTGCCTATGAATAAATATAATCATGAGCCAATTAACAATACCAAGGGGGAGAAAGATTGTGCCACCTATTACCTAAACAGCAGTTTCACTCCAGCTTGCAATGAGATTTAAAAATTTGACCTTTTGTAAGAACATATTAAAGATCTCACATAAAAACAACAAATGTTCCTGCTCTTTTATAGATTTATTACAATTTGGTAAATGTGTTTGAATAAATCCCCTTCTTTGGAACAAAAATAAGGCCTATGGAGCTAAATAATTGGAGGTGGCTGTAGGGAGGTGGGGTCTGGCCCTGCAGGGGGAGCAGAGGGAAAGGAGACGTGAAGTATACACCCGTTCCTTTATATACATGGTTTTACCGAGGCCTAAAAATCACAAACCCATTTCACAGAGGCACATTATGCTGAAGTGACCCACCCCACACAGCAGCTCTCCTGGGCAGCACAGCCACAACCCAAAGCCAGGTGACTTCAAAGGGCACTAAAGTAGTATAGATACACAAAGAGAATGGCCTCCCAGTCACTCAACACATGTATGTTATGCAGGGACTACATGCCAAACCATGCTAGGCACGCAACAGTAAACGAAGTCTCAGTAACAATGACCCACAGTCTAGTGAATGAGAGATGGAGGGTGCTACCTTGCTGGTCCAGGATCAGAGGCAGCAAAAAGAAAAGGAGAAGGAAGTCTGCTCTCATCCCAGTGGATAGTAGCCCAGGACTCTGCAAAGCTGGAAAGAACCTGCCCCATCTCAGTGTGGGGCTGCAAAGAGCCAAGGGCCAAAGACTGCAGAGGTTAAGGTAGAATTTTGCTCCGTGGGAAGCTGTGGTAGAGGTATTTTTAGGATGGCACAGGTAGGAGGTATTTGGGGGATGGCTGATCTCTTCACTTCTCAGATGCCCTCCCTGTGGGGAGCAAAGGGAAAGTGGCAGTTGAGGGGGAAAGGGGCTGGTCAGCTGCCTGCTCTGTGAAGAAGGAAGCTACTCTGGGCTTGGCTTTGTCCTTGGCTGGGGCCCCAGCTGTGACCCTGGCCAGCCCCTGCTGGCCTCCCCTCCACAGACTCTTCCCTTTGGGATGGGGCCTGGTGTTGCCTTCCTCCCCCCAGGCCACATCCCCACTCTCTTTTCAGGATGACCTGAAAGGGAAGTTTATAAGAGGAAAAGGAATGAAAAGGATCTTATTTAACAGCACACACTGGGCGGAGGAACTTCCTGACAGGAACCGATGTGGAAACCAGGCCCAGTTTGGCCATGGAAAACTGGTTTGGCTCAGAACTAGCCAGAGTGGACAGGAGACCTCGGGCAGCTGTACATCGCAATTAAACTGGCCTTGTCCGAGTTTACTATCTTTTTTGTGTCCTTGATGAAAGCAGACACTATAATAATCTGCGTACCACAGGGGGAGAAAGGTACCATTTTTTTTTAAAACTGGGGGTAAAAAACCCACCCTCATTTAGGTCACAGAGACACGGATAGCAAATCAGAAGCAGATGTAGGCAGCTGAGCGGGGCCAGGCCAAGCAGAGCTGCTGCCACCAGGCGCCCAGCCTGAGTCACTGGGTGGGGCAGGCAGGCGGTGGTGGGCAGGGGTGGTTATCTTTATTCTGGGGCTTGGTGTGGGGTGCAGGAAACCATGCAAACAGAGGAGTCCTCTGGCTGGGACAGGCACAGGGCTGGAGCAGGTATAGACAGGTTCCCAGCAGGCTGCTCTTTGGGCCTACGAATTACAACAGGTCTTGACTTTGAACAGGGAGAAGGCCTGTTCTCTTCTCCCTGCCTCTTCCCTCCCCCAACCCTAAAAGACCTCCCTGTGGCCTTTACTCTGGGATTGGCCCAGCTGGCTGGCCAGCTGGTTTCCGCCCTACTCCCTACCCTATCTCTTTGAGAGCCAGGCCATGGTGCAAGCTGGCAGAAGAGGGCCTTTGTGGGCGTTCAGCCCCGCCCAGCTCCATGGGCTTAGGTACCAGGTTCCGGCAGAGTGCCCATGCCCTCTCTCCAGTTCTACTTCGTTCTTGTCACTCTGATTTGTCTCCTTCAGTCCCCAGCAGTAACAGAAGCTCAATGGGCCTGCACACAGGGCAGAAGGTCCTGAAGGCCCTACCCCCACCTTAGGCCCTGGCGTGGCTTGGCATTTTTCATCCCTCAATGTGGTTTTTTCCAAGATCAACCTTCGCATGCTGCTCAATCTCACCTACAGGTTACTTTCTTCTCCATATGACACTGACCTCTGGACCGAAGCTCTCAGAAGCAAGGCCTCTTCTGTCCGGGTGGCCCTGTGGCCCTCCAGCAGTAGCTTGGCACACACTAGGGGCTCGGCAAGTGCCTTTCATGTAAATGGATGAGAACCAAAAGGATACAGCAGAGCCCCAGAGAGCACAGCAGCTTAGAACACCCATAATGCGCTGGGGCTGCTGAGCAGCACCCTCCCCACTTAGAGGAGAGGGCTTTGATGATGCCCTCAGCCAACTAAAGGAGACTCTTTTGGGGACAGAGTGACCCAGTTTCCCCAGCTCCCAGAAAACTTTTCAAGGTAGAAAAGCAGGAAGGGGAAAGGCATTTCCTCCAAGATGCCCACTAGGGCCAAACACAGAAAACAGAAGCAAAGCAGTGCTTAGTGGGAAGGTCTCCAAGCATTGAAACCTGGAAAATCCAAGGCGGAGATGTCACATCAAGGATGCCTGGCTCAAAGGGCCAGGAGCCAGGTCTCCTGCTGTGACAGTCCTTTCCATCCAGTGATGTTTCTCTGATGGGTCACATAGTTATTAACACACTGGCGTCTCTTTGGAGTTCTCAAATTTGCCCTTGACCCTTTGGCCTCTCTAGTTAATTAAACTTACATCTTTGCCAGCGTCAAAATAGGTCATCTATCAAAGTGCTCAGAAAGGAGGGGGTGGCACAAGATACAAGGAAAAAGGTGTTCGGTGATGTGCCCAGTATCTGGGCCTCTGTATTTTCTATTCCCTACCCCTCCCACTCTGCTGTGTCACAGGCCTTGTCAGGAAAAGGAGCGCATATGTGTTGCACAGGTGGCAGGTGGCACTCTGGACAGCCCACTCAATCAGCTCCGGTTCTCTCTAGTCATTCTCTCCCATCAGGCACCCATCTTGTTCCATGGGGGCAGAGGGACAAAAACAAAACAAAACAAAACAAAACAAAACAAAACAAAACCTCATTGTTAGTGAAGCAGCATGAAATTCTGTCCACAGAGGTTTTCTAGCCCTGTACCCAACAAGAAAAAGCAAGATGAGATGGTAGCATCCAGCCCAGAGAAGAGCATGTTGGAACCTCCAAAGGATCTTTTGACAACCCTCTTCCCCTATCACGAGCTTGCTGAAATCATGGGCTCAGGAGCTGTGCAGTTCTGGCCTGATCCATCCCACATCCTGCCTTGGGGCTCCCAGGATGGCATGCCAGACCTTCACCTGTAGCTTCAGGGACAATAAAACCCTTCGGGCTTACTGTGTCTGAGTGGGAGATGGGGACAGGCAATGACTTTCTTCCTTTTCTCAGCATTGGTTTATCCTCTTTGCCTACAAATATAAGACCAGTTGTGTTAAATAGAATGTTTTGAGAAGCTGCACCTGCTCAGTCATCCTTCAGCACCTGCCGAAATCGAGAACACTGTTGAAGACTCCCTGAGTTCCCAATGCCTGCTTTCCTCTCCAGACTGAATCCTTCATATGCCCACCCCAATGAGAGTGCCTGGCCCTAGGGCTGGAAACACACACTGTTCTCTTGCTCACACCCCACTCCTCTCCTTCCTCTCTCCTGTGTGCTCAGGCAAATGCAGCAGATACTCACTGTGTCCCTTTGAGGGGACAGACCCAGGACAAAGAAGATGTTGCAGGAATGAATAGTAAACACAGTTCTTAACCCCACAGAGGAGGGCCATGATAAGGACCCCACTAAATGAGCAGCTGCTACGTCCCGAGTACCTTATGAGGCATCTTAATCTTGTGATCTGATTTAATTTTCACATTTTTAATTCATGAACAGACTTAGCCTCAATGAACAATCAAAGGAAAAGACCATCTAGTAATTGCAACAAGTTGTTTATGAACAAGAACAAAATTCAAGGTGGTAAGAGCCTGGAAATGAAAAATAGAAAAATGCTGGAATGCCTAGAGGTAGGCTGGTGGGCAGAGGTCCCCACGGGCAGAGGAGCTGCTGAAAGGCAGCCTTGCCAAGACTCAAGTCAAATGATGAGGGTGACCTGACACCAGATATGTAAAGAGGCCAGGTTTTCCATATTCAGGCTACATCCATGGTGCTGACCCCAAAAGCTCCTGGCTTTCCAGACACCTTGCCAGCAATGGTGATCAAGTGGCTGCCAAAGTGACTGATTTCTAAAGCAGAAAAAAGCACACAAACCTCTGAGCAAGAGGCACTGGCAGGAGGCTCATTCAGGTTCTGATGGATGTGCTTGTTCATTGACCCACAGAACCCTTCGGATGGCTACTATCATTGCTCCACAGGGAATATCCCCTCTGGATTTGTTTGTCAGAGCCAGGGGTTCCCAAATGCACTGCTTTGCTGAGAGTCCACAGACTGGAGGAGCACACAGCCCCTACACCCCCATCCAGAGCCCTGACATTCACTGTTTTTTCAAATAATCTAATTATACCAAGAGGAAGCATCAACTAAGCATAACCTTGCGTTGACCCCTTTCCTTAACCTCTTGTGTGGGTCTGACTCAGCCAAGACAGCACCTAAGTTGCAAAGGCAATAGGGACAGCAGAGAAAGACATTCATGATAGAATGTTAAAAGGGGAAAGATACACTTCATTCTCTACTCTCTTTACTTAGTAGAAAGGAAGTTCAGACTCATTTCTCAAAAGTCAGAAATCTCAGGGTGGAGGTGAGTGGGGAATTGAGAGTTTGACCGAAGGGAATAAATCTGCAGCTATCAGATGGATGTCAGAGACCTAATAAACACATGATGATGAAAGTCTCTATAGTAATAATGGATCACACACTTGAAATTTGCTAAAATTCATTATTTTTGTTAACATATAAAAATTGTGCGTATTTGTGGAGGCAGATCCTAAATAATCTCGCCCCCCCCCCCCCCCCCCCACACACACACGAGTGGAGACGGCAATGCGGCGGCACTTGAAAACACTCTACTGGAGATTCTGGTATGAAGCTCCCAATCTCCTCACACCCCAAACTCCCTACCTCTCACTGACTGAGTGGTGCTCTGCAACCGACACAGAACCAAGGATTGGGGAAGGCAGTATAGAGCACATCTCACCTGACCCAGCAAGTCTGAGCCTGACACGGAGCAGGTGCTTGAGACAACTTGTTGAATGAATGAGCAGAGAAGTAAAGTAAGACAGTCCAGTCAGAGTCCACCATAAGGACACCAAGGGACTCTCCAGATGTCAGGGCTCCAAGAGCAGGGTTCCAGCACCAGAGCAGAGGCAACCAGAGAACTACTGTGTGTCACTTTCGTCATACCTCTTGCTCATCCTCACCCAGAGAGGATGGCATGGGAGATGTAGGGGTTACATGGTTGTTTCTAAAAATTGAGGTGAAATTCACATGACAAAACTAACCATTCTAAATGGAGAACTCAGTGGCATTTAACTCACTCCTGATGCTGTGTGAGCATCGTTTCTATGTAGTTCCAAACACTTGCCTCCCCTACAAACGGAAATCCTGTACTTATTAAATGAATTATTCTCCACTCCTTCTCTCCTGTCCTGGCAACCACTCCCTGCCTTCTGTTTTTATTATTTACTTATTCTGGATATCTTATATAAATGGAATCATACAGTCTGTGACCTTTCAGATCTGGTTTCTTTCACTTAGCTTAACATTTTTGAGGTTTGCCTATGCTATAGCATGTATCAATAGTAGAATCTTATCCCTTTATGGCTGATTAACATTCCATTGTGTGTGTACTCCCCAATTTGCTACTCCTTCATCTGTGGATGGACATATGAGCTGCTTCTACATTCCGACCTGCATAAACAGTGTGGATATGAACATTTGTCACAAGGATTTATTGACGTATCTGTGTTCACTTCTTTTGGATATGTGCCTAGGTGTGGAATTGTTGGGTCAGTTATAGAGATTTTAGAGTTGGAAAAAACTTAAAGTTTAGTTATTCTAATTTTATAGATAGGAAAACAGTCCCTGGCAGAAATCTTTTCTGCTAAGGGTCACAGAGGTGTCAAGATATGAAGTGTGACCAAAGATCCATGTGCCAGTGCCTTTACTCAACCCAATCACAGGGAAGTCATGACTCATCCCTACTGACGCCCAGCATGGTATCTCCTAAACATAGTAGGCACCAGATATTTGTAGCGTGAAAGAAAGCATTTATACCTATAAGTATTATCCACTCTGAAGCCAGAGGTGCTCAATATCCCACCTCAGAAGTTCAAAGAGTCTTGCAGAACAAGGGCAAGCATAAATAGATTTAGAGGAAATGCACTTGTCTCCTTGAAAAGCTGACCCTGACCCTTGTGGGGCCAGAGTGCTTGCCACTCCGTGTGCTGTTTCTTTTTTGCTAACTTAATCCAAGCAGAGGGGTGAAACTGGGTGGGCCTGAGGAGACCACCGTGGTCCAACAAGAAGGCAGCCAGACTCCCAGAAGGACCCAAATCCACAACAAATCCGCCGGCCTAAAACTGAGAAGAAGTGCTGAGAGACCAGCCGTGCCACTGAGCTCACGCTGTGAAAATTGCTCCTTTTACATGACGTTGCCTCCAAGGGCCTCCTGTCTATGAGGCTGCAGGGGGAAAAGGACTATGGTTCTACTCCCAGGAAGACCAAGCAACAGCACCTTAGCAGCAAGAAGACCTGTGTCATGGGCTGCTGGCCTGTGGCCCAGGGCTGTAGGGCCCAGGCAAGCTGCCTTCAGCTCTCCTGCTCTGACGGCAGCACCATGAAGCTGTCGTGGGGACACAGCTGCCCCTCAGGGACAGAGGGGAGATGCTAGGGTTTCGTGTAGTTTCATATCCTCATGATGATCCTTCTGGGTGGGTATGGGCCAATTTTATATATGAAAAAACTGGGGCTCAGGGAGTTAAGGTTGCTTTGGCTGTGGAGCCATGTGTATACTTCCTGCCCCCCTGCACAGAAAAAACCTGCTACTACAATCTGCAGAGGAAATGCCAGGCCATGTCACATCTTTTCCAACTGTAACCTTCTTCCTGACCAGGAATTGAATTTATGTGTGTGTAAATTTGATATAAGTTTCATTGAGCAATCCTTACACTAACTGTATGTGATACACAATGATATCTTCCATGTTATTTTCTTTTTCTTCATTTTTTTTAAGCTGGAGGTTAAGACCTATGAGATTTATCAGGTGGCCCATGGTAGGGTATCATTTGCAATTTGAATAATACTGCCCCAAATGATTGGTGTCTAAGCTGCCGTCCAGACCTGACCTCTACGGTGCCGCTACTGATAGGAGAATCAAGGTCTGTAAGCACTTCCGTCTCAAACCAACTTCGCTGCTCCTGCCGTTTCCCCTCATCCTTCTCTCTCGCTCCTCCTATTCCTGGGATCCACACTTCCTGCACTGCTATCGAGGAAGAAAGCAAAGCAAAAGTATTTTCCTCCATTGAAGGGTACAAGGGCCCCCAAGAGGGGAGCTAGAGCAGCTTACGGGACAGGGTTTTGTCTCTCACCCTACTAATAGGCTCCACTCTGGGACACGAAAACCTCTATTGTGACTGAATTTGTCACAATGCGACTTCACTACCAAGTCTAACTACAGAAGCATTTCAGAGCCCTAAAAAAGATGAATTAAGGAAATTTCCCTGACTGCAAACGATGCCTGCATAATAACGCTTCCTTGGTCTTTCTGACGAGGAGGTTACAAAGAGACTTATTTTAGGAATTCATAATAAAATCTTAATTTTTCTTCTTATTTGGTCCCTGGAGAAAGGAAGGTCTATTGTGGAAAAAGGACAGAGACCCCAAATCCCACACTGCCAAGTGTAGGTCATGCCGGCTGAAGCTGACCTTTAAACATAACGTGGTGTGGTCTCTTCAGGGTCATCGCAGGGAAAGCATCCTGCTCCCTTCCTGTCAAATGGTTATATAAGATCTCCACACCAGAGAAATTTCCAGAACCTTCCTGCACATGTTCACTGTTCTTGGGTGGGTGTCCCACTGTGCAGAAGCATGGTGCTGGCGAGGCTAGCAGGGGAATGTCCTCAGCTCAGTGAAGACACGGAGGGGAACAGGGTGCCAGGGGAAGACCCAAGCATGGGGCAGAGGGAGGAAACGGGTAGCTGGTCTCCAGATGTCATGGGCAAGGGCGGAAGTCCTGTTGGATGCTGTGCCATCCCCTCTCCATGCTGGGTACTTCAGGTCTCTGTCACCTGGTGCTCGGAGTGAGCAGATGATGGCTGTTTTATTTCATATGCTCTTTTCTTTCTCATGCGTCCCATTACATGTTCTATCTTCAGCTTGGGGTTGGTTTCCAGGAGTGGTAGCCGGTGGCTCTGCTATCCTGGCCAGCTTTACCTCACAGCTGTCATTGCCTGGCTTCACGGGGCCAAATCTGTGTGTTACTGGAGGACTGAGGAATTCAGGCCCACACCCCACGTCTCACAGCTTGAACTTCTCCAGATCCACATTTGGCATGGCCACCAGGGTTCCCCACGTCTTTCTCCCAGGACTGAGCCCTCCTCTGTACTTCCTGACCTCCTTTGAGCCTAGCATGGGTCCTATACGTGTTGGGCCTAAAGATTGTGCTGAATCTGAAGGCCTGGAAGCTGGCTGCCTCTGTAGGGTCTGTGTCTGGGATCAGGAAGGGCCTCTGTCATCCTACCCTCTTTCTTACTGACCCTCAAAACCCAGCTGGCTGATGCCCATAATTCCACAAAGAACCTTCATTCCTTTTGGGTAAACCAAACCTGTACTTTAGCCCATGTTAAAATGCCCAGCCCTGGGAGTGGTGCTATTAAGTCTTATCAGTCAATTACATCTTAGAATAGATGAGTTCATTCAAATCAACTCAGCTGAACTCCAGGGCCTCCCTTGTGTCTGGTTCTCCAAGCCTCCTCTAGGCTCTATGGGTTGTGAAATGGAAAGGAAATACAGTCCTTGTTTTCAAGGATCCTAGAGTCTTTCCTGGGAGTATTGGAGGTCGGAATGTGCTGGAGAAAGGAGGGCAAGGATGGAGGACAAGGCCCAGTCCCTCCCATGCATGCATAGCCTTGAGACACATGCCCAAGGAGCTCATCATCTCTCCCCAGTGTTCTCCACCAAAGAAGTTTGCCACAAACCTATACTGCCACATCAAACACAAACCAACCTAGCTCTGAGGGTTGTTAAGAGGGTTGAAAGAGTTAACAAGGTGAGTATTTAAAACAGTGCTTGTGCGGTAGGAAGCACTCAATCCACATTAGCTATTACTATCTTCTTACAGTAGGTTTTTTCAAAGAAAAACTGAAGGCTGCTCCTGCAGATTGAACTTTGTGTTCACTGTAAAGCACAGTGGGCACAGACAGACTCTAGGATCCACTATGAGTGCCTGGGACGCTCAGAGATCCCTTCCTGCCTGGCCAGGCACCCTGTTGTCTCCAGCAGCAGATTAGGAGATGCTGGCCCCCGCGAGTGGCACCTGTGGGGCTAAAGCTCCTTGTCCAACTCTTGCCCCAGGACTCCCGCTGCTGCCTGCCAGACCAGGCCACCTCCTTTCTCCCTGCACTGGTCTCCTTGAACATTGCCAGACAATTAACCTTCCTAGCAAACAACACGGACCATACCACTCTCTTGCTCTGTTACCTTTGATGGGTCTCTACCCGCAGCGCGAAGGACAATTTCTTAACCTGCCATTATTCGCTACCCCCTGCTCTTCCCTACCTGATAATTACAGTGAGTGCTCCCTGAGTTATGAGATGGTGCTCTGCCTAATCTAGGGGCCCACATGTATATCTCACTCACCCCTTATAATGACCTTATGAAATAGATACTATGATTATTTCCATTCATACATCAGAACACTGAGGTCTAGAGAAGGTAAGAATGGTGCTCCAGGTCGCACAGCTAGGAGATGCGTAACTAATGATATACTCTAGAGCCTGTGTTCGTAGATGGCTCCTTAGGGCCACACCAAGGGTTCTATAACCTGGATTGACTTGTTTCCCCAACGCATGGTGCCTGGTCCCACTGCTCTCACGAGTTCTTCAATTGCCTGGAACACCCTCCTACCTCCTACCTCCGAGTCCGCTCCCATCTACCACAGTGGAGCCCTGCTTTGAGGTTCATGTCGCTCTAGTGTAGCGAGGCTTGCCTCTCTGTGAGAAGCTGTCTTTCTCTCTTTGCTGCCTTGGAGATGCGTTGAGCAGCAGAGGCCCCATCTTCTGCATCTCTCATCTTGCAGAGGTCTTAGCAATCTTAGTCCCGTTCCTGGAATGGGTATGTGATGTGCGACAGATTTGAAATGCTGCAAACATGCTATATGTCCCACCTTCTTTTATACTTACAACTGTGTGTTCTATGCTTCAAACTTACCATTTGCTTTTGTTAACCTCATTTTGCAAATAATAATAGTTACCATTGTTGGGTTTCTTCAGGTGTAGCACTGTGCTAAAGGATCAACATATATTTTCTCAGTAACTCCTAATAATTCCAAGAATTACCTATACTTATTCCCATTTTCAGATGGAACGTAGGTAAGTGACCTGTCTTGGACTGTACAAAAGCGCTTGGGACTAGCCCATAGTCTTGAGAAACTGGCTTCTCACCTTTTGCCACTTGCTGCCAAGGGCTCCCTGTGCTCCCAGACCTGGAGAAGGCATGGAAGGGGCCTGAAGACAAGAAGTATATCTGAGTTCTGTGAACAAAGCCAGCAGGTGGGAAAGCTCCATTTTGCTCAGATGCCAATATAACACTTGATTTCCTACGAGCGAGGTGAAACTGCCAAGCTGAAGACGTGATACAGTGTTACCCTGACATGATTTCTGCTGGTTAGGACTGGGGATGGGGGTTACAGATTTTTTACATTGACAATAAGCTATGTTTTTATTCCCACTATTCTCCTGTTGCTCACATTTAATTCTAAGTGAACAGAGCTGTGATCCTACCTGGTTCTTGCTAATAATATAGAACTAGAATTAGTGAGTGACAGAGTCCAAAGGGAACAATATTCTAAATTTCTCTTGTGTCTTCCCAAATAGGTTCAGCCTTTCTCCCCTATTCTACTGTACCTTTCCTTTACATGCTTTACTCTTCAAAAAAACTAACAGGAGATTTGTAACCATCCAAGAAATACATAAAACAAATACATCAGTGTGCTGGCGCCATCGACATCCTGCTCACCAAGGTTTTACTCTGAACACCTGCTTTCAATCAATGAAACAGCCTGCAATCTCAGCACTTTGGGAGGCTAAAGCAGGAGAATTGCAAGTTCAAGCCTAGCTTGGACAATTTAGCAACTTAGTGAGACCTTCAAAACCGAACTTAGATTAGGGATGTAGCTTAGTGAAGACCCTGGACTCCATCTCAGTACCTACCCATCTATCTGTCTATCTGAAACTCCATCCATTTGGAGGCCACAGTGTTACACAGGTTAGGAAGACAGAAGTGGTTACTGTAGAAGGGTAAAGATATGGTCTGCGTCTTCTTTTAGTCTCACAGTCTAACAGGGTGCCAAGAACTCACGCCCAGGAAAAGAAGCAGGGACTCCAGTCGCTGGTGACGTGGCTCTCACAGGGTGAGTGATACTGTGTTGTCTCTTTGGGAGCTTGAACAGGGAACATGGTGCTTTGAGTGTGGGATGATGGAGAAGGTGATATTGAAAGTTGAATATTTTAGACAGACGAAGGGTTGAACATTCTATCAAAAATGAAGAAATAAAAATAATCTCAGCTATTGGTGAGGCTGAGACTGCAAGCTCAATGTCAGCCTGGAAAACTTCGTGAGAATTTGTCTCAAAAAGTACATACATAGGTACAATCACAACTGCACAGAGGAAGGAACAGATAATGTAGACAAAGTGGCCCAGGGAAGTTCCATTTTGATTGGCTGATAGAAAGGAGCTGTGAGTACGGACTTAGCACTGGAGACTGGGGATTGAGGAGTAAATTATGAACCTTCTTCAGTGTCAGGCTGTGATTTTAATCTGGAAGACAAAAGGCAATCACTGAAGATATTGGGATGCATAAATCATGAAGTAAAAACTTTGTTCACCTAGTAGGACTGTGCATGTAACTTCCTTCAGCCTGCTTTACTAATCATCCTGGGAGGATAGGTAATTTGAATGACTAAGGTCCTTTAGTAAATCAGAATCATCTGGGTTGCTTGTTAAGTGAGAATTTCTGCCTTGCCCCAGTCTTAAAGTCAGTTCCAGAGATTAAGGTCCCAAAATTTTAGTTTCATCAACTACCCAGGAAACTCTGGTATACATAAAGTAGCACCGTCTTCACAATGGCATTGGCAATGGCTACCTTACCTAATCTTGAGCTTCAAATCTCTACCCAAGGGAATTCTCTGCAAGGATATCTACACGGTTCTATGTATAATTCTGCTCACTGCTCAAGAGTCACTGTCCCAACGTGAGTCATGCCATTCATGCCTCATAGACAATGAGGGTGGATGACCGAAGCAAGTCCCCATTAGCTATTTCCATCCACGAGTCTCCTAGCGGGGCCAAGCATGCTCAATGAGGGGCATCAAAACAGGGGTAGAGGATGGAAGATGAGCAATGGATACTGCGAATATTTGGCAGGATCTGTCTTCCTACCCTTCACTCCCACGGTCCTACCCAAAGCCCTCACTTTCACAAAGGTTGGCCGACAAGGCCACTGGTTGTACATAGGTGTTTCCCACTTGGAATCAGGCCTGTCCACCTTCCTGCCTCACTGCCTTCCAACCCTCAAGGGGACTCTAGCCCATGGTGCTCTTTCTTCTTCAGACTCCAGAGCAGTTACTACCCTGGGCACCACTTCCCTCTTCCTTCAGATTCTCTCTGAAGACAGTGCCTCCTTAAAGCCTCCAAGTCCTCCAGTCCTGGGCTAAGAGTGAAGATGAGGGCACAGGGGGAAGGAACCTTGGCAGAGAAGCAGGGTGTGCGTTCCAATCACGCATCTGTAACAGCAGAAGTCACTGTGGAATCATTCATGCACTGATGCTGCAACAGTGAGAAAAACATCCATCCCACCAGCTTCCAAGCTCGTTTCTCCATAGTGGATCCATCCTCCAGCCTCGAAGTCCTTGCTGAGTTACAGATCCACTTACTGAATTCCCCATTAGTCAACCCTTGTCCTAACAGCTCGTCCTAACAGCTCGGCAAGTCTCCTGAGCACTGAGGCTACTGGCTTCTCTCAGATCCATGCCAGTACCTGTAGCACTCATCAGCTGAGTTACCTGCTTGAAGCAGCAGTGTTGGGTCCACACCTGTTTCGGCCAGTTTTACTTGTTATTGTTGGTATTTCACAATTTAAATACAATGTGAATTGATGAAATAGAAGTATATAAAAAAGCAAGCTGAAGTTCTTTTTATGCAAACTAAGTTGATGGACTCAAAGGTCAGTCACCAGAAAAAGGTGCTGTTGAATTGGGCGTGGATGATAAAATACTGGAAAGCAAACCAAAAACCTAGAAGGATTTTGCACTCAAATATGTTTTTTATATGTCCTTAAGGTCTTATACCACTTCAATAAATTCATTCTATAAGCCACAGAAGATTCCTTATGGGTATAGTTATGTAAGAAAAACAGACAGCCCCAATCTCTAGACTCATACAGACATGCAAGGCGTTCATTCACTCCAAAAGATTTGTGGAAAATATACATTTACATGTCTTAAGTTAACATAAGCTATGGTAGTTATTCACATAGCTTTGTTTTTTGATTCTTGCTTTAATTGACATTTTTATTTGCTTACTCTTTGTTCTGAGGAGGCAGACAAAGGCTGAGTGGTTCAAATTTTTGCTGGTGCTTACTGGCTGGGAAAAAGACTGACATGTAGCTGGTCTCTATTGAACCTTGATGTTGGATATGAATAGAGGCTCTGAATTCTCTATCTCTCTGTCTGTCTCCCTCATCTCTTTCTTTCCATTATTCTTTCTTTCTGTGTAATATTGAGGATTGAGCTCAGGGCCTTCACACTGAACTACATCTCCACCCTTTTTTTTTCTGTGACAGGATCTCTGCTAGGTCACTAAATTGCCCAAATTGGGCCCAAATTTGTAATCCACCCACTTCAACTTCCCAGAGTGCTGGGATTACAGGTTTGTACCACAGGGTGTAGCAATTTTGAGTTTTCCTGGGGATCTTCTATTGGTCAGGGACCAGTCAGGAGTAGGTAAATTCAACAGTGAGAATTTAATATAGGGGACTCACCTGAAGGAACCCGTGATTCACCATATCAGGAAGCTGCTTGAGTGTGCAATGGAGAGTGTGAACTCTGGCTTTCCTTTCTGTCCCAGAACAACAGCGGGGGTTGTCGTAGGTGGATTGGGAGGTAAGCTGGAGCCACAGAGCAGATACAGCCATGGTGGATATGTCACCCAATTTACGAGTGTACCAGCATCACCCTTCCTCCTGCCCTCCCACTGGCTGAACCTGGCCATGTGGCAAGGGAGCTTTGCAGTGTAGCTGGCAGGACAGACAAAAGATGCAGAGTAGGGAAGAAATGTGAGGGCATCTGAGGGCAAACAGGCCCAGAAGTAGCCCAGATCTCCTAAAATCCAAAAGTCCTCACTGAATGACTCAGAGTGGAATTTAAGATCCTTCTAAGGCTGAGCAAGGAACGGTGAAATAGTTGAGGCCAGAGCAGGGAGAGGGTTGTCCTCCTGGTGCCCTACAACACTCTTCAGCTGGCAAAAGAGCAACAGTGAGGAATAAAAAGGCACAAAATGGATTCTGAGGGAAGCCAAGGGCTTTAGGAAAAGAGGTAGCAAACTGCTCAAAGATGTCAGGAAAGTTCTTCATTATAAGGTAACGCTAAGATGGTACCTTCGCTTTCTAGTTTTTTTTTTTTTAAAGGCATTGTAAGGTTAATAGGCTTCTTGTTTATTAAAATTCAAATCAAATGGATGGATAATTTAAGAGGCTAGTGCATTCAATTTTTACGCCTATCCTACGATCCCAAAGTCAGATGCTCTGGACCTCGAGGGCAATGTGGTCATGGCTACCTGGATAATAGGCTGTCTGGCTGAGCCCCTCTTATTTGCTCTGTTCAATGCTTTGCAGTGATTTTGGTGACTACCAAGATGAGGCAGCCACGTTGGGTTGGTGGCATGCCATAGTAGAGCACTTGACAAGCGTCCTAGAGACTATGCTGCCTGCTCCCAACAGCTATGTGTTTTAGGGCAAGTCACCACACCTCTCTCAGTCTCAGGGCTCTCTCTTGTAAAATGAAGGCATTCTGCGGACACCACACATTTCAGGGCAAAACTCTGAACACAAGTCTTCATCACACAGATTTTCAATAGGAGAAATACAGGGAGATTAGGTAGAAGGTAGATTGAGTGTGGGCTGTTTTAGAAACTGGCTTTCTAAAAAATTCCAGAAATGAGATAACACCCCTTTTAATGATACACTTTTTCCCCAAAAGGAGAATTCCAGAAAATAAATCCCAGTTAATTGAGAGTTCTGGTTACTCGGGGTGCACTTAATCAAGGTTTTACTGCATTTTCAATTGCAATGAGTTACACAGTGGTTTGCATATGCAGTTACTTCTTAAGTGCCTTCTGTTCCCTGACCTCATATCTGTTTCATTAAAATTGAACACTCTGAAACGAAAAAAGGAGCACAGAGCAAATGGCTCCACCTGGATACAGCTCTAGGGAAGCAGCACTCAAGGTGATGAAAAGCAGAGGCTGGCTTGGTCCATACATTAGCTGCCCTGCCTGAGAAGCAGTAATTGTATTTTCAAACACACTTTGCAGCACTTTGCAACTTGCAAGGCTTTTCTGGGTCATCCTTCTCACTGTAGGGCAGGCGAATTTGGTGCAAAAATCTCCACCAATTCCCTCCTAGTAGCAACCAGACTTTACCTTTGGCTGGCTAAGGGGTGTTGAGATGACCTCAGTGTTCCCGAAGTACTGCATTTCAGACCTCTCAGGTACATCCTTAGGTCTAGAGGAAAATGTGTCCTTGAAATATCATGGCCACTTTGAGACAGTCCAAGGGAAGGACAGCACTGTCTTTTGATATGAAGGTGGAACGGAAGTCTGCGGAAGCAAAGCTCTTAGTAGATCTGCTTGCCCCTTCAAACCCAAGGTCACATGCAGTATTGAAGCAAGAGAGGGGAAGTGTCTGAGTCTAACCTGGAAGTAGAGCAGGAATCTGAATGATGATGATTGGAGAAGAAAGGGATGAAGTACTGCATCTTACTGAGGCGGCCTGCAGCCTGCAGCTGGGGGACAGATGGCTGTTTCCTATCCTTGCTTCCCCCTGAGGAGCCAGATGGGGAAATCCCATAGTTTCTGAGCTGATAAACAGCTGGTAACCTCTTGCGTGGAACCCAGCAACGTATGGGAAGCATATTTCAATCAGGCAGAGTGGGCTGCAATAAGGCAGCTCCAGGCATCACCCAACCTCTCCTCAAAGCTGTTCTCTCTCCTGGAAACTTTGTGACTATTATAACACCAGCAGCTCCACCTTTATTGGGGGCTCAGGCCCCTGGTCCCATGAACATCCTTCATCCACTTTATAAAATTTTTTTTTTTCTAACTTAGGCAGGTAAACATGGTCACATTCTTTCAGCAGAAAAAGAAGAAAGTACCAATTGCAAACATCTGATTGGAAAGCCAAAAAATAGAAATTGTGGTTTCTTAAGAATGTATGTGAAAGGAAGCAAGAGAAAAAAGAAACTGGATTACGGGCCCTACCCTTGAAAGATGGGGGACAAACTGAGCTCACTTTTTATGAAGGCTCAGAATTGCTCAGAGAACAGTTCCCTGACTAAATAAATGTGCTTCCTGGGCAGGATATTTGGAGGGAGAGGAAACGGGACTACGAGGACACCAGGGAGGCTACTGATGGTTTTCTGGACTCTGGCATGACTTTATCCTTAGTTTTTCCCTTTCTTTTCAAACAACTACTAGGATATAATGGTGTTTGACAGGGAGATGGCTAGGGGCTGGCTGGATGTCGGCTGGTATGCCTGTCTAAAGCTGCTTCTTGGGGACAACTGACAGCTCTGGTAGTGAGGCCAGTGTGGGGGTGAGCAGTGGAACAGGACAGGTGACAGAAATTTCAACTGTGGTCATAAGTCTGAATCTCCCATGTGATCATGAATCCATGAATAAGCACTGTCCCATCTTGGACAGGATGTAAGAGGAATGAATGAAGAGGGAGCAAGGAACATGGTGAGTCAGACCAGCTCAGTGACCCCTCACCCTTGCTCCAAAAACTTTTCAACATTAATTAAAATCTGTGTTGGGGTTGTGGGACATACCTTAGTGGTTAAAGCTCTTGCTTAGTAAGCGCAAGTCCCTGAGTTCAATTCCATGGCAACACATAAGCCAGGTGTAATCCCAGCACGTGGAGACTGAGGCAGAAGAATTGCTGCCTGGGCTACATAGCGAGTTCAGGACCAGCCTAGATTACAGAATGAGAGCCTCTCTCAAATAAATAAATAAATAAAATCTGTATTGGGTCTAAGACTTTTCCCTCTACTTGGTTGCAGTTCCCTCAAGAGGAGTCTGCATTATATTTATGTCTATATATTTGTTCCTGCTACTGTCACCACCATTACTGCCATAGCCGTATCCTTACGATCACAACCAAGTCATGGTCAGCAAATACACAAAGCAAAGGGAAGGAAGCCTCCTTCCGGGGTGTCTGCCCAATCCTTGATGACCTTTTCCTGAAAACCATCTCTTCTCGTCTCAGGGAATTCCCCTCTTCACTGAGGGGCTCCACACACTGACCACAGTTGATCGTCTCAGATAAGTGACTCAAGATCAAACCCGTGAGATTGTCTCTGTATGTGTTACAGCTGGTGGTCACGTAACACAGATCTCCTGTGCTCACATTCTATCGTGTGCTAGGATAATCAAAGACCCATGTCAATAGAGAGAAAGAAATCAAAGAGAGGTTAACATGGCTGCACAAAAACAAGTATTGAGGAAACAATCTGTCCCTCAAGCTTTCCTGGTTTCAGTCTCTCCAGAGGCCTTACTTAAGTATCATTCTTGCTTTTAAGACCCACAGCAAACTTTAGTATCCTTATAACAAGTGATGTTTTCAGCTTAATATAGTTTGAATTGGGGTCTATTTGCAACTAAAAGTTTTTTAACTAATTAATAGCACGTCCATCACTGCCCTGCCCATCTCAGCAGGCATTGCCAATCACTGCAGCCTTCTTCACTACTAACTGAGCCAAGTTAGCAGACAAGCTAAAATCTTCCACAAAACCAAACAAACACACCAAGTACTGACTAGCGCAGAATTACGATGGACCCTTGGACGGAAGATATAATTGAAGTATGTGGGAGGGAGTGGTTTGCTCTTAGGAGACCGTCTAAGCAAGAACTTGAACAATGTGTGGACTTCACCAGGCAGAAGCCTGTGGATGTATCCCAGGTGTGAAGAGGACACTAGTGGCTTTTATAAGGCATATCACCATTTGAGGACAGATCTAATACTCAACCTCAGTGTCTTTCTAATCACTTCTTTTGGGCTGACTCCAGTTCTCAGAAAACCTTTTGTTATTGTTGTTTAGGATGCGCTAGGATCCACTTAGAAAAGGAACACGAAGCAAATTGAAAGTTAGCCTTGGCCAGAGTAGGATGCTTGTTTTTCCTCTGCTTCCCAGTGCTTTACTACTCAGATGGTCTTGTTTTACAGGCCCAGATGTGGGCTTGTAAAGGGCTTGCTTTTACACACCCTGTGGGTAGTGTTCATCCTTCCTACTGGACTTGAGCAGGGAGGAGCTGCAAGGCTGTCTCTGCTGCTGCCATCTGGCTACCTTTGCAGACCTGAGGGTGAAGCAGAGTCCAGAGACAAAGAAACCTGAGTCCAAGCTTGCTGGGCCAGATGTGTCTGAGTCCGCCCCTGGACTGGTCATTGCACTCAGTAGCCACCGCGTGTCGTTATGCTTAAATCAGTTTGCGATGGGTTTACTCTCTTTTGCAACCCCCCCAAATCACATTACACTCTGCCTCAGTTACCTCATCAATAGAATGGGATTCTTTGCATAGAACTTCTAAAAATAACTAAGCACCTACAAAATGCTTTATTAATTTCCAAGCAAGCCCTACCAGCAAATGATAATACCACTCCAGTAAGTGGTGGAAGAAGAGGCATCAGTGTTCTCTGAAGAAACAAAAATATGAAGTGTATTGGCACTGTTTGTCTTAGCCCAATGCCTGGCACAGAACCAATGCTTAATAAACAAATAATGACACAGCAGAAGTTATTGGCAGGGTACATTTCCAGTGTCATCCCACCAATCTCAGGGGTTCCCCAATCTTCCATCTGGGAAGAGAGCTCAAGGAGGCTTCATCCTGAATACCTACCCTCTGAACTTCCGTTAAATTGAAACCATTCAGTGCCCCTTCCCTATAGTCCCCTTTGAGAATCCCCACCCCTGACCACCCTCCCACCATGTCAGAAGAAGCTTCAGGTTTATAGACCTTTCGGAGGCACTGAGCAAGATTAGTAACTGAGCGTGACCCTTGACTGAACTGGCAAGGTGCCCTCCACCAGCTACTTCTGAGTAGAGGTTAGGCAGTCCCAGCTAGTTCGCAAGTGCAAAGCTCTTTGTCACAGGTCCATCGTCCATCTGCACGAAGCCTCCATTCGAAGCCACCATTACAGCTTCAGTTGTACAAATATCACTTATTGCCCCAAACAAATCTAATAAAAAGCTAAGATGTGTTTGTGAACACAATTCACTTTAAAATTTTCAGTGGGTATGGCTCTCTCTGTCAGCCTGCTGGTCTGTAGCCTCTGCAGATCCCCTTGTAAAAGGCTGAGCCCGGGGCATCCTGGGAGGAAGATCCACACCCCCATTTCTTCGGTAACACAAGGATTCCTTGCGCTTTCCTTCCGTCTGCTCTGTCAACTCCCCCTCTCAGCAGGGCCATTGGCTTGGGGGAGGGGGCTGCATTTCTCCCAGGTTTTTCTCATCAAGCTCTCTCTTCCCCTTTTTCCTCTGGCGTCAGCAGATTAGCACTGGAAAGAATTTACGTGGAAGTAGGTGATACTACAGCTCAGCCTGCGTGCTTGA
Organism: Ctenodactylus gundi; assembly: GCA_004027205.1. NCBI lineage: Eukaryota > Metazoa > Chordata > Mammalia > Rodentia > Ctenodactylidae > Ctenodactylus > Ctenodactylus gundi. The sequence continues at coordinate 178,247 of PVKB01003014.1, forward strand.
CAATTAGCTAAATAAACTGCTCGGGGTCACTTGCAGTAACAATTCACAGACTTCCCTGTGACAAGCAGAAGTTAGGCCCCTCAGTGAGCAGGACCTCCCCACTGGGTGAGGAGGAGGCTAGTGCTGCCTAGGAAAATTCTAGGCATTTTATTATTCACTCGCCCTCTTTCCAGTTCTGACCTTAAGAGTACTCTTAACCTTCCTCCTCCAGCTTGCTAATGGGGAAATAAATCTTGGGAGAGTATCTTAAATTCTTTTTTATCACAGACTGTATCGCCGAGATAATAAGACCAGCCTTCAGAGTAACCATTAAGCCACAAAAGGTGTGGTCATCATTTATGATTTTTTTAGCCTTAATTGCGAGACAGACACTTTAAGTGGGAAGTCTGTCTAATGAGCCCAGTCATTAAAACATCAAAAACTGTTATCTGGGGTTTCTATTTTAGTTAGACATTACATTATTTTAATAAGGGGGCCGCATTTCTTGTCACAGGGTTGGTAATGGAGGCGGAAGCAGCCCCGTGGGGTGTGGAGGAGGGGAGGCAAACTTGCCTTTGGAAAACAAGGTCACAAATCAAGCCAGAGCCCTGGAAGGAGGACGCAGATGAACACGTCTAGGAATCTACCGGGAGGAGGGCCCTGCCCGCAGGGGTGGTGGGGAACTGGAAGGCCATCCTAGCTGGGGACAGTGGGAGGTGGGAGGTCCCGGGGTGATTTCGCCTCCTTGTACATCACTGCCGAGCTTTCTGATCTGTCACTTCAGTTTGTGCACACTTTTCTTGTCCCCGGCCCGCTCAGGCCCCTCCTTGCTGCCTGGGAAGGAGCCAGGCTGCAAGGCCACCCAGTCTCTGCCCTCTCACCATCTGAATGAACCCAATTCCCTTCCCCCTTCCTTGACTCTTTAAACGAGTAACGAGTAACGAACTTCTAAGCTATCTGGGAGCCCCTGATTCTATCCTTAAAATATTTGGATTGAATGCCCAAGAATTCGACAGTCACTATTCCTTGCTATTGATCGGAACCGGTACTGTCCAAGAGAAATATAATGTGAGGAGCTATATTGTAGTTTTAAATGTTGTAGTAGCCAAGTTCAGAAAGTGAAAATAAATATGTAAGTTGAATTTAACAACATATTTTATTTATACCGATATATCCCCAATATTACCATTTCAACACGTGATCAATATTTTTAAATGGTTCATGAGATACTTTTCTTTTTTCACACTAAGTCTTACAGTTCATCTCAGTTTTTATTTTTGTTTTTGAGATTTTGTTTTGCAGTCCAGGCTGGTCCTGAATTCACTATGGAGCCCAGGCAATCTTCCTGCTTCAGCCTCCTGAGTGCTGGGATTACAGGCACGCACCACCATACACAGCTTTATCATCTCAGTTCGGACTAGCCACGTTTCCAGTGTTCATTCACACCTGATTTTCCAGGCTGCTTCCCAATACTGAGCATTTATTGGTGCTAAGCACTCCTTTTGGCAATCTATATATAGTAATTCACTTAATATTCAACAATGCCCTCAAGTAGGTACTGCTGTCATTTCCAGTTTATAGACAGGAAACTGAGACAAAGAGGTTAAGTGATCTGTTTGCAGCAGGTGAGCACAGAAGTGGAATCATCTAGAATAGGACACATCATAGCTATGGGCTCAGCACACATTTGGTGCCTCAGTGTCCAGCCCCGTGTTCACTCCAATTCATCCAAGCTATAGGTGACCTGGCAAATGCCAATGTGCTGATAAATTTCCCACCAAACCAGGGCAGCCAGTTCTCTCCTTCTGTGTGACTGACATTCCTAGTCATACAGGTCCCAGGTAACCAACCTGCCTGTTTGATACCAGATCCTCCTCAAATAGACAAACATGTCAACAGAAGAACCTGTATTTTGGAAAAGAAAGAAAGAGAGAGACAGACAGAAGAAGAAAATCAAGATGGCAGTCTTTAAAAATAGCCTTTTAAAAACCAACTTCTAAAACAAAAAGTCTTCTGACACTGACAGGTTATGACATTTCTGCATTGAATATCATCCTGAAATAGACTGTTCCTGTGCTCCAGGAAAGCACAAGGTAACAACGGGAAACTAACTGGCCACAGTGTTGTCAAAATGATACCCATTTAACCATCAGGCACAACACATTCCACTGTAGTAGATGCTCAATTAATACTGGCTGAAAAAAGCAGCCAACTTACTCCTTGGAGGAAGCAGACTTGGCAGAAGAGGAGGCTGAGGACCAAGTCAATACTGGCTTGATGAGACCTAGAAGATTCTGACCTACTGCAGCACCAAGATGGCACAAGGGAGAGTCAGACAACACAGGTAGGAATCTGGCCCCTGCATGTCTCTTGTTCCATGGTGTTAGGCAACTTCTGAACCTTTCAGAGCTTTGCTTCCTTGATCTATATATCAGAGACAGTAATAGCTGCCTGAACAAGTTAGACAAATTAGTAAACATACTCAAGATAAAGTTAGACGATGCTACAATTCCACTCCTAGGAATACACCCAAGGGGGATGGAGACATGTCCCCACATTAAACCTGCACACACATATTCACAGCAGCCTCCTTGATAAAAGCCACAAAGTAGAAACAACACAAATATCCATAAATTGGTAAACAAACAAAATAGGCTAACAGCATACAATAGGATATTAGTTGGCAATAGGAAGGAATTAAGTATCCTACACAGATTAGCCTTGAAATCACCATGCTAAGTAAAAGTAGCTAATCACATATTATGTGGGTCACATATTACAATTCAAGTTTCATAAAATATCCAGAATAGGCCAAGCTACAGAAACAAAAGCCTGAGGTTGGAGGTGGAAGACAGGTTGAAGAAACGAGTGATGAGTACGTATTTTAAAATGATCGTGGTGATGGTTGGACAGCCATGTGAATATACTAAACACTTGGAATTGTACACATAACAAATGCATTGCATGGTATGTAAACTCACACCAATTTCTACATTCTATCTCTCTCTGTACAGATATAATCTATATCTGCATCTAGATTCCAGCCTCTCTAGCTAGCTATGTGTTCATCCACTGACACACTCCAGCCAGTGCCTGGCATGTAGGAGGCATACTGCAGAAGCTCGGTGTTTGTGAGCTACAGTAGCAGATGCTTCCAGGTCTGGTGGCACAGGCCTGTAATCCCATCACCCAAGGAGGCTGAGGCAGGAGGACTGCAAGTTTGAGACAAGCCTGGGCAACTTAATTTAACGAGACCGTCTTTAAAAAGCAAAACATGCCTGTAATCCCAGCACTCGGGAGGCTGAGACAGGAGGATTGCCATGAGTTCAAGGCCAGCCTGGGCTCTGAAGTGAATTCTGGACCAGCCTGGACCACAGAGCGAGACCCTATCTCAAAAAAAAAAAAAAAAAGCAGAACAATGGGCTGGGGATGTGAAGGCCTTAGACTTGATCTGGTGTACCACAAAAAAAATGTTGTTTCTCCCCTCCTTTTCCTTTGCTACAAGGAAGCGAAAGCACAGAGGGACCTGAGGTAGCTTGGGCTGCTTCAGTGTTCTCTGTGTTCTTCCGTGTTCTCTGGTGGTCAAATCCCCCAGCAAGATAAGCTGAGGTACAAAAAACAGAAAGAGGGCACTGCTGGTGTACACTGTGAGGGGCCTGAGCAGGCAAGCCCTGAGGTGCTGAGTGGCCAGGCAGGGCCTTGTAGAAGAGCAGCCCATGTCCAGCTGCATCAGCCTAACTCAGAACTGACCTCGCTACCGGCAAACTCCCAGAGTGCGCCCGTGGTTAAAAACACATCTCTGCAGCTCTGTAGCAAACCCTGCAACAGAACTAAACTCTGCCAATGTGTCCACAGAGGCTGTGTGTCTGTCCTTTTCACTTGTGCCCTCTCCTCCAAGAATAAGACCTTGCCCCTTTGGCCCTCACTGCTGCTGCTGAGAACAGAGTCAAAAACAGGATTCAAGATATGAGTGAGTGACCTTGGCTCCCAGGCCCACTGCAGACCTTGCAACAGTAACGCCGTTTCAGGCACCTGGGAAGGCAGAGCTGAGTGTCTTTCGTCATTGTTACCCTACCTGTGGTGCCTGATACACAGACTGAACAGCATCAGGCTCTCTGGGCTTCGTCATGAAGCCAGGAGGTCAGTGAAAAACCTCAGTGCGTCTCAACGGCAGCGCTACTGCACGGCTGGTGCAGTAGCTTGCCAGTGTGTGGAACAAGATCTGGGGCACGTGGCAGGTCCCGCCGAGCTGTTAGCAGCCATGGTCTTGGCCCACCAATGCCAGCGATGCCTTCCAGTGGTGGGACAACTGCAATCATGCCTTCATGTACACTTTCCAAAGGTCCCTAGAGGGGGCTGCTGCATGTGGAGACTGGAGGTGTGGCACTGTCTCTGGTGATCTCAGGGTTCTTCTAGCCCTGGTCCTGATGGCCAGGTAAAAGCCTGCCCACCATGAAGGAGGCAGAGGAGCCCCGATGTGGAGATAGCACTGGTTGCCATGGCACCAATACTCCCAGCACAGCTGTTTCTTTAGGATGACTATGTGGAACAACTGGTTCACAGAATTCCTAAAACGTAACAGCTGGCTCCGGTGCTAGCCAATTGGTAGGGCCTTGTGCCAGAACTGCCTGGCATCTTGCATCCTACTGTACTCTCTAAATGCTAGTTAAAAAGATATGCTGAATTAGAAAGTCCTTTTATAACAGTTTTTCTGCAGTCTCATATTTTAGAACCAAATAATATCACTGCTATTTAAAAGCCTGCTAACACATCCTATGCATAAACCAGGCTTCAGACAAATGAGAAATGTGTCACTGAATAGCAATATGTTAGTGCCAAGAGGGCATGGGGCAGGGGACCAAGGTGGCTGTTGGCACACCACACTGAGAACGGCAGAGTGGTTCTGGCTCCATGGCACTCCTTGCATTTCCCTACTTTTGGCATAAATCCTCCTCTCCTCCCGACCTCTGGCCTTCAGAAAGCCTCTGACTTAATGACAGCATCCTCCCAGGGGACACTGCATTTCCAAAAGTGGCGAAGAAGAAGGAAGAAAGAAAGGAAGAGGGAGAGGGAGGGAGGAAGGGGGTAAGGAAGGAGGACAGCTAACCCAAAGAGTCCCAGATATGTGCACAAGCTGGCACGCAGCTCTGCAAGGCTGATCTGCCAGGCGCTGGCTGCTGTCCTAAGATACCAGGGGACTCAAGCGTGTCCTTACGAGGGAGACTTGGTAAGGGGGAGAGAAGGTGATGGCACAGAAAAAAAAACAAATTTTAAAGGAGAAATGAATTTAAAGCTATTGCCCAAGTGAGGAGGAATGGGGGAAGACAGCATCAGAGGTTAGCCAGGGGCTGGCTACGTTCACCAGATGATGGCAGTGATAGGTTTCTAGTGTCCCCAAGTACTCAAACCTATCAAACTACATTTTTAAACATGGGAGGTTTATTGTACATCAATTATACCTCTACAAAGTGGCCTTAAAATATCTCCCTGGAAACTGTGGAGATGGGTGTTGGGCTCAATCCTGAGACCCATCAGCTTGGAATGCAGCCATTCTGGCATTAGGAAGACCAAGGAAATGGTGCTGGAGCAGTACGGGGAGGTTGGTGGGGGCGGGAACCTCATGGAATCTCACCTCCAAACTGCAGAGGCCCAGCGTAAAAGGCGTAGGAGGAAGGAGGCAAGAGGCAGCAGGCAGGGTGCTGGTTATTTCAAGTGGCCCAGCTAGTGTCAGGCTGGCCTGCATGATCTCCTGGAGGATGAACATGACACAGCTCATATGAATCAGGAAATAAGTTGAGATTTAAACATCGGGATGCAAAGCTTATTCAAGAGATAGGAGAGAGGGTGGGAGGAGGGAGGTGAGGTGGAGAATACGGGGAGGAGCAGATGGACAAAAGGCCTGGAGGAGGAGGAGGTGGCCAGGCCAGGAGGGGTGGTGTCTAGGGGAGAGGAGAGGAAGGGGGAGCAGAAGGTTGGAGAGTAGAGCAGAAAGCTAAGAGGGTTAGGAGTAAGTGGAGGGCAGAAAGCCGCCCAAAGCAACTGCGAAGGCCCAAGAAAGAAGAGAAAAAGGAAAAAGGAGAGGTGGGGGAAGGCCAGGAGGGGGAAGAGGAGGGCGGAGGGCTGGGGTACAGCCAGGGAAGGTCACTGACCTCACAGGCAGCCCAAGGGAAAGCGGAGCCCGGAGACGGAGACGGTCAAAGGAGATGAGCTTGGGGGGAGGCCAGAGGCCTTGATCTGGGCAAGGCTGGCCTCTCTACGGGCACTGGGGCTGCTCCTAGGGGACAAGACACACACCTACTTGGGAACCTTCCTTATAGCATCCCCTCCCCCAGGAGGGTGTTTTCAAATAGTAACAGTCTGGGGTCATCCTGGAGCTCAGCAGGAGCTTGGGTGAGGGCTGGAATGGGGCCTACAACAGCTTCTTAGTCACCCTGAGAAATCAAAAGAAAGCTGCTGAGAACCAGCTGTATCCAGACAGAGCCACAGGGCTAGGGCCGTAGCTCAGTGGTTAAAGTGCTGCCTAGCACGGTCGGGGCCTTGGGTTTGATTTCCCAGTACCACCGGAAAATGACCTGGGCGTGATGGTGCATGCCTATAATCACAGCACTGGGAAACTGAGGCAGGCAGATTGCCACTAATTCAAGGCAAGTGTGGGCCACACTGTGAGTTTAGGACCTGCCTGGAGTAAGACAACCAGAGAGAAGCTACAGAGCCAGCTAGCAAAACTGCCTTCATCAGCTTCCTCCACCATACTCTCATGCTCGGAAACTCTCAGGGTTTGGTTTTATGTCCAACCCAATGATATCCCTTTTCTCTTCCTCTTACAGACAAAACCATACCTCAAATATTTATCAGAGCAGGTGATATGCCACCATTAGGGAGTTATTTCTTTAGTGGCACCCCAGCTTAGAGAGTGAAATTTCTTACTCATAGTCAAAGGTGTTGGACTCCAGTGCCCTCTCCAATCTCAGGGTGCAACTGGAACCCTCAAGGGTGGAGAGCCCAGGAGGCTGATAACAAGGACAGGCTGGACACACTCCAGGCCTAACCTAATCTCCCGCAGGGTGGGAAAGGCAGGAGCTGCACAACTGGGACAAAGATGACAGAGCAGAGATGTAGGAGCAGGGGGCCCACCTAGCCTGGCAAAAAGTCAGGTCAGAGAGATCAAGACACATGGGGAAAGGAGCGCTCTTGCAGCCAAGGCCAGGACGAAGGGGAGGACTAGCAGGGCAAGATGCAGGAGGGCCAGGGCAAGCCAGCGGGTGGCTGGTGTGGGAGGTGCTCATGGGGGACCTCAAATGGTCATCCAGGGAAAGCAGAGGCAGCCTGCTGTCTAAGCTAGATGTCTTGGGCCCTGACCGTGAGGTCTAACAGACAGAAAGGCCTGGTTCCACCAGAATTCATAGACTGGGTCTTCACTGGCTTGTGCCACCTTTTCTGCTTCAGACTGTGCACTTGCTCCTTGACACTGGACCCATGAATTACTAGCTATTAAATGTTCCTGAAACTCTGTATAAAAATGTCCGAAGAGGGGACCACTCAGGGGAGCGGTCCAGCCAGTCCCTGGCAGAAGACATATTTCAAAGAGTGTTGGGAGTGGGAAGATTCCCCAGGGGAGGAGATTTGCAGGAGAAAGAAGGAAGAAAGATCATACACCTGGGAGGGAAGAGGGGAGGAAGGGCATGTCCCAGCCAGGGCTTTGGGGCACTGCTGGGAGCCAGGCCATGGGGATGAGGGTGGGGGGTGGACTGTCAGGGGCTTCCTGGAGGCCCAAGGGAAAAACAAGGGGGAGTCAAGAAATACGTACCCTGCTGCCCCTAATGAGAGGGAATCCTGACCAGGCCAGCCCTGCCCCACTCTAGGTTTTCCAACTTTGCATACCTAGAGCTGTGTCCTGTCCCCATCCCACCTGCAATGGACCTCCTTGGGAGCCCCTTCCCTTTCTAGTACTGGAAAGATCAGAGGCAACTTCTGCCTTGAAAAACAGCATATGCAGATGCTTATGAAGATGAATGGAAAGAGGGGTACAGAATTTGTAAACAGAATAATCATTAATGTGTTGCAACAAACACCCAAAACAATGTAGGCGTGGAAGATAAGTGGGAGAAAACACAGCCAAGTGATGAACAAGGCTGTCTGTGGCAGGACTGGGAGGGCTGGGCGGGGGGGTAGGGAGAGTGAGCCCGGGCTGCAAGTATGGTTTTTCTGAATGTTCCATCATGAGCATGCCTTACTGTACATGGACACAAACAAATGTTATTTATTAAAAAGTAAGACATGCTGTATATCTAAAAAAGAAGAAGTACTATTTTTCTGCAGATGTACTAATGGGTGATGGCTGCAAGCAGCTACTCTCCCCAAAACCCAGCTCAGGGAGCCTGCCTGACTACTCTGGGAACTGTCCTCAGGGAATCCTGTGCTGCTAAAGAAGCAAGGACCCACTGGCCCTCATGGAAGTACAGGCTGGAAGGAAGGCACATTTTCCAAAAGGAGACTGAGGCACAGAGAAGTAAAGTGCTTTAACGTCAGGCTCAAGGGACGATACTTAGTGGTAGCATCTATGCATTTGTAATTTCAGCTCAGCATGATATGCTAGTCTATATACATATTATGATTTGGGAAAGCCCACGGGTTGCGAGCTTGGTCCCCAGCCCAAGGTGCTACTGTGAGGTGATGGAACCTTTAGGAGATAGGACCCAGGGGGAGGAAATAAGGTCACTAGGGGTGTGCCCTTGGAGGGGATGAGGCACCCTGGCCCTTCCTCTCTCTCTCTTTGCTTCCTGGCTACCACGAGGTAAATAGCTCTCCTTTACCACATGGTCCTGCCAAGATGTTCTGCCTCACCACAGGCCCAAAAGCAAGGAAGACAGTTGACCATGGACTGAAACCTCTGAATCATGAGCCAAAATAACCTTTTTTTTTTCCTCAAAAAAGTCAATTATCTTGGCATTCTGTCACAGCAATGGGAAGCTGCCTTAGACTACTGTCTAAGTGTTTTGTTTCTGTTATTGTTAGTTATTACCTTCCCCATTGCCATCCATGGGCATAGCGTTATCTTCTCCCACAGATGGGCTGATCATCTTGCATATATACATTACACACAGATACACACTGGTCACAGGGAGGCACATTCCCCTTAAAGACATCATGCAAGTCTCTTGACCACGTCTGAATTTGTGGTCCTTCCCTGTCCCTTCACCAGGTTGGAAGTGCAGCATTCTAAAGGCCTCTCTTTGGCTACGGCTTCTTACCTACCCTGTTCTGCGCACTCAAGTGATCTTTAGAGAACTAATGTCCTAACTATCTAGGGATACTGATAAGCATGTGTAGAGGAAGGTCTAAGTCATGAGGCTGATACTCAGATGAGACCATGAAACAATTGTACCAGGAGGCTCCGGGCATTCAGGTTTCTTACCTGCCTCAGATTATTAATTATTATGCTAAGCACTTATTTCCCATCAAAACCCAGGATTTAATTTGCTCCATCATTTGACCTACCTAGACTACATGGCTCTAAATGTTTTTCTTCTCTGAGGAGTTGAGACACCTATACCAGCTGGCCCTGTCATGAGAAAAAGACGTCCCAAGAGTGGAAAGGTGATAAACACCACATGCCAGGGGACAGAATGGAAGGAAGGGAAGCCTTGTGGGTATAGAGCTGCTATCAATGTGGAGGTTTGCTTTGTTTTTTTTTTTTTAAACAGGATTTCCCTACACAGTCCATGCTGACCTCTAGAATGTCCTATGTAGCCCAGGCAGACCTGAAACTCACAATCCTACCTCAGCCTGCTGAGGACTAGGATTAAAGGCATTTACCACCATGCCCAGCTTGATTTGAGTTTTGTGCAGTAACTTTGCAGTAGGTAGTGCCATGCCAAGGGCTGTCTGAACTGTCTGGAGAAGAGCAGACCAGTCTCCAGTTGTGGGACACTATCAAGATACAAGAAGATTCCTCTGTCTGCTTTATACGTTCCACCCTAACCTGCCAGTGAGTTTCGGGATCTGTTTCCACCAGTCCCTACTCCAAGGGCCAAGGCTGTGCATGACTTGTGCCTGTATTCCCAGCACTTCCTACAGCCCTCCAACGGCTTCTGAAGCAATGGCTTCTGAGAGCGCGAGTAGGAATAAAAAAGAAATAAGGAAATATCAAGTTCCACAAATTAGCATAGTTCTACATGCATACAACATGGAATTTTAGATTAGGAAAAATGTCAGCGGGGACTTAGTTATTATGATTTAGCTTTATCCACGGAGTGGAATGAATTCACATAATGTTTGTGAAATGAACAATTAATTTCAAAATTACAGTCAATATGGAAAACTTTAAAAGATTCCTTAAATGGCTTTTCCCCTGAAACACTTGGAGGAGAAGAGCTGCTTCCAGGACTGCTCTGATTCGGTGGCAACAGTAGAAGGAGGGGGTGGGAGGAAGATGCAGGGAGACCCAGCAGGAAAGGAAGGGCGCGCTCAGTTCTCACCGCCTGTGCTGGATGGCACATTCCTGCAGGCCAACAATACACTCTGATTTACTGTGGGCTCCAACAGCTGGTGGATTCCTTGGAAAAAGGTATATTTTTGTTCAAATGAGAACATCAGTATTAAACAGTAGCCTCCTCCCACAACCTACCAGCTATAGTCCCTGGCATCCACCTACAATCTGGAGGCCACCTTCGCTCTTTTGTCCCAGGACAAGCCCAAAGTCAGATCCTGCCGAGCCTGCTGCGTTCTGTCACCATTACCCAGTCTCTACGCCAGTGGCCTCCCATGGCTCCCCTGGCCTTCTTGTCTGCGCCTGTGGCTCTCTATACTCCTGCCACTGGCCAGGACGTCAGGGGTCCCTGTTGGATCCCTTTCTTCTGCTGGCTATCCTGGCCACTTCTGGTTTCAACCTGGCCCCTCTCTGTGGGTGTCACCTTCAGTCCTAGCTGACACTTGGGAAGAGCGTATGTGTCCAGTCTGTTCTCGTCCGTGGCCCTTAGGGACAGGAACTGGGAGACACAAAGAGAAAGACATTACTACGTACAGGCCTCGGCCTGTCAGGAGAAGCCTCTGCCACAGGAACCCTATCCAAGTCTCTGGCTGTGTCTCCTCTAAAGCCAGCTCTCGACCCAGCCCATCCAGACCGCTCCCTTTCTGAAGGCACCAGGCTTACCATTTCCTTGTTACCTCAAGGTGCACTTCAGTGGGCACCTCCTTCAGCAAGCCTCCCTGCCTAGCCCCTCTAGGAGCCTTTTGAATACATGGGGAGAGCATAAGGCCAACATCACTCAGGTCTTCCTGGCCTGCCCCTGTCTCGCTGTGAATACGGGTCCGTGCGATCCCAAGGGCCCCCAGTCTTCGAGAGCAGGGGGCTCCCCTCACTAATTATTCTGTATGCCTCTCAGTAGCACTTAGCATGCTCCAAGGTCCTGAAGGAAATCTGTGACCTGAGAGGAGCCTTGACTCTCACGTCCCTGAAGGCCCCAGCCAGGAGATTGGCCTGGGGATGGGTGAGAGTTGTGAATGTGCCCAACTGCAGCTCCACTGTAGCTCTACGGATCCAACAGTCACAGAAACCCCAGCTACATGTCCAGCCACCCTGGGTATAAAAATCATACCAGTACCTCTGCTGCTAGGGAAAGTTTTATGCTATTTCTAAAGCAAGTAACTTTCTTATCTGAAAATTCAATGCTTCAAAAACAAGAGTGTATGTCGGAGGTGGGACAAGCTAGCTTCCGCGCCCAGGTGGCCTATGGCAGGACATAGGTTGAATAAATCCTGAACTAACAGATGAGAGAAAGCCCTTTCCAGCTGGGGTGGCCTGATGGCCATGCTTAGACTCTCTGTCCATAGGTTCTGTCACCTGGGAAGGAAGCAGCCCCAGAGGCTGAGCACACGGGCATCAGAGCAAGACTTCCTGGGTACAGACCCCAGCACGGCCACTTTCCTGCTGGGCGACCATAGGCAAGCTGCTTGGCTTCCCTAGCTTCATTTTGTCATCTATCAGAGGAGAATAACGACTGGCTCCTGATGCACGGGTGAACTTCAGTAAGTTACATGAGCAAAGTATTTAAGCCAGCACCCAGATCATCACGTTCTGAACGGAAGTGGTTGGCCTTAATGCACAACCAAACCCTTGTCCCCGACACTGACGAGCACTGATCTGCGGATAGGCCTTTACGGCAGCTAATGAGCCGCAAGCAGGATGAATCTTTAGTAAAACACACCATAGCGCTCTCAGAATTGGCGGTACCCTTCCAAAGAAAAAGGAGAGAATATCCATTGTATTGTACCTTTTCTTGCTGGCCTGGCTATTTTTTTTAAAATAAAGCTTTTAAAAATTGATGAATTTTTAAAAATGGGGTGGGTATTTTAGAGTTTAAGTTTGAGGTTTTTTTCACTAGTAATAGGTTTAATCTTTTCTGAAAATGAACTGGTCATTTGTCATATGTAACCCTGGAGTTGTACACTGTTGATTCCATTTTCTCCTTAAACACAGGGTCTTTTTAAAGTTTTTTATAGGGCACATATATAAAATTTCCCCCATATGTTGCAAATACCTATATATGTTTGAAAACTTTTAACAGTAAAAATTTCATTAAGAAATGTAAAATATTTAATCTTCAACTTGTCCTTCTTCAAATATTTTATTCTAAGAAAACAATCAGAGCTTGCAAGCTTGAATATTCATTCTTGTGCCATTTATAATACAGAAAATAACAAACTACCTAAATATATAGATATGATGGTACATTAATATGAGTGAATAGTTCACAGCCATTAAAATGAGATTTTCCATGAATTATTAGCTCAAAGACAAAATACTGTGACAAAAGCAGTATAATGACCAAAATAATTCCAGTTTCGTGATGTGACAAAACTATACACGTGCTTTAGAAAAAGACTGCTAGATGATACACCAAAGTATTAATAGCAATAATAGGAATGATTTCTGAGTGGTTGAATTACTGCTGTCTCAATATTCTTCTACTTTTCTGATTTTCTATATTATTTTATAACAACAAGATCTACATACATTGATCATATCAGTCTCTCAGACTCCAGTGTGCATCAGAATCACCTGAATGGGCTGTGAACAGCTGCTGTTTCTCACCCCCAGGGTCTCTGAGTCACAGATTTGCATTTCTAACAAGCTCCTCATCAAAGGGTTCTGCTATGTCCATTGATCCAGGGAACATACTTTGAGAACCATGGCTCTACAGTAAAGGATATTTTTCCTGTGACCTTGTCTCTATCTAGGTTGAGGAGGTAAAATCACTAATCCCTGATCTTCTTAATCTTTTTAGACTGGCTAACTGTTTCCACCAGATGAGAAGAAGCCAGACCACCTGATCCCCGAAGTCCCATTCCCGCTGTCAGTCTCACATTGTGGGAAACCTATATCCCACACCTTTCTCCCCTAGAACCAACTGACATCTCCCTTTCTCCTCATTTTCTGACCAACTGAACTTGGATAATGGGACATTTCTTATTAATGTTACGCTCCACACTTTAAGCTAACACTCCTGTGTCACAGATGGGTCCTTCAAGCCTGGTCGTAAACTCCTAGAGGGCCCAGACATCTTGCATAGGCCCATCCTGGGAACGCCGGAAATAGCTCCCCTCCTCCAGACCATCATGGACGTGGAGGATATGGTGGTGAGCAGTACTGGCTACCTCCCACACTCCATGAAGTCTACCTTCTAATGTAAAGACACGCAGAAACATATGATCTCGTTGATGATGTTGTTTATATTACAATATACAATATAAGGACCCTAAAAAACATAAGAACAGAATTAAAAATGCTTTGGGGGTGGGAGGCTCCTTTAGTTGCCATCTCAGAGAAGGCTTTCTGGATATATTCAGTGCGTTAGTTCTAAGTGACTTTAAAGAAACCTTCAAAGCAACGGGCTGATCAGATTGCAGAGGGTCCTTTAGGCAGGCATTTCTGAAAATTCCACAGACACACACACACACACACACACACACACACACACACACACACAGCCCAGGACTTTTGATTCTTGAGCTCTGGAATGGGGCCTGATATGCTGCATTTGCAATACATTCTCAGGTGGGGTTCAAGCTGGGGTCCCCAGGGACTGCCCTCTGAGTAGCAAGCCCCTAGACCACAGTGAGAAAGTGAGATTCCAATTACACTGAGAACCATTGAGGAGTCTGAAGCAGAAAGTGTGTTTTAAAAGGCGATTCTGGTTCAGAAAATGTGTGGGAGGGCTTAGAGCAGAGGCAGGGAGAAAGGAGGTCGCTGACCCAGTGGAGGTGGCAGTGGAGGGAGAAGCAGCAGCCAGGCCCAGGGGGTACAGATAGGCAGGGCGGGCTGCAGGCTGGCCAGTGGCAGAGCAGAGAGGGGGAGAAAGCGCCTCCAAGCTGCCCTGCAGGCAGCAGGTACTGGGCCCAGCGCCACTGGGCACCCCTCCCATTCACCCATCAGGGAGCAGCGCAGAAACAGAATGAAGTAGCTTTTCTTGGCATCATGCATGCAAGTGGAGCTTCAGACCTTCTGGGCTTGTCTGAGGACAGAGCTGAAGAGAAACAGCACATTTTCACACTTACTTCCATGGAGTACTGGCCTGGGAACAGCAGGAGCACAGCTACAGGGGCAACAGGGTTTGGGGGTCCAGGACCCCCAGTGAACACCTCAAAAGCCTCTGCCAGACTCTCCTAGAGCAGCTCCCCACTCCTCCTGCCTCCTCCTATGCCTCTGTGAAGCCATGGCCACGGGCACTCCTTCCTGTGTTCTTCTGCTCAAGGAAAAGAAAGCTAGCTCTACTAGAGAGATTCAGGCTATGATCCAGGCCACGATCCTATGATGGTGGGTGCAGGAGGAGGGGGTGGACCTGGGGGCTCAACTATGACATAAGTGATGCTCACGTGTAAATCTGTCCAGGTAAGCTGTGTCCCTCCTGTGTCACCACAGCCAGGAGACCGGAGGCCTTCCCAGCCGATCCTGCTGTGTGCCTTGAACTTCCAACAACTGTTTCCCTTTTCAAGGCCAGCATATACGCTCCCCTTTTATATATAGGAAATGGACTTACTGAACCACACTGTTTACAGGCAACTTAAGAGATGCACACACCAGCGTTCCATCTTCCTCTGACACGCTTGTTTCTGCTGCTTAGCTCCCTCTCTCCAGATGTCTTAGTTACTTATCTGTTGCTATGACAAAAAACCCAACATCCACAACTTAAGGGAGGAAAGATTTGTTTGGCTCACAGTTTCAGAAGGTCGCTCTCACACACAGCCCACTGATGGGGCAGCTGGCAAGGGTGAAGGCACACGTCAGAGGCTGGGGACCTGGCAAACAGAAGCCAAGGGAGGTAGCAGCAGGCAGACGAGCGTTCCCAGGAAGAAGCTGCAACGACGTTTTTTTCTTCCTTCCTTTAAGTACTTTAAGCTGCCAGTTAAGCTTCCAGTTGTGCCTCCCTCACTCCCTGGTCCATAAGTCAAGAACACCTAAAATCTCTGCCCTAGGCAACCCCCAATCTCAACAAATTAACAATCTTTCCAGGTTAAACCTTAAACACCTGCCCCCTCCAGCCACACCCTACCTCCCAATAGCACACAGTACCAAATATATGAGGCTTTTGGGGGACACTCAAGATCCAAACCATAGCATCAGGCTCAAATACTTCCTCTTTACATACACAGACAGTCAGCAGGGCTCTAGCAGTGTGTCTCCTTGGTACAGACTGGATGGTAGACTTAGCTGTCTACCTGTCTGAGGAGCAGTAATTCACAAGGAGGCTTTTGCACTGAATAAAAGCACCTAGGCTATGGTGTTGGTATGGGCAGGATAGCATTTTAAACTTAAAAGTCAGGAAATGCTTCACTCCCTCCCCAGATACCTAGCACTTCACCCCATCCAGCAACTAAAAACAAGAAAGGGGGAATCCTGGTCGCCAACCAGAGAGGGAAAAACAATGTTTGGACTTTTTAAAAGGACTCCCTCTCACCTCCCAAGCTTCAGTGACACCTATTGTGTGATGTAAAAACAAAACCTTCCCTCAAGAGCTTGAGATGGATGTCAAATTGGGGAGGAGAGACTAAGAGAGGAATCCCTGGCACAAGGAAATGCAAATATCTGGAATCAAAAACACTCATCAGCTAACAAAAGACTGTAAACTTTCTATTTATTTTGTAAACTTAAATCTGTGATACCTTCCACCCCCCACTCTCCCACCAACACATCCTGTTAAAGTCTCTCTTAAATAGAGACAGTTGGAGAAATGAGCAATGTTAGAAAATTATTCTTGCCATCTCCTCCTGAGCTGGCTTTAAAGAAGAAAGTAGAGGAGGTAGACATTCTGGCCTTTAAGCGGCCATTAACAGTGTGACCCACCTGGCCATATTATCATGAGACAGCAGTAGGGGCCAGGCTGAGGCATTAAAGTCAGAGCTGACTGGTGTCCAGGACCTGTGAGATACTTTAGTTTCTGGTGACCTAGAGCATTAACAGAAGGTGTCCTGCAGGTGTGCGATGTGGTCCCAGCCTCCTGCAGCTGGGGATGCTGAGCTGGAGTAGTATGGTCTGTTTCTTGATGCTGCTGTGGAAACTGAGTTCTATGCAGACTGATAGCCACGCCAGCCTGGCCCAGGGGAGGCAGAGAATCACGGGCAATGCAGTTTCGAGTCTATTTCTTCACAGACGCATTTGTGCGGCTGCGCAGTGTCTGGGTTTGTTCTTTTAAAGGTGATATTGAATTGAGTGGGTGATGGACAAGTGATATCGCCCATCATCCTATTTCTGGCTACCTTGATTGTTACTTTTGTCTCTTTTATGAATGCAGCACAGATGTTTTATCTTTATGGACACAGAGCTGCTGTGCATCAGGGTGTGTGGGAGACAGAGAGTAGAGGCTAGATCTTCGTCCTGCCTGTGTGCAAGCTCCGTGTCAGGGGCTCTCAGACAGGGGTGCCAATAACACCACAGAGCCAGGTGGTGACAACCAACTCGACTGCAAAGGCCCAGAGCAGCTGGGATCACAGCGATCAGGCTGACACAATATGGCGCAACATGCTCCGTGAAATATCTGAAGTGGGCAGCAAAGTCCAAGGGTGGAGCTGGTGGAGGGGTGCGCCAAGTGAGAGGAGGTTTGAGGGAACCAGGGGTCAGATGGACATGGGTAAGATTTCCCTGGGTTGGTGGCAGTGCGGGGGGGGGGGGGGGAGTTCTAGGATTCTCACCCAGCTCTGCATACATCCTCCCCCTGGGGAAGAGGCGCTGCCCACACCCATGCTCTGCTGCCCGGCCAAGCCTCACAGTGAGGGCTCAATGAGTGAGTGAAGGAACATAAGCGGAAAGAGATGAACAGGCGGGTAGGAGCAGCTTTTGTACACACACACACACACCCCAAGAAAGCTGGAGTGGTCCTTTTCAGACTGGAGTCCCCACAGGAGGGGTGCGGATCTAGGGGAAAGCTGTTTTTGGGGCTCTGTCCAGGAGCTGACCCCCTGAGCCACACCACAGCCTCCTGGAAGCTGTGGGCACGTGGAACAAGCCAGCCTGATGTCTGTGGGTATGCCACGACCTGGACCACGGACTGCTTTGTGACCACCTATCAAGGGCTCAGTTCCAACTGGGGACCAAAGGGAGACAGAGAGAGCACTATAGGACATAATTCCTGCCTGGAGGGTGTTTATAGCCAGCCCTCAACGCAGAACAGCCCCAAGGGTTGTCTCAGCTGTAGAATGTCCCCTGCTCCAAGTGACACCTTTCCAGGGACTGCCCACATTCAATGACTGCAGAAGGCATCAGAAGCTCTACAAAGATCTGGGCATTTGGGCCCACACTGGGCCAAGCCAGAGGGAGCCATTTCAGTTCCAGGGGTTGGCTGATGCTGAGGCTGGGTTCATTGCAGCTCCTCCCCCATTCCTTCCGCTTGCCCCTCCCTGTCCCCCGCTGGGCGCAGGAGTTGATCTCTCCAACATCCTGCGCAGTGAACGCCTTCCTAGCTGGCTGCCCAGAGAATGCAGCCTTTGAGAAACGGGGCATACAATGCTGAAAAACAATCCACATGGCAACATTCCGGATTAATTTTGTGGTTCAGACTAAGCACTGCAAAGAACGGTGGATGTAGAAATAAGTGTTATTATATGGTATGTTTAGAAAATATAGCTTTCCTTGGGAACTTTTACATATTTTTATTAATGAATTTGTGAGACACAATCAAGTACATATATACTTAAGTCTCATTTTTTAATATGAAGAGTTGTTTCCTTTGTATTGTTAGGTACATTGTTCTGCTCTGTGGTCACTGATGGACAGGAGGTGTTGTAGCCTGGGGACAGTGACATGGTTTCTTCCCTGCAGGACTCAGCCAGCCAGAAAAAATGCCAATTAAAGCAAAGTTGTCTGCACGGAATTGTTTCAGTTGTCATGTTAACCCCATGACCTGGGGATCATAAGCTGGG
This sequence comes from Ctenodactylus gundi, assembly GCA_004027205.1. Classification (NCBI taxonomy): domain Eukaryota; kingdom Metazoa; phylum Chordata; class Mammalia; order Rodentia; family Ctenodactylidae; genus Ctenodactylus; species Ctenodactylus gundi. Next base: position 196,640 of record PVKB01003014.1, read on the forward strand.
TATTGCCTCCCTGACTCTTTAGACATACAAAGCCCCTTTAATTGGCATCAGTTACTTTGGGGCAAGGTGACCTCTACCTAGAAATGTCAAATTCTGGGTGCTGATGAAAAAGCTAAGCAAAACCAGCAGTCTGTTCTGGCTGCAACCCACAGGCAAGCCTGGATGGGAGGATGTGGGAATGGGTACCAGTGGGAATATGCCAGTGGGCAGTGGACACATACACTTCCCCACAAAGCCAAGGTCTCATGCTGGAACAGAGTCCACACTATTGTCCATAGAGCCAAACCAAACGCAACAGACAACCTTGAGAACCATGTGTTATTGCTAACTAACTATCTTTTTTAGATGCTGTCACTATTGAGTTAGCTTTTATCATGTAATCGATTAATTAATCACCACTATGAAGGAGCCAGCCTGGTACGGAGAGAAGTGAATTTGCAGGCCCAGCCTTTTATTCCTGGTATGCATAAAGACCATAAGAGTTTTGGGGCACAGAGAACCAGGGGGCTTGGGGATGGTGGCCAGACAGTCTCAGTGCGTTGGGATTAAGGCAGAACACTCACTCTCAGCTCTTTGAGACTGGGAATCCTCTTGGGATACAGGATGGCATTTTTGGTTTACTGTCTATTAAGTGCTGTCCTGGGGACTTGAGTATCTCAAAGAGCAGGGGAGGGTGAAAATAGAGAGTAGCAAAGATTATCCTCTTAGGAAAAAGGAAGAATTTTAACATCAGTTGGAAAAAAAGGCCACAGGCTATTAATCCCTCCCTTCTGCCTCTGGAAGCAGCAGGGGGCCAAGGAGGATGGAATCCTGGGCAGGGGCAGCCACTACTCATCTAAACCCTCAGCTTTCATCAGTAGTGGCAGGAGAAACGCCACTGTTACGAGCAGCAATCAGGAGCCAATGGAAAAAGGTAGGACTGGAGCCCAGAGGTATATGCTGCGTGGGCGCTCCACATCTAAACTCTTTTCAAAATTACTATGTTCTGAGTATATTGCATAATTTATTTTTAATCTTCTCATTAGCTCAGAGGGCAGTTAGGATTATCCCATTGTACAGATAAATAACCAGAGGCTTAGAGGTTCCAAGAAGTTCATAGTAAGCAGGCTGGAGAGTGAAAAAGCTGAGACTGGAGCTAAGGTCCAAGAGGATTTGTACCTAGTAACCAAGGAAAGGTTGTCAATTCTGACGTAGAATTAAGTATACGGACTGGACGGCATCTTGAGAAAGAAGCTGCACTTCTGAGTGTGTCTGATAGACATCTGCTCCCCAAATAAGGTGCACAGACAGTCTTTGGTACCCTAAGGTGAGCCACTATTCAAAGTCCACTTGGTTCAGGATTCTTCTAACCCTTGTCCCTAAATTGCAGCAGGCTAGAAAAAATCATGGAGATGCTGGCAGTAACTATATGACAGTTGGATATATGGCAGCCAAATCGCATACCAAGAGTGTGTTCTTAGGGGTCAAGCAGACCCAAATACTGGCCCCAACGTTCACAGGGGAGAATCTTTCAGACCAAGAGAGCTCTGATTCCCTAATGCTGCCTGCTTTGTTCTCACGAGGTGGCCCCAGTGGCGACCCAGAGAAATGGCAGCAGACACCATCCAGCAGATGTCCCCCTGGTGGGAGTGGCTGTACAGTGGCCGTGGCTGTGCATTCTAAGAATGCGTGGCATCGCGCAACCATTCCCCTAGAGTGCTTTGGGTAAGTGATTCCAGAAGGACCCTGCCAAGAGAAAGGAGGCGGTATGCCGGGAGCAGGGCCCTGGGAAAACACATGGGCGCCTGCAGTCAGGCTTCCGGGAGCTCTGCACATTTTGCTAGGACTCGTCTTTGGTGATATGTCACTCTCTTTACATTTGATCTCTTCAAAGGGTATCATTTCAAAAATTTACATACTGGTGTTTTCTATTTCCTTTATTGCCTCCCATGTTGATTTCCCCTTTCCATACTACTACCTTTTCTGATTTGGTTCCTGGCAATAATTACTTTGAAAGATCCATTATAAGATAATTCCTCACTGTCACTGGTGAAATGACTTAGTCTGAGAACAGGGCAGAATTTTGTCACAAACAGATCTAAGAAGTTTCTGATTAAATAGACCAGAGTAACTCTACCTTGCATCCAGCCCCTGACATTCTGGGACTTGAAGACAGCGGGATGCTGCTCCCCTGTGTTTGCAGCATGGCAACAGCGCGTGTAGCCTGGTCCTGGACACTGTGACCTACGGTGGCTCCTGAATCCATTCAATCGCCTGAAATGGATAGGAGCTCCAAATTCCTCTGCTTACCAAAATCCATACCTTTCAAAAATTTTAAACAGTTCAAGACTTCAGGGAAGATCTTGTCTAAAAGAAGGTCCTCATTAGCTCCTATTACCTGGAGACGCCTGCTCAAAACAGGCCACTGACACCAATCTCGGTTTGTTATGTGAATTGCATGGGGTATGAAGATGGCAGGGTTTCACGGACACTTCTGAAGGATGTGGGATGGGAGAAAGGGGAAAGGAAAGAGTTCTGTGCAGTCTGGAGTTATTCATACTGGCAAGAGCAACCTTCCCTGAGCTGCTCCTGGGCAGAGCATTTGTAAACGGGACCTAAACCTTGAAGTCCCAGGAAACAGCAGAGACATCCATTTCTGTGTGGGAACAGGTCAGAGCAATAACCTTGCCTCAGGGCAAGGAGGAGGGGAGAACAAGCCATGGGAAAAGAACAAGATGAAGAGGGAGGAGGAAAGAAAAATGGGAAGAGAGACCCCAAAGGCTCGAGGCAAGGGCAGTGAAGGAAGGTGTGCACACTCAGTCAAGGTCCTGTTCACACTGAGAAGGCCACCACTCAGAGGGCATGTGCCACAGGCCAAAGGCTGACGGTCTTCTCAACTCTATAAGGCTTCATCTCCATTTTGTAAATGGGAATATCTCAGTGCAGAGAAGTTATGCAACTAAGCCAAGATCGTGGCACCTATCAATGACAGAGCTGGGACCAGAACCAGGTCCTAACAGCGGTGTCTGTGTGTTAAGACCCTCTGCCACGGTCCCAACTCAGAGAACTTCCTGGAGGCTTGCGGGAGTTGACCAGGTGGGGCTGACTCTGAATAGCATTTCCTCCTATCCTCAGCTGATGGGTGCTGACCCCACAGACTCTTCTTGCTTTTTTTGTTGTTGTTGTTTTTTAATTAAAATTCTGATCTTACCTGGCTGAATGGATGAAGCCCTTCAGAAAACAAGACAGAGACCTCAATGTACGTCCTGCTGGGTTGGTGGAGGCTGGGCACACAGCTGGTACTCCCCTGAACTCACTGACCAGGACCAGCCTGCCATGGCCCCCTGGCTGTAGAGAAGGCCTTCTGGCCCACATTGTCCCTGCAGGGCCCCATCGGTCCTCCCCTCAGTTCCCTGCAAGCAAGGCCCCATGGGCCTTTCATCGCAGCGTGCGCTCTGGGGTTGGCCGACGCTCAGCCCCTCTCTGTCTGCGTCAGCAGAGCCCACCCCCGTGTGATTGGAAAGGCTTCCAAGGGCTGGAGGCCAGGTTCACTCAGAGGGTGCGCTGTGGGAGTGGGCAAGGAGGGAGAGCGAACAAGTCAGGAGGCTGTCCCCCAGCAGCTAGCCGCACAGGAAAGGAAGGCAGCGGATTTGGGAACCCCGCAGCTGTGTGACTGCCAGGGCAGGCCGGAGGCTTAAGTCAACTGCTGCAGTCACTGAGCTTTGCTTGCTCTCCATCGTCCCAAGGATCACAACCAACGTTACCTCAAGGAATCTTTGAGGGAGAAGACCGCTCTGCTTCCTGGAGCACCGGCTAGCCTCTGGTCTCTCAGTCTGGGCTGTCCTTTCAGATGTGCCTCCCAACCCCCACCCATGTCAACCTGCCATGCAAACTCACAGGGTGCCCTCACTGGGGTTCCCTCCCTCCTCTCAACTCAGTAACAGTGTGGAGGACCCTCACAAGCAGCTTCCTACCCACACGCTGGGACCCACCTGTTTCAGAGGGCCCCTTTGCAGTACTGACGGCCGGCTTCCCCTTCCCACCCGAGTCCCTCCCACCATTAGGAGCTCACACCTATCACACCCAGGCAATCCTCCTCCTTCAAACTCAGACCTGCTGTGAGCAGATGATCTGTCTTCCGCCCTACATGGGAACTGGAGGAAAGAGTTGACTTTTTCCTAAAACCAGGTTGGATCTTCAAAACAAGAGGGGAAGTAAGAGTTTGGAAGAGGAGCTGACCTCTGGGATGACCTGGGACAGGAAAGTGCATAATGGAATAAACAGGAAAAAAAAATTACTGTAAATGCCTATAGAACTGCTCTCCACAAGAATGCCAAATGAAAAACTAGAGGCCAAAGACACTCAGGGTAGCTTCACAAATTCCTGGTATCTCCCTCACCTTTTAGCCCCCAAAGTTTAGGCATTCGCTGAGGACGGATACACACAGACATCACACATCTACAGAAAGTCCAAAAATACAACGCAGAAATGCCCAGAAAACAGCCCCAAACATGTTCCTTTCAAAGCTGCCAACTGGGAGGCCTCTTGATCAGTTGAAGGCAGATGAAGCCTATTTCCTTTTATTGCAACTTCTACCCTTCTAGAATTTCTCCTCCTCTGCAGGTCCAGGCCACAGAGACATTAATCCCTATTCAAATGAACCTTCAAGGCTCTTCCTTCATTTATTAAAAAAAAAAAAAAAAAAAAAAAAACTCTCGAAACGCCCCCTAAACAGAGGCTGTAATGTCATCGCTGTGTGCACTGGCCAGGAAGGGAGGGAGAGGGTTCTGGCACCCAGGCTGGCCTCAAGTTTCCTCACCTGGCTTCTCTCTTGTTGGAAGGCAGAAATGCGACCCTTCTTTTCCTCCTCCCCCATGGGTCCTCCCTCCAACAGCTTTAATAAACACTGATTATTTCAGTCCTCAGAGCACAGCTGTCCTGTGAATTGTCCAGTCAGGGTTATGGGGTAGGAGCCAAGGATTGGAGCTGGAGCTCAGATCTCCGAATAGCCTGGCCTCCCTTCCCCTCCTCCCTAGCAGGTGGGAGTCCAGGAGGAGGGCACATCTTTGGCTGAGACCGGGGATAGCAGAAGCACTTTCTGAGCAGCCTGCTGAGGGCTGAGGCCCCGTATGGGAGGGAGCAGAAGAGAGCTTGCAGGCAGGGTTAGAGGTGGATGCACCCTGCCTGCACTCATGATTCAGGCCTCCCTGAGATCCTCCTTCATCCAAATCAAGAAGCTCTGAAACAGTACCGTTGGGGATTAGCCTTGGGCTACTTCTCTGCTTTAAATCTGTGAGTGCATTATTGGAGGCCAGAAATAGAGTCTTTGTCAGTTTTTTATCTTATTAGAGGAGTCTGGGAAATGCTAGTCGAATGAATGAATGAATGACTATAATAACTCTGAGCTGCCATAAAGAGGGTGGAGAAAGCTCTGGGGGCAAGAGAAGTGGGCAGGGATGAAGGGAAAAGTGGCACCAAGTCAAATTGTGTCTCATCACAGTTGCGCAGATGGTGGGCCAGGACAGCAAAAACAGATGATCTCTTTTCCTTCAAAGAGTGTGACATTTACCATGTAAGTGTCATTTGCCTGACTCCTACTAAATCCTCCTCCAAGAAGCTGGGGCAACTGTCCTCCCAGGATGTAAAGTTTAGAACTCTCCAAGTTGAACTTCAAAAGTCATTTACCGCAAGAGCTCTCTGAATTGTTTCAACGGCAGGAGTCCTCTTTTACAACTTAAATTTTGTGCAAAAGAAAACCACCTAGAACTGTTCTGCTTGACCTAGTTGCGTGCAACCCTTTAGGGAATTCCAGTCGAATCCTACCTCTCATTCCATGTAAGAAAACGGAGGCACAAAGTAGTTACTTTGTGTTCTGAGACTTCCTCACAACCACCTCCAAACACTGGGTCCTTGAGATTCTCCTTCAGTCCTCCCTGGGCAGGAGCTGACACTTGCCATCTTTTAAATGATGTCATAGATGATTACAGAACATGGAACTGCTGGACATGGCACTCGCATGATGGTAAAAAGTCACTGGTAGTAAAGCCTGGTCCAAACTGGGTCACACAGGCCAAATTCTATTATAACTCCCAAGAAGGTACTGGAATTCCCTTCCGGTGCTGAGGCTTGAATCTATTGAACACACAGCCACAGAAGATAATCTTAACTGATTATCAGGCTCAGACAAAAGGGCAGGCTACCGTATCTTTGGTAGTTTTCATACTAGGTGAGGTCCTCCCCTACTAAATGGCTCACAATAAACTCTGTTGAGAGTGTCATCCCTGTATGCCCCATAAAAATGGGACAAAATGATTTCATTGCTTATCTGAACTACCAGTGTAAAACAGAGCACTGGGTCGTAAAGCAATCATCATGTAAAACCTTAGAAGGAAAACTCAGTATAGAGCTCAGAGGTAACACCCAGGTATATGCCAGGCTCCAGAGGCCCACAGGGTTAAAACGACGATATGGTAAATGTGACTGAACCAGCTTCAGAATAGTCCCTGGGAATCACTTCCACAAACAAATAAACTCCAAGGGGTTGAGTGGAGTAGCACAGTGGCTGAAGCACTTGTTTCTAGGAAGTACAAGACCCTGGGTTCGATTTCCCAGCAGTACAGGAGCTGGGCATGGTGGTGTACACCTGTAATCCTAGCACTCAGGAGACTGAGGCAGAACTGCCATGTGTTTGAAGCCAGACTGGGCTACATAGAAAGTTCAGAACCAGCCTGGACTATAGAGTGAGACCCTCTCAAATACAAAACAAAGTCTAAAGAAATATAATGGCTACAATGAGCAAGACATATTATTAGAAGTGTTGAGAATATGAAGAAACTAGGGACTTCATGCCCTGCTGGTGATGTGTGCAATGGTACAGCCGCTGTGAAAAAGAGTGGGGTAATGTCTCTAAAAGGCAAAGTCACATGACCCAGCAATTCTACTCCTAGGTGTATTCCCGAAAGAAGTAAAGCTCATGTCCACACAAACACTTGTAGGCAGATGTCCTCAGCAGCACTGTTTACAAAAGTGGAAACAAGCTAAATATCCATCAACAGGGGAGTGGGTAAATAAAATATATCTGGCTTTTGAGAGTACTCTGAAAAGGTCCCTCTTCAAAGGCCACATATTATATCACTCCACTGTATGAATGTCAGAACTAGATAAGTCCAGAGAGACAAGAATTAGATCATTGCCAGCTTAAGACTGGGGGTTTGTGGTGAACTGGGCAGTAACTGCTAATGGGTAAATGGTTTCTTTCCAGTGTGATGAAAATACTCTAAAATACTCTGATTATGGTGACAGTCATGCAATTCTGCAAATATATTAAAATACAATGAATTGTATAATTTAAATGGGTGAACTATACTGTGTATGGATTACCTCTCAATAAAGCTATTGTTAACTCCTTTAAAGACAGATCTGCAGTCCAGGTTGGTCCTGAACTCACTATGTAGCCCAGGCTGGCCTCGAACTCACAGTGATCCTCTTGCTTCAGTCTTCTGAGCGCTGGATTTATAAGTATGTGCCACCATGCCCAGCTTAAAGCTATTATCAGAAACAAAAAACAATCCTTAGTTCTGTGTATGAAAGGCAGCCTCTGCTAAACTCCTCTAGGGCTTAAGATAGGCAGGTATCAACAGAAGCTGGGACCACTCTTACCTCTCCAGTGGTATCTTACCAGTGGCTTCACAAAGACCAAAAAACAAAGGCCTGTCTGTTATTTCAGGAACAACTAAACTGAATTATCAGGAAGAATCCATAGCCAAAAAAAAAAAAAAAAAAAAAGGAAAAGCCAGCACTGTAGCCCTGTGTGTATATATACACACATGTGAGCAAAAACAACACAGATTTTCCTGAAGGCCAAGTCCAGTTAAGTGACAATCACTCTGGAGGGTCATGTGGACACGTGTATCTGCTTTGTATCTAATTTGAAAAAACTGACAGGGATCATGTACCATCATCTTATCAGGCAATATTTCAAGTTTGGCATTTTAGAGTTGCTCCACTCAGTTTGTTCAGTGGATGAACTCATTGGATTACAGCCCTTCTCTGGGGTCCTGGCCTAGGAGGAGCAGGCTGTGGCCAGCCATGCTTTCCTGTTCTGTGCTCCCTGAGCACAGGTACCACACTGCCCCCAGGGAACAGCTCTTTCTCTGTGGGGGAAGCATCCTTCCCACCAGCTAGCTGGCCTCCTGCTGGGCAGAGAGAGGGGCACAGGGCGAAGGTAAAGCGGAAGAAGGCCCCTCTGGTGAATCCCTGTCCAGGCCGGGCCTAGATGGAGGGGCCTTCCAAGGGCAGTAAAAGTACAACAGAAGCGAGCAAGCATTCCCCTTTATCTAAACACAGGGCGGAGACATACAAGAGGAAGGTGAAATTATACTTCAGTTTTGAACGTCATGCACTGAAGATAAACTCTCTCTTCAAAGGAATTACTCACCTCTCTCCATCATGGTCCTTCAGGGTCCATCAGTGTTCAAATCTATTAAGCAATGCTATGCAGAATGTATGATATCAAGGGCCTGTTTCATCACCCCATTCTCCAAGCTATTTTTTTTTTTTTGCCTAGTCATAAGAAGTCTAGCAAGTTAAGAATCAAAAAGAAACTAACAAACACACACTTACACCACGAGAGATGGGGGAGGGGTTTAGCTCATCATGGAAGTTGCTATGAGGCTGGCGGCTCCAGAAAGAAAACACACTCTGTGACTAATATGAAGGAGACTCCAAATTGCTCTTGGCAACAATCTCTCAACCTGATTCCCCTCCCTCTATTCATCTCCCAAGTTCCCAGCCAAAGGAAAATAAACTGAACAGCCCTCTCCTGGCCCAACCTGTAGGGCTGCACGGCTGTGAGCATGGGCTGTGCAAACAAACACCCTTGTGCAATTATACACCTGTGTAATTGCCTTAAACACGGAGACCGCCAGCGTGGTGCTCGCTACCTACCAAGCTAATTGTCGGCAGTACGTGGAGAAAAATGCCTTTATTCTGGCAGCACAATATTAAAATGGAATGAAATGTAATCTTGTGACCTCAAACTCAGAAGTTTTTTGTTTTTTTTTTCCAGAAGTAGAAGAAAGAATGGGAAAGTAACTTCCTAGTGAGGGTTGGTCTCCTCTGTGGAGAAGGAAGCTTCCTTAGCATCATCCGGATAGGCAAGAGCTTCAAGGCAGATTTATCAGTTCACCATCCACACAGAAGTGACAGTTAATGTTAGAAGTAGTTATATTACACCATTCGAGATGGAAGGAGAGTTAGCAGGCTAGACAGCCCAGAATATTTATGGGTGCTCTGTCTCAAACATCCATTAGGGCAGATACGTTGGTCAGCTAAAACTGAGAAGGACTAGAGTCTCAGGAAACAGCACTGGAAGTAGAGATATGAGTAGACGGAGAGTTTTCAGTTTATGTCTGAAACTGTCCTGGCTGGCCAGAGTGAGCTGCTGTGAGAACAATGGGTGGTCAAGAGACCTGGGTTCCAGTCGTGGCTACCAACAAGTCTGTGACAAACGACAAGCTCCGTCAGGGTATGGAGTCACATGAGAGCCTGGTGAGAATGGGATATACCATCCCAGCCATGGAGGAACATGGCTGATATGTCAGGAGAGTGACACGCTGAGGCAGTCCCCAGCCTGGCTGGCACTGTTCCAGGGGGCCATCCTCTCAGGGTTTGCACAGGTGCCTCTGCCAGACTACAGGCTCATTTCCGGACTCCATTCAACCACTCACCAGAACCACAGGGCTTAAACTGCTTCTTGGCATTTGGGACAGACAGTGGCTGTGCTGGGTGTACTCTACAGAGTTCTCCTGAGCCAGGACAGCTCATCACACCAACCTTCCCCTTTCTTCCTTGCTTCTCTCACCCTCTTCTTCACCCAGTGCCCCCGCCCCAACCACTTCGGTAGCACTGCTTCTGCTGTACCCTCCCAAAGACTGCCTCTCTCTGTCAACTCCATCCCAACGGGCAGGCATCCATCTATTACCACTCCTATCGACAGAGGCCAGGGACCAGCTCTGACTTCACCCACTGATGGATGCCCACCACTTAGTATGGCAACTAGCAACACAGAGTAGGCAACACAATCACAGTTGAACAATTAATTGGTGGATTGACTGACTGAATGGAAAGAAAAGGAAGTTCAAAAATATTAACACTATGTATAACGCACACTATGTTATGTTGTACTATAATTATACCAGAGTGATTCCCATCTCCACAACTATGGCATAATATCTGGAAGATGTAGGGCATCATAGACAGTTTTCATTTCTTTCTCTGTCACTAATTACCTGGACTGTTTACTTAAAATTTTTGAGCCTGAGTTTTCTTATCTGCAAAATGGAGCTAATAATTTATATCAGATGAAGACTGGTGGGGTAAATAGTGCATGGCGCGCAGTATGTGGCCTCGGCTGCCCCGCCCTTTCCTCCTGCTTTCTCCTCCTCGGGTCTACCTCCAGGAACTCTCTCAGTCGTCCAAGCCTCATGCTCCGCGGCCTCCGGCCTTGCTCCCCAGGTCCTCTTCCTTCAAGGCCCTGTCCTCATCTCACCACCTTTCTGAAACCTTCTTGAACCCTCCTCAGGTCCTGAAGTGGCCTCCCAGACACCCACCCATTTGTTCCCTCAGGAGCTGCTCAGACCTCTCCTCTCTGTGCCCAATGCCCTAGGGTGGAGTAGGTTGGCGAGAGTCCTTGGGCTCAAATGGGTTTGGTGGGGTCCAAACCTAACAATTTTACCCAGGGCTGTGACCAAGCTAGAGGCCTGGCGGCTCTGTGTAAGGAGGCCTGGCCCCCTCTGCCACCTGCCCTGAGATCTGGAGGGACTCACTTTGCCCTCTAGGCCCCAGTCCCCAACCTGTAAGAGGAAGGGCATAAGGAGAGTGGTGGCTGTCCTTCCTGTGATTCTTAAGAGCTGTAATTTGAGAAACCTTAGCAAACAGCACCAAACGCCACGTGAATTCCACATCTACTGGGACAGACATAGGTTTTGGGTTTTGTGTGTGTGTGGGGTGGGGAGTGGGGGTGGATATTAGTGGCTTTCTTTTCCAGTTCCGTTTAAGCTGGACCATAAGGCGGTGTTAACTTCCAGGCTACTTTCCTCTCCTGGAGATGTCATCGGAGGAAGTTCCTGGGACCTTTCTAAACCTGGAGAGGACTTCGCCGAAGGCAGGGGGAGGGCCAAGTGGCTCCCACCTGCCCGGGCCTTTACCACCTCACCCCTCACATCCCTCCGACTTTCAAAAATCTATCTAAGCCAGAGAAAACTGCCCTATTGTTTCAATCACTTCTCTTATATGTTTAAAATAATGAATTTTGGGGAACTGGATGTGATCTGCTACCAACCGGTCGCTGCACCTCAAGGGCACAGCAGCCACCCGCTGCCCATCCGCCTGCTGGCGCGGCCACAGCCAGGACAGTACAAGCCAGGATCAGACCTGAACCGCCCCGGGAGCCGACCCGACCGGCACCAGGACAAGCTCCCCCAGAGTCCACCTGCTCCCGCGGGGGTGAGCGACGGTTCCCGGCGGCTTATTTTCAGGCCAGCCCCCGGACCCGGGAGCATCGGAGGGCCAAGCCAGCCCGAGTGCCCGCGTGGGCGGGCGGGAGCGCACGGCGCCCGCGATCCTGACCTCGGCGCACACCGGGCTCCCGGCTCGACTCGCCCGCCGCGGAGTGGCGGCGTGTGGAGCCAGAGTCCCCATCCACCCATCGAGCTGTCGGGCAGGAGTGTCCCCCACCGCCCTTGGCTCGGCTTGCCACACGAGTCCGGGGATGCGGCGGGACTGTCTCCAGAGCGCCCGGCGACTTTGGCCCGTGTCTCCGGCCCTGGACTTCTCTGCCCAAGTTGGCCTCTTTTTCCCCCCAAGTTTTGCTTCTGATGTTCAGGAGGACCACGCTTGAGGGGAGGCGGGACCACGCGATTTAAGCCTGTCGAGTCCCCTACACTGCGCTCTCCCTCAGACAGAACCTGCAGCCTGCCAGCGCGGCCGGTTACCCTGGCAAAGCGGCCGGAGCGCTGCCAGCCCAGCTTCCCGCCCGCGCCCCGCACCCGGGCACGGCTGCTGCCAGCCAGAGACGGACCCGAAACGCCCCGCGGGCGCCACCGCTGTCGCCAGCGGGCACTAACCGGCGCCGCCACCACGGCCGCGGGGTCCCCGCGACCGGCGCCAGAACGCCCGCAGCGAGCGAGCGGCGAGGGGACCGGCGGAACTCGGGCCGCGCCGAGGGGTTCCTCCCGCGCCTGCCACGTGGCCCGAAAAGCCCTCTCCAGAGCCCATCGCAGCCCGCTCCCCGCCAAGGCCGCCGCGACCCACCTGGGTGCCGGGCCGCGTCCCGAGAGCCGCCAGGGTCCCGGGCCGGGCATCCAGGCGGCAGCGCTGCGCGGGGAGCCTGTCGCAGCCGGCCAGAGGCTGTCATTGACTCGAGCCGGGCGCGTTAAGCCATTCCAGGAGTGGTTTGGCGTGAGCACTCCCACCCCTCCCTCCACCCAGAAGTATTTGGCAGAGGGCCCCCATCCTCCACCTGTACTGCTAAGCGCGGGGCAAGGACCCGTCTCCCAGGGGCGCTTCCGGCTTCACTTTCTAGCTCGTAAATCAAGCTCTTGGGGGACAGTAAAGCAGAAATGAAAGCAAGGGCAGTGAAGGTGTTTTCCCCTTTCCCTCTTTCTCCTGGGTCTTTCCAGTCCGGTCCTTCCCGCCCTCCCTTTATCTAATATTATATAAAATGCCACTGAAGGCAAAGGAGCCTTATTATTACTGTTGTTTCATTCAATCCGGCTGTGTCTGACTTATTTTTCTAGAGGGAATTTTGTTTCCATGTGTTTGAAACCTGAGCCCCAGAAAATTACTAGAACTGTAGATCTCCTCCTGAAAGAGTCGTGATCGTAACTTAACCAAATTAAACACTGCACAACAATCATTCAAGTGACCAAAAAGAAGAAAGTGCGGGTGGCACTTGGTGACGCCGGGTGGCCCCCATGGGTCACGAGGCCCAAGGTGGGGTCCCTCCCTGCCACCTCTCGCCATCCGCCAGCACACATAGCACACAGGCTGACTCCAATCCTAACCAGAGATTCCAAGTGTCCACATTTGGGGTGGGCCAGCCACCAATCACAGAGAGGTGTGGCCAGCACATTCTGGCCAGCCCTTCCTTCAAATCACACACCAAGTCTTTTTTGGAAACTGCCAGCCTGGAGGTTCTGGCTGGCCAGCTCTGCCAGCCTCTTTCCCCTGGAACTGTCTGGTCACTTGGGGGGAAACTGCCATTAACTGTTGAACAGCTGGCTATTCAGAAAAGGGGAGGAGCCAGCGGAGGGCTTTCTTCCTGCTGACCAGCTGTTCTGTACGCCACAGAGAATGAGCTCAGATCACAGGAAACAAGGAGGTGCTTGGCCTTCCGCAGCCTCTGCCACGCTCCAGGGGCAGGCCCTGAGTCTGAAAGCATCCCAAAGCCAAAAGTAAATTCCGGAGTTACACGGGCCCGGAAGAGTGAAGGATGGGTTATGGTCTGCAGAGCCCCAGAAAGATCAAAATTTCTCCACCAACAGGTGGCCCCTGCCTGAATCCCAGGGTTGGAGGTTCATTTCATCTCAGGGTGCAGCTCGCAGCGAGTCTGCCTCAGGCAGGCCAGCAAGGCTGCTCCTGGAAGGTAGGAAAGGTCCCCCTGTAGCTCTCTGTAAAACTACATTCTCCGTGAAACTGGGGAGCAGCCATGTCCATACCAGCCTGGAATGTATTTATTAGCTCCTCTGTGCCATGTAGGAAGGTGGAAGAGACCAGGATAAGGAGACAAAGGCTGGAGGGCTGTAGCAGGGGCTCCAGCAGGGGCCAGGGCTGGATTAGGGGAAGGCTGTCTACTTTCATCAGAGTGGGTGGACAGTCTCCAAGATTATATGATTCCAACCGTATTTTTTTCCCTTTTAATCAAAAACCACGTACTTCTGGAACACCCAAGCCAAAGAATGAAAAGTAAAATCCTTGTGTCCACAAAGTCACTAATTAAATATCCAATCAAGCCTAATTCCACGCTCCACTCCCAGACCCAGGCAGATAAAGGTACTAACACAGTACTGGATGAAATCAGTATCAGTTCTGAGGTGTCTGTGGTGCTCCCATAAGAGGTTTCCACAGCCCACAGGTGAGGTGGGTACAGTAGAGGGTGCTGCCTGCCCTCAGAATCTCCTCTATAGAACAGGAAAGGCACAGGGAAACTGTAAAGCATGGGGCAAAGTACACACAGCACCATCCACCAAGGAACACGCGCAACTTAAGAGTGGGCACAAGCCAAAGGAGTTGGTAAGTGAGGCTGACGTGGACTGCGCAGCGGGAGGAGATTGGCCAGGCAGGCTAGAAGTCAGTGGGGCTGTGAGCAGGAGGGTGTGTCGGACGGCGAAGAAAAGGCAAAAGGTGGACTGAGAGAATCCTCCCAGTGGGCAAAATACCATGGGGTGGAGCCAGGGTGTGGACATGGCTGCGGTACAGGGCAGGGCCTGCTCTGGAGAGGAGGGAGGACTGGAGAACCTTTGCAAAGCCAGCTGAAAAGGGATGTGAGCAGAGGGAATGTGGGGGAGGGCCGCTGTAGGAGGGGTGGGGTGAGCAGAGTGACCAGCCCAGCCTGCCCAGGCCAAGGCCAAAGGCTCCAGCCTGGCTCTGGAGGAGCGGCTGGGTAGATCAGTGGGTGGGGCCAGGGCCAAGAGATGGCAGCCAAGGACCTGGGGGACAGCTGGCTGCTGTCCAGCCCACCCGCTGGGTCCTGTAGTGGACAGTGAATGTCATTCCTTCCTCCCTCTTAATCACTGTGTGTGTGTATGTCCTGCAATGACACACCCTTCGGAAAGGCTCTGGGCAAAAAGTGGGAGCGCCTCCCCACTGCCCCCTCACTCACTGCCAGCTGCTTCCTGGGAACAGAAACATAAAGGAGATGTCTCAGAGAGGGGCGCGGTGGAGACAGAGGAATAGGGAGGCCCCACAGCCTGCCACGGACAGGGCTCTGTGCAGATGATTCTAGACCTGTGATTGTGTATTTCCTTCTGCACCTGAGTTCCTTCCGGGGTCCTTTCAGTTCCCTCCCACTTATTCCCCCGCTCCTTGAATTTTTCCCTCCTACCCAGCTCCACCTCCACTTCCACTCCTCTCTCCTGCCTAGGCTTTCGGAATCTGATCAGCCAGAGCACTTGGAAACAGGCTGGCTTCACAGGCACCCCGATTTCCTGCTCCAGTGAAGGCATGCCTCAGTGCACAAAAGCTGAGCACATACCTGAGCTGTATGCCCAGAAAGTGCAACACTAATACCTGCTAAGGGGTTACTTCTTCTCTTAATCTTTACAGAAAAACCAAGAGGTAGAATCCATTGTTTTCCCATCTTACTGATCAGAAACGAGCTTGAAAAGGTCTTATAATTTGTTCAAGGTCACACTGTGTGACATATTATAAAAGGACATTGTATCTTGGTCTTTGAGATTCTGATACCCAGAGGCTGTCCTGGGGTCCAAGCCCTTGCTTCCCGCTCCCCCCCCCCCCCAACCCCAGTTCAAACAGTTAGTTCCCTAAGAGGCTTGGCTTTGTCAATGTGTGCCTCAGTTTCTCCACTTGCTTAACAGGAAGGGTAGCATCTCTTGCTGACCTGAGAGGGTACTGTCAGCAAGGAGAAGGTAAGATGGAAGAAGGACTTTGGTAAAGCATTGAAACAAGTCTTCCTAGGGAATGTACTGGGGTACAACTTCACTCAAGCTGGAAAACAGCCAGCCTTACTGCCTCTCTCTCTCCCTCCTGCCCCCTACGTGTCCCCCAGCCAAACTTTCTACCAGCAAGTCTATTCCCATAACAGATTAAGAATCTGCCATCTTCATGTACCTCCACCACTCCTTAGACCATGTTCCCTCTCACCTTGACATCAGTAGACGCCTCTTAACTAATTTCTTTGACCATTTCTGTCCTGCTGCTCATCCCGGTGCTACCTGGCCACCCAAGAAATCCTCTCAAAACATGCATCTGGAGCTGGGGTGTGGCTCAGTACTAGGATACTTACCTAGAATGTGCAAGACCCTGAATTTGGTCTCCAACACCACAAAGACAAAAGAGAATAGGCATTTTGTCACGTCATAGGCTACTTGTGATGCTCTTTGGATTGTTCACTCTGGCCCACAATGCACTGGAAAATCCCTGATTTCTTCTCTAAACTGCCCTCTTTCTGCACCGATACTCCTGTCATAGGCAGACATGTCACATTCCCTTTCCTTCTACCATGGGCTTGGCTTGCTTCGATTCTTTGGCCTAAAATTGCTCTTTCCCACTTCAGGTGTAACAAAAAACGTCACCAATTTGGAGAGATCTTTCCACACCACATAAATAATTGAAACCTCCCTTTCCTGTTGTCTATCTCAGGCCCTCAGGCCCTCAACCAAAATACTCCTGCATCTTGCATACTTTTTTTCCCCTAAGTGCTTCAGTTGATTTTCCGCTTAGACTATCCTTCCTCTAGCCCTGAGTCTGTTGAAGACAAGCAACCTGTGTCCTTTCCACTCATCATGTCTGGTCTGTGGCAGGCCCTGGGACAGATGCTGATCAAGTGAGCTCATAGTCCAGAAAACACATAAACAAAGCCTAGCTTTTGGCTTTGCCACTGACAGATGGGGAGCTTCTGGAAACGTCCCATGCCCTTGGGGTTTTCAGGTGCCTCCCCATGTCCTCAGCCTCATTGTCTATAAGTGGGAGCCCTGGATGAGACCAGGACTAAAACCCCTTTCACCACTGATGCTCTATAACCAAACTCGCTCTCGTTTTTTGAAAACCTACAGGTGCCCATAAAAGAAAAAGAGAGAATCCTGGCTACAGTGCCCTGGGTACGGCTAGTAGAAGGCTTTGCTTTGCTTCCGTTTGTTGGCTTTGCTGACCTTTCAGCCAGGTCATTGCGAGAAGACTGTTGCCTTCTCACAGCCATGACACGAGGGCTGGTGATGCCCCACGGCCTTATCCTGCCACTGTCCCACCGCGTAAGTGTGGAAACTGAAGCTTGTGCAGAGATAACAGCTAGCAGTTGAGTGGAACCAGCAGGATGATGTTCACCCAACAGCCACTTTCCCAGTGCACCAGATCTGAGGCCCATGGCAGCAACTGCCACATACAGAGTGCTTTCACTTTTGGAAGCTTCTACACCTGTCCTATTACTTGGCTTTCATGATAGTCTTTGAGAGTAGGCCTAGAAGGGATTTGTATCCCTTAGCAAGAGAGTAAACTGAGGTCTCTGTTGAAAAAATGAGTGGCAGGGAGGGTAAGGGGATGGGAGGGTCAAAAAGCTGGAGGGGAAGGGACTGTAATTTTGATGTGATATATATGTGCACAAAATATTCAAGTTCAATGTAAATATTATGTATCACATATACACTTATTAATAAAATAGGGAAATGAATGGCAGAAGGGAGAATTTCAAAACCAATAATGAAAACTTCTGGTGAGATTCATATACTCTGAAGAATGTACATGAAATTCTTCCATATTAGAGAAAATGCATAGGAGAGAGGAGAAGGGAGGGCCATCCATACTCTCACCACATTGGATGGCTAGTGTTCACGGCGTCACAGCAGCGTAGGAGGTTGGGTTCTCTCTCCCTCCCGTGCTCTCTGAACCTGTACTGTACTTCACACAGGCTTTACTTGACATCCACCTTGAATTTATTAAGTGCTCAACGAATGTTTAATTAAATTTGGAAGAAAACCAAGAGCAAACTCGGCCAGGCAAAGTGTTGGGAAGATGGTGAACTGCCCCCAGAAGATCTCCTGGCCCTATACCAAGAGCAGCCAGCCTATTCCTGTGAGGCCTTTCCCACTTCTGCTTGGAAGGCTGGCCGCCACTCCTTCCTCTGAAACACATGGCTCTGCCATTAGGCCCAAGGGATGCTGTGATTATGGTTCTATCACTGTGACTCACACGTGAGATTGCATTAGAATGTATCAACACTCATTTGAGGTAACGATTCATCGTTACTTAGAACTAAGGACAGAGAGAGAGAAGTACAAAATCCAACCTAAGCCATGCTCCAAAGCCTTTTATGTGGTCACCCAGTTCCCAAATCCTTCAGCTGCCAATGCTACAGACATCTTCACCGCTGTGTTTAAGGGCGGGCAGATCTGGCCATCACCAGACTCCCTTAGACTGCACTTCTTCAAGCACAGAGGTGGAGAGCTCTGCAGCTGCCTGGCCTTTGGCTGCCCTGTCCTATGGGAGCTGGAGGTAAGGGAGGTGCTGTGGGTCCAGAAGGAGGACTAGGTACCTGGAGAGCCTGCCTCTCACATCTCAGGTGTGCTGGAAACCAGCCGGTGCTTGTCTGGGACTGTGGGAGTCTCCAAGGGGAGGCGCTGACTAAGCACAGGACGCTGGTGTGTTCTCCATGGGAGAATTGAGGGGAAAGAACCTTGTGGGACTGGGGCACAAAGGCAGGGCTCTGAGCCTAGTTGGCTGCATGACAAGCCGGAAGCTGAGCAAGGTCCCAGCCCTCTGTGCATAGCCTGAGGCCCCATACTGCCAGGGCCTCACCTTGTCCTGGCTCTCCCAGACTGCACTGCACCCAGGCGGAAGGGAGGGTGCCAGGCAGGAGCTTTAGCTAAGCCTGGGTGGGGGTAGGACTGGATCTGTCACTGTGGGAGAGAGCTGGCAACCTGCAGGAAGAGGTTTGATCAGAACCTGGCCAAGATGGAGGAGTGCTAGGAAAGGAGGTGATACCACCAGCTATGGGGAGCAGACCCCTCTTCTTTTCCCTTTTCTCCTCTCCTGTTCTCCATTCATTCCTCTCCTTCTTCTTTCCCTTCCCCTTCCTCCCTCCGGTCCCTCCCCCTTTCCTCCCATCCTCTGTCCTTTCCCTCCTCCTCCTTCCCTTTCCTGTTGTGCACTATCTAACCACCTACACTGCCCTCGGCCTTACTATGAAGTGGGGTACTTACTGCCGCTGTGGTCTCCACCTGCCCGGAACTGCCCTGCTAGCCCAGGAAATGCACTAACGAGCTGAGTCTCTACTGTGCACTCAGGTGGGTGAATCTGATCATTCATCTCTCAGCTTCCTCCTTAAGCCAATCATTTATCTCTCTTGTAGCCTCTCACCTCAACTGGTCCCACCGGGACAGACCTGGAGAGCAGGATTTATAACGTCCATATAAAGTGAGAAAATGAGGGTGAGGGTAGGGAAGGGACTTGCCTAAGGTCACCCTGGGAGCAGTGGTGGAACTGGGACAGTGGAATGCCAGCTTCCAGCTTCCCACCCATTGCTTCCACGGATGGTCTGCTTCTCCCAGCAGTCAGCGGTACTTGGAGCCACAGCAGGGTAGGGTTGACCTCCATGCTTCTAGAGATACTATCTGGTAAGGGCACTTTACACAGAAAACTATGCACTTCAATCTAGACAAACCACTCATTTGCCTGATGGGAAATGAACAGCAGCTGTGAGCAAGACAGTATCCCTGAGGTTGAGGTACTCTGCGTAAGTGGGGCAGAACTGGTCATCGCCAAACTCCCTCAGACTGCACTTCTTCCAACACACAGAGGTGCAGAGCTCTGCAGCTTGCTGGCTTTTGGCATCCAGCTATGCTAGATGCAGACTCTGGTCTTGACCCACACTTCTGAACGTGGCGAAAGTCGGCCTGCCCTTCCTGGGGCTTTGTACACCTGTGAGCGTCCCATGATCCAACTAGGTTGTTGGGTCCGCTTTGCAATATCAAATATCCTCTGACCATACAAAGGCTTTCTCCTCCACCAGACTTTTTACAGGTCCCTCTCAGTCTCTTCTCAACTCAACCTTGTTCTTGAGCTCTGTTTAGGGCCAGCCTGGCCCAGAGTGAGCGAGCGACTCTGTGTGCGTGCATGCGTGCGTGTTACTGCAGGTGGAATCTAGGGCCTTCACTTCACACCAACCTATATCCTCAGCTCATTTTTATTTTTTGATTTTGAGAGAGGGTCTTGCTAAGTCACTAGGTAGCTGAGGCTGAACTCCAACTCATGATCTTCCCACCTCCACCTGCCATGTGCTGATATTACAGACCTGTGCCATTAGGCCTGACATGCCCACTTCTAACAAGACTCTCCCTAAGTTTAACAAGAATCCTCCTCACCCTTGATATCCAGTCACCCTGGCCTGATGGCTTACCTTTAGCAAGAATGTGGTTAGGTCTTGCTAATGCACTCCCTACTTGTGGTGTCTCTTTTTAGTAATTTTCCATTTGTGGTCCCCTCTCTCCCAATCTCTACTTGTCCTTGTATTCAGAGCGGAGCCCAATCTCTCTTCTCTTTTGCAACTGAGCTCAACTCTAAATACAGCCAGAACAAGTAGGGATCCCCTTATTGTAATACTCTCAAATAAAGTCTTCTTTAGCCATTTTAACAATTGTATGTGAATAACTTTTTTTTTAAGAGTTATGGTGCTGCAACTCGGACAGGGTTTCATTCACGACTGGCCCCAGAGACTCTTACCCAGAATCCTGTGTCCCTTTTAAGTCTCTGTCTTCACTTCTGATTGGCCAGGGATCCATGAAGAACCCTATTCCCAATCCAATCCAATGTTCTGGGTATTGGTCCACTGAAATACAATTAGGTCACATTTTGACTCTTAACATTCTGAGCAGACTCTTGGTGGCTACAGCCAAGTCCCAGACTTCTTTGGATGAAAGGTGTATGTTTCAGTGAGGATCTTCCTGGATGAACATCTCTTTGGTTCTTTCCTTTATTCATTGACTTTGAGGCAGACAATTCCTGGCTCTTTTTTGAGGCCTCTAGTATAAAATATGAGTTACAGGCCCAGGCAAAGAGAAGTGGCATTAGAGTCCAAGGCTTCTTCGCTTCAGAGGCATCATTAATTATGAGCAGGGAAGCATCTTAGCCAACTGAGCCTTCTGTAGAAGTCCTGCTGGCCATATGATGGTGCTAACTCTGGCCACTGCATTTCTTAGCATGATCTTATTCTTGGGACTTCCATGGTTTCCCTAGGCTTGCTCTCCTAAGACCTCTCCCTCTCCACTGCTTCTGTTCTTCTTCCTCCTTCAATCTTCCCTCCAACTCCTTCAGTCCTGCTACATGTCCCCCTGCAAACCGATTTCTTCTCCTTGTCCACCCCACCACTTCTTTCCTCCCATGCCAGTCCCTCAACTCCCTATAGTCACTTGAACTTTAGACTCCCTGACCTCGCTGAGACTATGAAGGGACTGGAGAACCTCAAAGCAATTACATATTAGAATAAATAAAAATTGGAATGTCACATCAGCAAATATTTATAAAAAGTTTTAGCCTTCAGATTGAGCACATAATCTAGCTTGTTCCATCTATCAGAAACCAATTCAGATAAAAACAGTAGCACAGACCAGACCCAACTATATAGGCCAGTGAGTCTTGTATGATTGTGTTTATATAATTCATAGTCAACGTCTGAGAACAAATGCTAGTAATATAAGGTCTTTATTTGTGTGTACGTGTAAGTATTGATGCATATGTGACATTCTTCTGTCTGCAGATGTTATTACTAAATTAATGTATAAAACCTTTTGAGAGAACTCTATTCAAATTGGCTTAGATACAAGAACAGTAGTTCCACCTTACCCGCAGTTTCACTTTCTGCAGTTTCAGCTACCTGCAGCTAACATCTGTCAACTAGAGCTCAAAATTACTGAGTGGAAGATGGCAGAAACAAGTAATTCATAAGTTTTAAATTTCACGCTGGTCTGAGGGTTACTTAAACACAAATGCTGTGCTACTGTGACAGTTGATCTGAGACATCAATGGTTAATTAATAACTGATGGGTAGGCAGCATATGCAGCATGGATAACCTGGACAAAGGGAGGAGTCATATCCAGGCATTACAGAACGAGACTTTTGTCATACTACTCCAAAAAGCATCCTGAGGATCAATGAATAAGACCTGTAATCCCCATAACTTCATCTCATCTCATGTCATCTCTATTATCACAAGAAGAAGGGTGAATACAGGAAAACAAGGTATTTTGAGAGTGAGAAGCCACATTCATATAACTTTTCTTGCAGTATATTGTCATAATTATTTAAAATTATCAATATTTTACTGTGCTAATTTATAAATTAATCTTTATCATAAGCAGGTACATATAGGAAAAATACAACATATAATACATAATAGTATATGATATAAAAAGAGGGTTGTACCATCAGCAGACATCCACCGAGGGTCTTAGAACATACAACCGAAAGTAGTAATACAAAGTATATATTCTAAGAATTCTGCAAAATATAAAAGCTAGGGGGAGGAGGACTGGCACAGCAGTTAAAATGCATGCCTTGCAAGCGCAAGGCCTGCAGTTTGATTCCTCAGCACAACATAAACCCAGGCATGGTGGCTTATGCCTGTAATCTCATACTCAGGAGGCTGAGGTAGGAGGACTGCCATGAGTCCAAAGCCAGCCTGGATTCACAGTGAGTTCAGGACCAGCCTCGGATACACAGTGAGACCCTGTCTCAAAAACAAATGAACAAACACCAAAAAAATAATCTGAATGTTTCTGAAGTTCATGCAATTTAGGTAAGTTTCTTTATTTTTTTTTTCTTGTTTCATGACAGAGTCTCGCTCGGTAGCCCAGGCTGGTTCTGAACTCACTGGTGTAGCCCAGGCTGGCCTTGGACTCAGGGCAATCTGCCTGCCTCAGCCTCCTGAGTGCTAGGATTACAGGGGTGTGCCACCATGGCTAGCTTTATGTGGTGCTGTGAAATTGAACTCAGGGCCTTGAGCTTGCAAGGCAAGTGCTTTAATCACTGTGCCATTCCTCCAGCCCCATTTGGTAAATTTTTGGCAAATGACAATAATTTAATATTTTTGTTTTAATAACATCAGCTGTGTCTTCAAAATTATCAACATTAGGCATAATAAGAGCATATATTTATATTTAAATGGATTTCACTTTTTCAAATTTTTTTTATTATTTGCCTAATGTACATGCTTTATAAAAACAATGTGTTATAAACATAGTTAACAAAGAAATAACTAAAGTGATAGTTATCTTTGTTAAATGTGCTAAAATTTTCTTGAATAAAATCTGAGTTTAGGAACACATATTGTAACTTAATGTGAGTGAAATAAAGGTTTTACGAAGGGACTTTTCAATTCCAATTATGTTTTTACAATATCTGGCTAGAAATAGATCCAAAATCTTTTTAGTAACTTTCAGGCTAAGTGTTACATTAAATTAAACAACAGTTATTCTTTAAATGGCATGATCATTTCTAAGTATAACTATTGAAACATTAATTACTATGCATGAGTTTAAGTTTATATACTTCTGACTTCTTATTTTTATACACATAGAAAAGATAAATGACATATATGTGTATATGGTCTGTTAACAAGTAAGTTCTTTTTGGCCACGTTAGAGCTGCACCATGAAACAGCATACACCTATAAAAATGTGAGATGGCATAGTCATTTCATTTGTTACTTTGCTATAGAATACAGGATCCTTGTACAGGACAGACAATTATCTGCTTCAAATCTTGAAAGAAACACACAGATATGATTTTGTTTTTTAAAATTTTTTTGATTTTGCTATATTAGAAATAGTATATACTAGAAATACAGATCCAGTCAGACCCTTGCACACACCAGACAAGCACTCCGCCACTGAGCTACTTCCAGTCCTTGAATAAAATCATGACCTCACCTTGTAAAAAGAGGTGTTAAAAGACAACTAGCTTACTTGATACATTGATTTGCCTAAAAAGTATTTTTAAATAAGAAGAGATATTTAACCTTTCCTATGTTACACCAGATTGGTAAATACTGTTGGTGTAAATATTTCAGAAATGGGATGAACTTCCTAGAAATTTGTCAGTACCCTGGATGTTCACACCATGTCCTGGTATATATAATGTCATCAGTCAGAATTTTGGTTATTGTTTTAAAATTCTGTACCACAGAGATACATTTTCTTGTCAAATAAGCTCTAACAGATTTTTAGCCATGGTCCTTTTAAGTCTTTTGTCAACCACTGATTGTTTCAGTTTCAGTTTGCTTTTTCTCTGAAATTGTTTGCCACCAACTACAAGCCAGAGTAGTTTGTCTTTTATTAAAAAACAACAACAACAACAACAACAAAAGAGGAACTGACCAAGAGGCCAATGAGAAGGACTGTGCCAGGTACTTTGGGCTCCAGGCGTCTAGTGATATTCCTTCAACAATTCTGAGTCCCTACCATGAGTCCAAATCAGGGTTTCTTCTAGGAATCTGGGGAGAGGCATTTGCATTCATACTCCTGGTAACTTAAGCTCAAGCAAAATAAGAATTAATTACATGATTCAAAACAAACTAATGAAGGGTGATTACCGCACTGCAAATGGCTTTACAGAAGCCCTTTTCTTTTTTCCTTTTCTCTTAAACTATCTATAACTCACAACTGTTTGGTAGATTACACTTCTGCATATAGCAATGAAATATGAACCCTTTCCTCCTTGCCTGATCCCTCCACAGTTCAGAAACTCTCATTGAATGTTTCCTTCTTTCTTCTTCTTCCTCTTCCTCCTTCTTGTGGTACTGGGGATTAAGCACAGGGCTTTAACACTGAGCTCCATCCCCATCCCATTTTTATTTTTATTTTTAAGAAAGAGTATTGCTAAGTCACTAAGTTGCTTAAGCTGATCTGGAACTGGCTATCCCTCTGTCTCAGCCTCCTGAGAGTACTGGTATTACAAGCCTGTGCCACCAGGTCCCATTTAAATGTTTTCATTTTCAGAGCAACATAATTATTTACACAAGTACAAGAACCTGTCCTCTTTGTAACTGGACATATAGGAAATGCTGATTGTAACTGAGGCTTTGACTGGAACATCAGATTTGAGAATAATGCATTTGATAAGGTCAGACATTCTTGAGGAATGAAGGTCCACTTTGTGGAGCCGCTGCTTATAAAGCCCTCTTGAGAAAACCAGCCTGGTACTTGGTTTATAGGGTTCCCAGCCTTACACATGCCTAAGAAACGTCACTTCAGGTCCAGAAAACCTAGACTACTTGAGAGAACCTCAAGAAGATTTGCCTAAATCTGTGATAGGTACACTCTGGTGGCAAGTTCTTGGCTTGGCTTCTAAGCCTCGAAAGCTAACCTGAGATTCCTTAGGTGAAATTCCAGAGAGTAAACTTGAAAGCCTTGTGTGACTGGTTACTATTTTTTCCTGGGCTTATGCACATAAGGCCAAATCTAAATTTGAGGAATGAAGGTCCACTTTGTGGAGCCACTGCTTATAAAGCCCTCTTGAGAAAACCAGCCTGGTACTTGGTTTATAGGGTTCCCAGCCTTACACATGCCTAAGAAATGTCACTTCAGGTCCAGAAAACCTAGACTACTTGAGAGAACCTCAAGAAGATTTGCCTAAATCTGTGATAGGTACACTCTGGTGGCAAGTTCTTGGCTTGGCTTCTAAGCCTCGAAAGCTAACCTGAGATTCCTTAGGTGAAATTCCAGAGAGTAAACTTGAAAGCCTTGTGTGACTGGTTACTATTTTTCAGAAAAAATATGCACATAAGGCCAAATCTAAATTTATAAACAAGAACAAGCATATTTTGATTATCTTTGATCAGAAAGAGGGGTTTAGGCAAGCCTGGCTTGCCTGGGCCACACTAAGTGAAAAATTGTTTTGGCTGCATATAAAATATGCAATAGAGTTACTGTATACAAGTTACAAAACTTTCTTTATTCTTAAATATTTTTTATTATAGCACAAGCATGTCCATGGCACATGTCTGGGAGGCTGAGACAGGAAGGTTGCAAATTTGAGCCTAACCTGGGCAACTTAGTGAATAGTGAGGGTTTGTCTCAAGAAGTGGAGGTGGAGTGGTGATGCAGCTTAGTATAAAGGTATTGGGTTCAATCCCCAGTAGCACAAACAACCAATCAATCAACCTACCAACCTACCACCCACCCACCCAGCCAACCAACCAACCAATCATACAGGCACGTCCAACTCACTAGCTTCAGGTTGAACACATGAGAAATAGATTATGGCACAAATCCATAACACACCCTTTGGCTTATCAGCTTCTGTTGTGTTCACTGGCTCGGAGGGTTTGGTATCCACCTGCAGACTGGACTGAATCCTGTCATCTCGGACATCTTGTCAGGGCTCACTTTTCCAGCTGCTAGTGTTTGACCAGGAGGAGAAAATGTAGTGACAGGAAAGGAGAAGAAGGAGGAGGGGTGGGTCTGCGGGTAACGCGGGAGGAAGCACAGCTGGGGAAGGAGCAGCGGCCCGCTGGGGGGCTGGTTACAGATGGGAAACAGGTATGTGCCTGCGGTTTCTTTGTTGCACCGGGCATCACACGGGACTCTGACCCCTTCCAGGAAAGCATGTGATCTAGCTGACTCTGGCATACTCAGGCAAGGACTGACCCGGCTCCTCATGCTCACCGGTGTGCCATTAGGGAGTACTGAGGATGGTTGAGCCGGCCCACAGCCCTTCCCCAGCACCAGACAAAAGGCCGAGGATACCGGCAATGACCTTCATCATGCTTTGAGACTGGTGAGACAAGAACCTTCTAAATGAAGCTGGCTATTTTCTATAGCCCCAGGTTAGCCGTGTTGGATAAACAGGGGAGCAGGACAGAGCTACATAGCCGCTGCAAGATTAAAACCACAGGCTTGTTTCACGCAAAGGAGGAAAGGAAAAAACTCACCATTCATCTCCCAGAACAGGAAAATAATCTTAATAGTGGCAAGCATCATGCAAGCATTCCTTCTTATAACCCTCCACAACAATCCTACGAAGTCAATGTACTGTCCTTTTTTTTTTTTTTTTTTTTCTTTTTTGAGACAAGGTCTCACTCTGTAGTCCAGGTTGACACTGAACTCTCTATATAGCCCGGGCTGGCCTAAAACTCACAGAAATCCTCCTGACTCAGCCTCCCAGGTGCTGGGATTATAGGAGTGTGCCACAACTCCCAGCTTACGTGGTGTTGGGAAATTGGACGCAGGACTTGGTACTTACTGGGCAAGCACTCTAACCAGTGTGTTATTCCTCCAGCACCCCCTCCTTTTTTTTTTTTAACAGAGAAGCTCAGAGCTAGTGTCTGAATTCAGGTCACATCTTCCACCTCTAAAATCATTTTAAACCTAAGGAACTCAATAAGGTGGCTCAGAATAATTTTTGGACTTCAAATGATACAAGAGAAACCAAAGCAAGGCAGAAGGTAGGCTCCGTTCATCACAACAGAAGTAAAACTTTAGGCCTTTGCTCAAATCTGTGGATGCTATTTGAGGGCATCTCTTAGCAGAGAATGATTAACCTCTCCCTAATGAACAGGAGAGGCTCAAAAGCCTGGAACTGCACACCACAGAGGATGTGCTGGACAACGATGGCAGCATGGCAAGACGCTCAGATCTCTGCCCTAGTCCTCTGGGCTGGTGGTTACAGGGCAGATTCCCTGGCCCCCTGGCCCAAGGTCTGAGACCCAAACCTGCAGACTCTCTTAGGCATGCATGCTGAAGTGGAAGAAGCAGTGCTAATTGGTCACTGATTAGTCAAAGTTGGCACCTAGTCAGTGGCAGAGCTGGGGCAAAAGCCCCACGGAGTTCTTATCCATGGTTGTCACTGTTGAGTTCTTAGGTTTCCAACCAGGTAGGAGGGGGAAAAAATCAAGCCTGAATCACATCCTCACTGTGTCCTGATTCTCCTGCCAGCTGTGACCTCAGCTGTGCTAGCAGCTGGCCTTTCTATGCTTTTCTGCCTCAAAGGCCCATCCCTGCATGTCCTCCTTGCCCTCTCTCTGATCAAAGGAGGTCACCATACACTTGTGTTGTGGGTTGGACATCTTTAAGGGGGTGAGGGAAGCGTGAGGGAGCAGTGGGACAATGATGAGATGATAGCCAAGGCGAGGGACAAAGGCCAGCTAGCCGGCCTGGCCAGGTATATGTGAGGAACACACAATGGGAAGGCACCTGGGCTCAGGTGATGAGGGCTGGTAGGCCACATTTTGGAGCTGAGGAGGAGAGATCAAGTGCACATGTAACTAGCCATGTGCAGCTTCTGGAAATGGCTGTTTATGTAGGAGAACTGGGCTCTGACTGCAGCACAACCAGGATATCTCGGGAGGACTTCAAAGGCTCCTTCAACCAACCCCAGCTAAGCCACCCACAACCCTGAGCGAGTGTTGGGTAGGCTACTTTTTTCTGGGGAAGGAGCCCATTGTGATTCATTAGATCTTCAAAAATGTTTATGACCTTCAAAAAGTTCCAAAACCAAAATTCAAGTGAAAGGTGAGAAGTCAACTAACTAGAAACACACATTGTTTTGTGAGTTCTATAATTTTTTTACCCATGGGACAAAGATGAGGAAGAGAGGAAAAAATTTTAGTGGTTGTTCTCAGACAGAGAGATGATCAGTAAAGAGATGGATAGACGGCTGATACACAGATACAACTAACTAGTCTACACGCAGCAAATGGGTGCACACAGAACTGTCACGATGCTACTGCATGTCCTTGTTTCTACTACATGTCACGAGGACTGTGGAGCTAGTAGGACACAGCCCCAATGAGGTGTTCAGAGTCACTGTTCTCCAAGGACAACTGGAGCCAAAGATAAAGCCTGCATGGAGTGACAAACTCGGTTTGTGGGAAAATAGGATTGGTTTCACAACTTTTCCAGAGCAGAGTCTTGCCTAAGAAGGGACACTGAGCACTCGAGGGTGTCAGGTGCTGTGAGAACAAGTGCCTACAAATAGTGTCTTGCTGACCTCTCACAGGAGGCCTATAGTTTGGGGAAGTGTAACTTCTGTCTCCTCCTGGCTATAACTCCTGGAAACAAACAGTGCTAGGATAGATCCCAGGTGGGCAACAGGAGTACTTCACAAACAACCCCATGAGGATGCAGGTGGGGGCAGATGCTGGGCTGAGTCATGGGAGAGTAATCTATGTCTACAGATGGTCCCAGAAACCAGACTGACTCCTGAGTGGCCCTACTTCCACAACTGTCTCCAAAATCAGATCTTTCGGTTGCTAGAGGACTCACTCTCCTGACTCCATAGTCCTCTGAGTCTGGTATGTATATCCTTTTTAGCTTAGAAAATAGAACCTTGTGTTTCTAAATCTTGAAAGTAATATATATGCCTTGAGGAAAACCTTGTGTGTCTGGGACTCTATTGTAAGGGCTGATTTCTACTGCTTTCTTCACTAGCAATTTTATGGCGACCATTTTCCCATGGTGCATTTGCTCTCATTCTCCACAACCACATTCTCACCTTCTCCTGTCAGGTCTTATCCACAAGTGCCTCCGCGTGGCATCTGTGTCTTCTGATTAAGCTAGTCACCCTCTGAGCTACAATGTTACTGCTAAATGTTCATCCTGGTCTCTTCATAGGAACTGCTTAGATGACAGTAAGAGATTTGTGTAACAGAGAATCACCCCACTGTGCCAGTCCTCACCAGGACTGCCACCAGGAGCCACCAAATGCAGCCAGAGCTGAAACACAGCTAACCTCTCACTAGTGGGCCTTTGCCTTTTACCTTCCTATGGGAGGTAAGGTATTGTGTAGGCTTGGGATCTAGAAAAGTAAACATGGCCGACTGCATAAAACAAGGGCACAGGGGCCCTGCTGCCCGACTGGGCCCAAGAGAAAGCGTTAGGGCATGTATTATGCTGTTTCCCCTTTTGGTGGTTCAAATTTATTTGATTTTATTCATGGGTTCTTGGCTCTGTCCCAGACAGAGGAGTAGCCAGAGCTTTTCTTGTACCTCTCATATTCTTCATTCTGCTACATGGGGTTTTACCTCTTGGTAATTAAAAATCTGTTTTTTTTTCTTGATGCTGTGGTATTTGCATGGAGGAAGGGGATACACCTTGGTTCCTTGGGCTAGGCTGAGAATCACTGGCTTAGTACAAACAGGGCTAGACTAGAAAAACCAGATTTTTAGACGCTACTTTCTCTTGTACTGAGTATGTAACCCTAGTAAAGTGAGAAATGGCAGTGTGGCTGTCAGTTAGAGACCCTGCCGACCCACACCCTCCCTCACCCCTGGAGGATCTAAGGTTAAAAAAGAACCTCTTTGCTAATCTGTGGATATCTTCTGCATTGGAGACCTTATGAAATAATTAACAATAGCCTATGCAGAACTGTGTGCATTTCTAACCTGCCCCACCAAAGTGGTAGGAGCCAGCTTACAACTGTGACTGCAATGCCAGGTCAACTACATTCGAGAAGAAGAATGAAGCAAGAGGACGTAAGAATGGAGACTGAGCCAGGCTGAAGGTCAGCACCAAGCTGAGCACCCACAGCGCTGGGCCTGGCTACAGACGAGACCTGTGCTAAGGTGCCGCAGTAAGGGGAAAGGCGGCTATGCCAGCTCCACAGAGCTCTGCTTTCTAGATCTCTAGGACTAGCCAATAACCCACAATGTGTCACTTCCCTTACGAGGCACTGGTTTTCCAATCTGTCAAAGGCCAAATCCTGCTTTAAAGGATCTTTGTGTGAATCAGATAAGATCGTATATGGAAAGAAAGAACCCAGAAGGTAACATAAGAAGTACCCAACACAGTCTATCCTTTTCCACTTTCTGGGCTGCATCCTGGGGCATGTTCCACTGCAGATATGGTCACCAGAGGGAAACGTCTATGGTTGGTCAAAGTTAATTTTGTATAGGTTCTTAAGAACATCTAACACTGGAAATATCCAAACTGTGGGAAGCTGCATGACATTTCTGAGCTCCAATTATACCCATTTCCATCTTTGTATCTTTTCTCCTTTCTTTGCTCTGAGTAGGAAAAATTAAGGCATTTAGGAAAGAGCAAGAAGGAACAACACATTGTAAAGTTTAATTCTCTCTTAGAAGTTTTTGTTTTTTTTTGTAGTAGGGTGTTGGAAAGCTGAAAGAAGACAGCAGGCCTGGGGGAAGGAGTGGATACCTTCATGAACTTCTCCAGCGGCAAAGTGGCCAATACAGCCTCAAGGTGTCATTCGGAGGGCTTCCTCAGCCCAAGTGTTAGAGGTGAAAGGGGTGAGATAAGCATCTGCTCCAGGCTAGAATGTGGCTAAAAGTTGACCAGTGGTCCAGTGGAGGCAAGCTGTGGTTCCAAAAGGTGAGCATGGGGGGATGGAGCTGCGTGTGAGCAAGCAGGGCTCAGGGGCTCAGCTAGCTTCCCTACATGTCTTTTGCCTATGAACCAAGGGTTTTCATGGAGAAGAGCTTGTCAACAAACAAGAACACTCATTAATGGCAAGAAGAATTATATACGTAACATATCAATAATACATAGTACGTCTAGTTTGGGATTGAACACAGGAAGGTCACCGTGGGAAAGGGGGACCAGCAATATCGTTGAGTGTGCACTGACCCCACAAACAATGACCGCTCCAGAGATCATTGGCCTCTGTGAAGAAGAACAGATGGGGGAACATGGTCAGACATGAGAGAGCCCTTCTGTTGGAGCCCTCAACATTTTTCAAAGTGACTACATGAAAGGTTGCTGGAGAATTAATTTTATTAATCTCATATTAAAGATGAGGAAACTTAGACCTGGGTCAGTTAGACAACTCATCAAACTAGCAAGGACCTACCTGTTTCAACAGCAAGGCAGCCTGGAGTCATATACACACTGGATTTGGACTGTGGGTCCTGATGCTGCCATTACCTGATGTGTGACCTGAAGCTAATTCTTTAGCCTCTTTCTCCCTCGGTTTTCTCATCTACAACAGCTATTGGGTACAAGATCTAAGCCAGTGTTTGTGAAGTGTTCAGAACAGGCTCTGTCACATATAAAGTATGACAAATACATAAACTCTTAGCTTAGTGTCCCTCTATGCAGATCTCAAACCAAAAAAGCTAAGGGTAAAACCAAAGGGGCCCAAGGGTAAGGTCCCAAAGGTGTGCACCACGGTGCAAAAGAAGTACTAGTGCCACTCAGCACCAGCCATATGTGGTCACTGGGGGGAAGAGAAGGGGTCTAGAGCTGGAGGAAGGTGGGCAGCAGACAACTGGCAAACTTCCCCAGAGCCCTAGGGTTGGTCCCTACTTCCTTTCTTTGCAGACTGACATAGAGGGACTCATAGGCTTGATAGAGCCAAGCCAAGGAGGAAGTTATCTGGGCTGGCTAAGCTAACAAGTTAAATATGCCCAGCATACCACCAGGGGCAAACCCTGGCTCTCAGAGAGTCCCCTCCTTTGCTTTTGGTGGATTTGTCTTAGTTGCTGCCACATATGCCCATCAGAAATAACAAGTGGTTTGCCTGAAATAAGGACTGCAAAGGTGGCAGGCAAACAAGTCTTGGTTAGCTTTCTCATCATGTTGGCTGACAGGTCATCAGATGAACACAGTGTTTTCCAAAGTCACAGACCCAAATATTTAGGAGCAGGGTCCCAGATGAGAGGCAGGAGCCTCCTTCTACCCCGACCCTGTTTTTGTGGAGATGCATGTCCTTGATCAAGTCCCATTTTCACCCTGGTCCTCACTGTACTTATCAGTAAAAGCAGGAACCTGGAAGGTGGATGCAGGTGGTAAACTTGAGGTCTTTTACTGCTTTTCCATTTGTGAGTTTGGAGCAAGCACTCTGGGGCTAACATAGCAGAAATTTGTATAGCTGTTTATGGGCTGCCTTATCCCAGCTCCTGGGCCCTCTTCTGCAAGACTCTCTGAGTTTTTAATATTGACCTGAAACAACACTGTCATGTATGCTTATTCAACAAATACATGAAGTGCCCCATGTTTCTGGCCCTAGTCTCATTGCAGAAGCAAAGGATGGCACGCAGAGGTCAAGGGGGATAAGTCAGGCATGGCTTTCTCCACCTCACTGCCCTATTTGCCCATCTTGACGTTTGCAGTGGGCTCAAAGCTTCTGGGCAGAGGACAGATGGGGTGGAGCATCAAGCTGGAGACCAGCCTCCAGGGCCCTCTCTGCTTTGTGGGAGCTACTTAGAGACAAGTGATGAGCACAGGAGTGTGGGGAGGGATGGTGAAGGCCCAGCCAATAATGGCTCCACTTCTGTCCTTCTCAGATTCACATCTACATCCTACACAGCCAATCAGAAGGCTGTGTAGAGGAGCCTTAGACTAGGAAGTTATGCAGCCTCAGACAAGCCTCTTCCTCTTTCAGGGGCTATTTCCCCATCTTGCAGTTCTACTGCCAGTTTTATTCCTATTAGGCACAAGCAACAACGGAACACAGGGACAGCAAGGAAAGTTTGTTCCTGCCCTCAAGGAGCTCAGCTTACATCTCACCCGTTGCTTAAGTGATTGTTTACTTATTAAGCACTTGCTATACCCCAGGTGCTGTGTTCACTTCTCCCAAAGGGATCAGACACTTCTGAAGGGGATACAAGTCATGGCTTCTTCTTCTTCTACTACTATTTCCATTCGCCTTGTCCTAACACACAAAACACCTGTACATGTGGTGGTGCTCTGGTATAAACCTTGGTAGTCTTCCATGTACAGCTAGCCTCAATTTTCTTATCTATGAAATGAGAAGAATAACAATTCCTTATGAAAATTCAATAAAGTAACACTATGGAACATTTAGCATAAGACCTGGCTCATGATACCTCATAAATCTTTGGAAGTAAAAGGCTTATCAAGGTGAATGGAGCGGCATTGCTTTAAATCAAAATCCCCATCATTGTAAGAAAGTCACATCCATTTGCCTTTCTTCCAACTGTAAATCACATTCACTTCTTTCTCTATATATTGTGCCTGTATGTTGGAGAATAGATGATATTGCCATATTTTGTTCTGTTTATGAGGGTATGTGGGCAGACCCCAGATACACATTCTAGATTCTAGATAACGTTATGCATTCTAAATCAGGCATTTATCTTTTGCACTCTAGGTCCGGAGACCATCCTCTCTGCCTCCCCATGAGGAGTTTGTGTAAGGAGGCACTGTGGGGACTTCCTTTGTCTAAGTGTTCGATTGGGGACACCACCTAAGGGTCAGGATTGAAGAAGCATAGTACAGGGTCTCAGTTATGCTATTCCAGCTGGGCTGGGTTATCTAATATATCATTATCAAAATAAAATTGATCTTTAAATCTTGGAAAAATTATTGAATCAAATATTATTTCTCAATGTCTTCTTTAAATTATAGTGTGCTCATAAATATCAGTTTTTCTACTTTTGGATTTCTTTACACATTCATAGGCAACATTAAAAGAGGTTTTCTTTAAGTTTTGACAAAAAATCCTCTAAAAAAATAAGCCCTACATGCACTGGGGCTCTGTCCAGATAGCGTCAAAGTGAGCTTTACCATAGCCAACCTCCACTTTCTTAAGTTATAAACCAGTGACTTCTGAGTTCAGGAGCTTCCACTATCACCAAAAGTATTATTTTCATCGTTCAGTTTAGCCTCTTTCCTCTCCAGAATGCGTTCTTAAAATTGACAGTAGCTTGACCGATTTGAACTTCCCGTGCTTTCCCCTTTCCCCCAAATCCTGCCAAATCCTGAACTCTACAGCCAAGGCCCAATAGGCAGAACCCACAGGTAGGCAGGACAGAGTCTTGGATAGGCCAAAACTGACAATAGGGATCTCCATGGCTCTGTGAGGCTGTGGTCTCCTCATGTAA
>PVKB01003015.1:0-149318 GCA_004027205.1 Ctenodactylus gundi
GCTTGGAGTTCAAGTGCCTGTACACTACATAGGGCCATTACTGCATGAGTAGAACCCAGCCAGGCCAGTGGAGGACGCTGCAGACATAATTAGGAATATGACCCCTGCAAGAGCAGATCATACAAAGCAGAAATCCTCTCCCCTACAACCTCTGTCCCCATACCAGTGGAGTTAGAAAAGCAGGCCAACCTGGGAATGGAGACGACCATGCAGAGGCCTTGAGTTTACAGGGACACCATCACTGCATACGGCCAGCAAAGAACCCGGCAAGACTTTGGTCAGCATGATTGAAGGTCTTAGATGGAAAGACTTCCATTCCAATATCATACGAAAGTTTTTTGCATTTTGGAATCACTTCAGTAGTTTTTTGTAGGTATTATGGAGTAGATCCTTCCTGCTACTGGTTTGTGGGTTTGTTGTTATTGCTATTGACAGTTTTTACATTTCCTTCTCTAATAACTCTGTCTTTTCCAAAAAGCCTTTCTATTGATTCTGGATACATTCTCTCTGTATTTCATTTATGACTTTACTGATATTTTCCTTCTTTTTTCATTATTGTTACCTACTTTCTTCAAGTCTAAGATAGGAGTTCTGTCTTGCTTTTATCTATTCTATACACTCTTCTGTCTTTCATACTCCCAACGTTAATCTTCTGCTTCAGTCCTTCTCTTCCTACTTCCATTATTCTCATTAATAATATTGATAACTATTCATAACTCATAGCCAGATGGCTTGGAATGCTGGGAAACAATTTTTTTTTTCTCTAGTCAGACACAGGTTGTCTTATTTACTTTTTCATCACTGGGATAAAACACCTAACACCTATGACTTTAGGGAGCAAAGATTTATTTTAAGCTCAGTTTCAGAAGGTCTCAGTTATTTACAGGTAAGTGGCTGGAAATGGTGGAACCACATAGCAGGCCAGAGCTTGAGAAAGAGTTCCTCAAGGCATAGCAGAAAATCAGAGAGAAAGGGCAGAGCTACCTTTCCAGAACAAGTCCCAATCACCTGGACCTTCCGGCTAGGTTCCGCCTCTCAACAGTATGCAGCTTCTACTATATATAAATAACATGAGGCTTTGTGGGGGCCAGGGGCAGATATTGTGGTCTGGGCCTCATTGTACGTATGGACACTGTGTACTGTTGGGAAATGAGGCTGGCTGAAAGGGATGGATGCTTAGGGCTTGACCTGGAAGAGTATGTGCTGGTTCTGCCCTTCTCTTCTGACTTGGCTCTGATCTGCTATGCCATGAAGAGCTATTTCTTTGGCTCCAGCCCAGCACCACCAAGTGGCTTTAAGATTTCTAGCTGCCCACCTATGAATGCACTGTGACCTTCTGAAGCTGTGAGCTAAAATAAATCTTTTCTCTCTAAAGCTGTGGATGTCAGGTATTCTGTCTCAGCAACAAAAGAGTAACTAACACAGAAACTGGTACTAAAAGTGGGGTCATTGCTGTGACTGTACTTGACCGTGTAATCTGGAAGCCTTTGGAAATGGTTACAGGAGGAGTTTTTAAAGATCTGAGAATGCCAGCTAGAGAAGTCTTGCAGTGCTCTGAACCAAGTGTGATGGTAGATTCTGGTTGGCACTCAGATGACCAGAATGTGGACAAAAGTTCAGACTGGAAAGGCCAAGCTCAAGAAGCTTCAAATGGGAAGAAGTGGTGTATTGGAACGTGGTCTAAAAATCATGTATGCTGCACTCTAGCAAAAAATGTATTGACATTTTGCCCTTGTCCAGAGCCTTTTCCTGAAACTGAGATTAAGGGTGGTGGTAGACTACTACATCTGGTGGAGAAAATCTCAAGAAGGCAGGCCGATATTTATACTGTCACTTGTGTACTGCTTGTGGCATTTAGCCAACTCAGGTGAAAGGCAGGAAAATATGCCAGAAAAATGATATAAAAATTTTTCATTTTTGCCAGACTTGAAAAAGCCTGCAGAAATGGGGCTAAAGAGCACATGGTTGTTGAAGACATTAGCATTAAAAGAAGCCAAGTACCTGCAATGAGGACTATAAAAAAGATGCCTTGAGGGGGGTATCAGAAATCAAGGAGATCCCATCCTTTACCAATTAAAGGGTGGAGTGGCAAGGGACCTTACTCTAAGAATAGTAGCACAAAGTGTTTGTTGGAGTTCAACAACCTGAGAACTCAGAGGCCTTGGCAGTAATTGTCCAAGGGGGTCTGGCTACTGCTTAAACCAGTGGCAGGTTATTGGCAATATCCATGTGGCCCTGGTTTTATAGGATAGTGGAGTACAAGAGTTGTGGGTTCATGGAAGCTTCCATCCAGATTTCATTTTACAAGGGCAGCAAATAAAGTTGTGAGGGAGAAGCCTAAGATGCAATGAAGACTAACCCCCAAAACTGGGAGAAGCTAAGAACATGGATCAGCAGCTGAGAAAACCTGCAGGCTGAGAGTGGATCTAGACCAAAGGAGAAAAGACAGAGGTTGCAGCCAATGGCAACACTGTAGGAGCAGGGCCACCCATGCTCTTTGGAGTCAACTTCTTGACAAAGTTTACCCCAGGTGCTAGACATAGAGCTGCAGTATTTAAACCTTGTCCTGTTGGGTTTAAAACTTACTTTGATCCCACTGCTTTCTATCTATCCTTCTATTCTTCCCTTTTGGAATGGGAATATTTATCCTGTGCCATGGTTATCTTGAAAGTGCTTGACTCTTTGATTAATTCTAAGAAGGTAAGCATGAGTCTTTTGGAGGCTATGGGCAGAAGGTTGTGGTCTTGGTCCAGAGTGCCCCTGAAAAGTCTCATGTATCTATGGAACCTGAGTACAGTGGGAGTTGGGGCCTGGCTGTAAGGGGCAGATACCTGAGGCTTGACCTGGTATGACCTGAGCTGGTTTCACCCTCTCTCTCTGACTTGGCTCTGCTCTGCCTTGCTGTGAGGAGCTCTTTCTCTGGCTCTAGCCAGGGTTTTCCATGTGGTTCCACCATTTCCAGCTGTCTGCTCATGATTGATGAACTGTGATCTTCTGAAATTGTGAGTCAAAATACATCTTTCTTCCCTAAAGTAGTGGATATCAAGTATGCTGTCCCAGTAATGACAAAGTAACTAAGACATAGGTGATTAAGACAATTTTTAAATTAGGTAATACTAATATTAAATAATAATACTACAGTATTACCTTTAATAAAGTCCTCTAGTCATTAAACAATTTCTATAAATAACTTCCTTACTAGTATAGGTCACATTTGTAATGTGAAAAGTAAAATCATAATATAAGTTGATTACTTAGTATGATATGTTAATAGCTGATATGTCTTAAGTTTTAGCATTCATACTGATATCTATCTCACTGTTACAGAAGGGATAGCGATTTTGTTTAGCTTAGGTAAGCAACACAGATGTTTATTATTAATGATGATTTAGTACTGACATTAGAGGAACCTTTTGATAAGTCAGTATCAGCTTTATTTAGGTGGATACATTGATGGTATACACTGTGCATTTAATGTTAAATATTGTAGTGTTCAGTTGGCTAGTAGTTTTGTTAATACTTTGTTACTCTTATAGTATATCAGATTTTCATTTATGTTAATAGTAACATAGATACTGATCACATTTCCCATTATATACCAATAATTGACTTATCTTTAGACCAGTACTGTAATTCCTTTCTCTCTCACTGCAAAGCAGAGGGAATAGGTAACCAGGAAGTTAGTCACAGAGAAGGTCCCCACAAACTAATAGTTGAGTAAATTAAAAATAGACATAAATATTAAAATCTAAATGAACCTAAGGAAAGATCAAGGAAAAACATAATTTAACAGGACAACTTTTCATTGAGGGACAATGAATGTTCTACAACAGAAGGTGATACCATGAGCCCTCATGCAGTGAAGCCTACTATAAAGAAAATTTAAAAAAAAAGTGGACCTAGTGGACAATCAGCTCAAACAAGACATGTTTAAACAAATACAAGAAGTGTTCCAAAAGAATTTAACCAAACAATAGCATTAATTCATAAACAGCTTAACAATTACATAGAAGATACAAATTTTAAAAAAAGAAGGCAAAGTAAGATATGAAGCAACATCAGTACCCAACCAGAAAGACTGAAAGGATTCCAAGCTGAATTGCAGAAAAAAAATCAGTTCAAGCATTATGAGGGCAGAGTATCAGATCTCAAAGAACACACTGACAAATTGAGCCATATGTTCAGTGATGACCCCAAAACAAAAGATAATCACTGGACACAACAGCTGTCTGACTTCTCAAAGAGAAACAACCTCAAAATTATGGGACTGAAATATTAAGTGGAGAATAACAAAAAAAGTATAGAAAATATATTCAATAAAATTATAGCAGAGAATTTCCCAAATCTAGAAGATAAATGAACACTGAAGTACTGCAGGCATATAGAACATCGAACAGCCTTGATCAGAAAAGACCCTCTACAGGACACATCACCAAAATCCCAGAAATTCAACACAAAGATAGAATACTAAAAGTCATAAGGGAAAAACAGAAGGTAACTCACAAAGACAAACCCAGAAGAACAGCAGTAGATTTCCCAATACGAAACTTAAGAGTCCAGGATGTCTTAAAGTAAAATCATTCAAGCTCTAAAAGAAGTTAGTGCCAACTCAGACTGTTATAACAAGTAAAATTATCCTTCAAAATTGAAGGAGAAAGAAACATTTTCCATGATAAAAACATATCAAGAAATTCATGACCACTGGACCAGGATTGCAAAAAATACTTGAAGGAATCTTAAGACAGAGACAGGGACACTAACAGCCCAAAAGAACACAAAGAAAAGAAAACAACAAGAAGAGAATGAACTAACAAACGTGAAGAACAAATATTCCACAATGAAGTATCATAATGATGTCAGGACATAGCAAATATACCACTACACTAATGCTTATGTTAATGGTTAACGGTCTTTACTATCAGAAGACACAGACTAGCAGACTGGATCAGAAAACAAAAATCAATAATTTGTTGCCTAGAAGGGATGCACTTTACTCATAGACTGAAAATAAAAGGATAGAGAAAATACATCATGCAACTAGACTCTGAAAACAAGCAGAAATAGCTACACTCTCCTCAGACACAGCAGGTTTCAAGCCAAAACAAAGCAGAAGAAACAAAGACGGACTTTGTATCCTGGCTAACGGAATAACTCAACAGGAACAAGTCATGATTATCAATATATAGGCATCCAACATCAGGGCACATAATTTTGAAAAACAAACAAATTACTGGTCATGAAAATACAAATAAGTGCCAATACAATTATCACAGAGTACATCAATACCCTACTATCAAGAATAGACAGGTCAACTAGACAGAAAATTAGCAAAGAAATATTAGTGTTAAATCACACCATGGAACAATTGAAATTAACTGATATTAACAGAGTGCTTCACCTAAAATGAACAGGACATACTTTTTTCTAAGCAGCACATGTGAGCTTTTCCAAAATAGACCATACCATAGCCTATAGGAGATGTTTATAAAGAGACAAAAATATCGAAATAATCCCCTGTATACTTTCAGATCATAGTGGAATAAAACTACAATTAAAAACAGAAACTACAGAAACTATACAAATACACCAAGTTTAAATACTATATTATTGAAGAAATAATTAGTACAGAACAAACCAGGGAAGTAAAAATTTCCTAGAGTCAAACAACAATGGAAGTACATCTTATCAGAATCTATAGGATTCAATGAAAAAAGGCCCAAGAGGGAAATTTATAGCTATGAATCACACATTAAAAAAAGAATGATCTGAAATAAACAATTTAGTGATCTAGGGAAAGATCCTAGAGAAAAGAATATTTCAAATCCAAATATAGCAGAAGAAATTATATGAATCAGAACAGAAATTTATGAAATTGCAAATAAAAACATTATGAAAGATGAATGAATCAGAGTTGGTTCTTGAAATCACAGATTGATAAAACTCTCACCAAATAATCAAAAGAAAAAAAGAACTCCTATTAATGCAATTAGAAATGAAAATGGTTAATCACAACACACACTGCTGAAATCCATAAGATTCTAAGGAAGTATTTTGAAAATTTACATTCCAACAAATTGGAGAATTTTTAAAAAATGTGTAAATTCATAGACACATACAAGATACCAAAATTTAATTAAAAAAAACCCTGAGTAGACCAATGACAACTATTGAAATTGATGCAGAAATAAAATTCCTACCTACAAAGAAAAGTCCAGGACCAGATGGATTCACTGAAGAATATTACTAGTACTTCATAGAGGAGCTAACATCAATACTTCTTAAACTGTTCCAAGAAACTGAAAGAGAAAGAATATGGCCAAATTCTTTTTTGGAAGACAGTATTACCCTGACACTAACCAGACGAAGACTTACTATGGAAGGAAAACTAAAGGCCAATCTCCTTAATGAACACAGATGCAAAAATCCTCGATAAGATACTGGTGAACTAAATTTGACAAATCATTAAAAAGATCATAAACCAGGATTACGCTGGCTTCTTCCCTGGGGTGCAGGGATAGTTCAACATATATAAATCAATTAATGTAATAAACCACATAAGAATAAGAACAAAAATCACATGATCACCTCAATAGATAAAGAAAAACCCTTTGACAAAATCCAACATCATTCATGATAAAAATCTTTATGAAAATAGATGTACTAGGATCTTACCTCAAGCTGACAGGGACCATTTACACCAAATATATTGCTAACATAATACTAATTGGGGAAAAACTGAAAGCATTTCACTCTGACTCAGGAATAAGACTTTCCAACCACTCCTACTCAATATAGTACTCGAAACCCTAGCCAGAGCACTCATATGGGAGAACAAAATAAACCAGATACATATTTGTAAGGAAAAGTTAAACTATCCTTATTTGCAAATGACATGATTCTCCAAACAGAAGATCCCAAAAAATCCACCAGAAGACTCCTAGAATAATGAACAAATTCAGTCAAATGGCAAGAATACAAACTTAATACAAAAATCAACAGAATTCCTGTATATTAACAATGAACCTATTGAGAAAGAGATGGTAAGAAGAGCCTACTCTCAATAGCCCTCTCCAAAAATTAAATACCTAGGAATAAACCTAACCAAGGAAATGAAGGACCTTTAAGATGAAAACTGTATAATGCTCAAAGAAGAAATTAAAGAGGCTGTTGGAAATGAAAAGACATCCCTTACTCCTGGATAGGCCGAACTGTCAAAAGGGCCACACTGCCAAAACTGATACACAGATTCAATGTAACCCCTATCAAAATACCAACAACATTTTTTCACAGCACTGGAAAAAAAATTATAAATCTCTATGGAACCAAAATGGTTCCAGAGCAGCCAAAGCAGTCTTGAGCAATAAGATAAAAGTACATGGCTTCACAATTCTGGATATCAAATTACATTACAAAGCTATGACGAAAAAAAGAGGTCTTGGTCTCATCCAGTTAATTCTGAGTTATTCTAAGATAGCAATCCCATGTAGGAGGTGGGTTGAAAATGAGATATTTGTAAATTTTTAAAAATTACTATAGAAAAAAGACACATTGCTATTAACTCTTTTCAAAATACTCTACCTCACTTTGAACACAGTAATCTCACCTTTCTTACTGCTTTCTAGCAGTTCTAAATGTCCTGTCTTTTACTGTAATAAGTTATTTTTTAAATTTAAGCATTAATTCTATTTTTCAATCACATCTCCCATTTCACCTTTTAAAAACCTCGGGTGACGGCAATATATACCTATTACTGAGAATTACTACTCTTAAAAATAATAGTTGCTATTTTCTAAATACATTTTATGTGTCAGGCACAGTTCTAATCACTTTTTGTACATTAGTTCATTCTCTTCTTTATAAATGAGAAAAGAGAGACATCTGGTAATCTGCTCAGAGTCACACAGTAAACTAATGTTTAAGTCTTATTCCCAGGAAGCTTGGGTCCAAAACCCATGCTGTTGTTAACACTGCCTACTAAGCATGAATTTCTGTGTATTCACCTACAGAAAATGATCAAAGGAAAATATTAACTTCTTCCTTCTTTGAAGTATAACAGTACAGCTGCACCTTGTGCAATGGTACCAACACAGTCTTATTAGAAAAATAAACTTTTCTGCCCAAAAGATTAAAATTTGCTATTTTTACATCTTTCAATATTTTTCCCATATTATCTTAGCAGCACACTTATTCAATGTTAAGCATCAAAAACTCTTAGTTTGAAAAACTGAAGAACAGTACCGTACATGTACATATATAAAGAAATGTCCTACCTATTTCTGTTCTGCTGACTCCAATTCCATTATAAATTCTCAGGTAGTTAAAGTGACAAGAATCTGAATCTTCAATATTAAAGTCACCAAATTTGATGCGAATTCGTTCTCCCATCTTTACACGGATCTCCCATTCACAAACAGTGCTGTTGGGATAGGTATGCGGGTAGTTAATGGATGTAAGAGTTCCACTTTCAGGGCCTAGTACAGTGTGTCCACATCCATCACCTTTAAAAAAAAAAAAGGAAAAAAATGATCAATTGTTCTTATATCTTAAACTTTTGATTAGATAGAACTTAATATGATTTAAAACTATGTGTGACATCAGTTATTTCATATTACCAATACTTTCTTTCCAGAAGGTAAAACAACGTAATTCTTAGAATATCTATAAGAGCCAAGTAAAGTCAATTCAGGTTATAATAATCAGTAATTTATGCATTAAGTGAACTTTCCTATCTGAACATGAGCAAATACAATTTAGCAATAGTTAAATATATAAACATGTCACAACAAACCCAATCTTTAAAAGAATTTAATACATTCTTCTGTTCCAGGCTGTTTTTCAGGCTGTTAGTTTAAAATGCACTTTACAAAAAGAATACAAGAGTTTCTTGCCCTCATTACTGTAAAGAACAATTTCTATGTTAATAAAATAAATAGTGATTGGAAAAAAGCTTTTGCACAAACACTGATGAAGAAAACAATTAAAGTGGAGCTCCCCCACTCCCCCCACCTCCCATCGCCCCCGGAATCTTGTGTGGAGGAGGAAGAGCAGGCAGAATTCACAAGTAATGTGCCAAGAATGTTCTAAAATATGTGATGGAGTTCAGAGCTTCCTCATCTTGTGAGATGATACGCACCAGGAACTAGAGTACAACTCCAGTCTCCTGCAATAGACAAGTCTGAATGTTTCACAGTTCAAAGAATGTCTAATAAAGTTAACCTCACTAGATAAACAGCATGACCGTCACAGCTATGGAACAAATGCATAGAAAATTCTATCTCAACAGGGAAGGCCTAGCACAGTTTGTATATTCACTAGGCCAAAAGTTTTGTGTTTTTGTTTTTCTCTTATTTCAAAGTAAGAAAATATTGTACATTTTGACCCTATACAATT
Source organism: Ctenodactylus gundi (assembly GCA_004027205.1). Taxonomy (NCBI): domain Eukaryota; kingdom Metazoa; phylum Chordata; class Mammalia; order Rodentia; family Ctenodactylidae; genus Ctenodactylus; species Ctenodactylus gundi. Next base: position 9,391 of record PVKB01003015.1, read on the forward strand.
TTGCATGCAAATTCTTGAATCACTAAATAATTTTATGATCCACTTACTAATAGGCTCCCACCTGCTATCTGAAAAACACTGTACTCAGCACTCAAAGATCACAATGTTGAACTTTTAAATCAAGAAAAGACCTTGCCCTCACTTTCACTTCTAAAGTAGCCAGGTTACTTTTACAGTTCTACCAAAATGCCTGAAATAAGGAAAAAAATTTAAAAGTAAAACTAAAAGCTGGAAAATATTCCTTACCAATGAATCATTTAACATGCCTAGAGCAGTGGTTCTCAAAGGGGAAGTAGAGTATCCCAGAGCAGTGATTTTACCACTTGCTTGGTAGTTTCTAGGTACATTTTTAGTTGTCTCAAATGGAAAGGAAGGGATGTTGCTGGTATCTAATGGACAGAGGCCAGGAATATTGCTAATCTTGCAGTGAACAGGAGAGCCCTAGAACACATAATGATCAATCTTAAGTATGAATAGCACTGAAGTTTAGAAGTGTTTGCTCACAGCCAAGGCAAGGAAATCTCCAACTGAAGATCTAGTTTAGTTCTTGGCTTGGTTTCATTTGACCCAAGGGTAATGCTGTTGTGCTCACTAAGGAACAATGCAGAGAATACCTTTTACCAAAAAGTCAGCAGTTATGCTAAGGAGTTTTATGCTCCCATTTGCCAACATTAAAACAACTAAGAATATTTCATTTTTGTAAGCTTTAAGGGAGAAGAGTCCATATTAGTCTTCAGATTTCAAAATTTCCCCACTTTGAAATCAAGGGGGGGAAAGGTACAAATAGAAGGAATAATTGTCCCCCAAATTTCTGATTATCATTCTACATGAGGAAGAAAAATGATCTTTGACTAGACTCTCAGCCTGCTATAATTTATATTCACAGACATGACAAAAAAGCATTACGATGGGGAAACTAATTTTAATGCTACCAACTCTTTCTCCTCACCACCATCACCTGTGAACTCCTTTTTTCTCCTTCTCTATATGAATTCCACCACACAGTAATTGACCCAAAAGGGAAGTTATAAAGTAATTTTTAAATTTTACTTCAGTGGAGAAAAGAATTGGAATTTGATCTTACTGCTCCATTGTTTGGTGCAGATTTATCTAGAGGGATTATACACAGAACATGGGTTCACTTCCTCTGATGAGTTTTAGGTTAGATGTGCTAAGCCAGATACAAATTTTGCTACTTTCCCAGGAAAAGCTGAATGATTTTTTTCCACTATGTATCCCTAGAGAAAACAGGAAGAACACTGAACCTATTTAAATGACAATAAAATACAACCAGAAATGCAAGCTTATTTTAGGCTATTCTACACATAACCCAAGCCAAATAGTTTTTAGAAATATTGCTTCCAATGCCGATTATATGTGGCTAGAAGCCACCTTAAGATTTTAGTCATTACTACTAAACATACGCTATCTTACTATAATAGTGTGAGCTCTATAACTTTCAAAGCTATTCTTTTAAAAGGAAATGTAAATGCAGAAAACTTGCAGATGCACACCAACAATGAAAACTACCTTTCATATAATTATTAAAGATTTATACTTTTCCAGGATTTTGTTTTCATTTCTGTCTTAGTTACTTTTTCGTTGCTATGACTCAATACCCAACACCCACAAACTTAGGAAAGGTTTATTTTAGCTCACAGTCTCGAAGGTCACAGTTCATTCAGGGGTGGCAGGCAACAATCGAAGTACATGGCAGAGAGAGGTGGAGGCAGCTTCCCCAGACAAACAGGAAGACACGCTGAGGCTAGTTGAGACTAGTCCCCCTCCTCCAGGAAGGCAGGTGCAGCTTATGTATCCTTTCAGGTCTCCGCCCAGTAACCACTCCCTCCTGCATCCAGGTGTGGTCACTACACACCTTTAATCCTAACTTAACTGCAATCCACCCCTCCACACCAGACACCAATCCACCAACATCACATGGTTCCATTAAAATACATGAGACTTTTGGGGGACACTCCCGATCCTAACCACAACATTCCACCCCTGGCCCCCAAAAGACTCATGTCCTTTTCCCCATGCAAAATGCAGTTAGTTCTTCTCCAAGAGTCATCACAGTCTTAACAGTTTCAGCACTGCTAGATAAACTCCAAGTCCATAGTCTCCTCTGAGATGTAAGACAAACTTTTAGCTGTGAGCTCCTGTTCAAACCAAAGAGTTAAGCATTTCCAACATAAAATGGCACAGGGTAAATAAGCATTTCCATTCCAAAAGGGATGAATAAGGTAATAAAAGGACCAGAACAATTTCTAAATCCCACAGGGCAAGTGTTAAATCCTGTACCTCCACGTCCAGCAACTGGGGTAAATGCTGTGAGGCATGAACACCAAGGGGCTTGGGTGGTCCCACCCCTGTGGCATTGCTGCTGACTGCAACCGCCATCTTCCCTCCTTTGGGCTGGATCCACTCACGGCCTGCTGCGTTTCTCAGCTGACAATTCATGCTCCTGGTTTCTCCAAATGTTCAGGCTCTCCACTGGACCTTAGGCTTCTCCTTCACAATTTCACACACTGTCCTCCCAGGGGCACACTGCTTGGCCTCCAAGGCCTTCCTCTGAAACCTGGGTGGAAGCCTCCATGAACCCACAACTCTTGAGCTCTGCAAGCTTGTAAAGCCGGGACTGCGTGGACCGTCTCCAATATCCGCCACTGGCTTAAGCAGGAATCTGGCTCCTTTGTGCCACGGTTGCAGTAGCTTCTGAGTGCCTGGACTGCTGAACTCTAGGAAGCTGAACTCCAGCAAACACTTCCCTCTTTGGCCCTACAGGGAGTTCTGGGGTACTCTTCACAGGACAAGATCTTTGGCCTTTGCACCCTTTGATTGGTAAAGTGTGGGATCTTGCTGATTTTCAAGTCACTGTGAAGGCCTCCTCATTACAGTCCTGATTCCAACTTCTTGGCTTTTGTTTAATGTTAGTCTCTTGAACAACCACATGCTTTTCCACTCCAGACTGCGAGCTTTTTACATCTGCTTTCTCTGCCATTGTATCCTGTCTTTCAATATAAAGCTGGCTAAAAGCCTCAGACAGTAGCCATGTAACAGTTTGAATATCAGTCTGTCTTGAGATTTCCTCCACCAGAGTAAGCAGTCCACCAACCCTGATTTCAGCTTCAGGCAAAATCTCTGGACAAGGGCAAAATGCTGACAAACTTTTTGCCAGAGCACGGCACACATGGTTTTTAGGCCACTTGCCAATAGAGTCCTCCTTCCCATCTGAAAACTTCTCGAGCCTGTCCTTTCCAATCCACACTTCTATCAGCATTCTGCTCTTCTGAGCTCCAACCCAAATCTCCCCTCAAGCTCGGCTCAGAGCACTCAAAGGCTTCTCCAGCCTGCATCCCCAAACTTTTTGAAATTCCCTCTGCAAACTGGTTCCAAAGACTTCTGAGCCACACCTTCAGGTAAAGTACAGCAACGACCCCACCCTTCTAGTACCAATTTCTGTCTTAGTTACTTTTTCGTTGCTGTGACTCAATACCCGACACCCACAAACTTAGGAAAGGAAAGGTTTATTTTAGCTCACAGTCTCGAAGGTCACAGTCCGTTCAGGGGTGGCCGGCAACAATCGAAGAGAGAGTTGGAGGCAGCTTCCCCGGACAAACAGGAAGACACACTGAGGCTAGTTGAGACTAGTCCCCCTCCTCCAGGAAGGCAGGTGCAGCTTATGTATCCTTTCAGGTCTCCGCCCAGTAACCACTCCCTCCTGCATCCAGGTGTGGCCACTACACACCATTAATCCTAACTTAACTGCAATCCGCTCCTCCAGACCAGACCCCAATCCACCAATATCGCATGGTTCCACTAAAATACATGAGATTTTTTTGGGGACACTCCAGATCCTAACTACAACAATTACTGTGAACTGTTGAGTATGATTATACTTCCACTAAAACAGTAATGCTTTTGTCATATCTTGTAATACATCTGTGAGAGACATTTTAACAAAATCTGAAAATGGATGGTGCATTGAGGGAGTAAAAAAAAGTTCTTAAGAATTAAGTTGCAAATGTTAATTAATAGTTACAATTTCTTTTGGCCAGGGTGCCTTTTTAATGTATTACTTAGCACTGCAATTATTTTTCAGACCAAAGGTAGCTTATCAGTCCTATTACTGTAAGTCACTATATTATCTTAAGTGTGTCACTATGTTATCTAAAACAGAATTTTGACGTAGTATTTTTCACTTCACTTAATGTCATTTTTGCTTCTGGCAGTCTTCCTTGCTCTGAAGACAATTTTGCCTGAAATTAATATAGCTTTTCTATTTTTCTTCTGAGTAGTGTTCAAAAGGTACATCTTTGTCCATCTTTGTATTTTTATTTTTGTGGTGGTAATAAAATATGCATACCATTAATTTAGCATTTAAACAGATATTATTTTTATTTTATTTTTCAAAGTGGTTTTAGACTTGCAACAAAACTGAGAGGCAGGTGCAGAGATCTGTCATAGACCCCCTGCCCTAACACAAGCACAGCTCTCTACATAATCAATATTATCCATCAGAGGGTTGCAAATAAACCTGCACTGATACATCATCAACAAGAAAACAGTTGAAAACTCATTCTGTGTGTAAAACACTCTATGGGCTTGTACACATATGTGATGATATGCACCTACCTTTGCAGATAAGAATTCTGTGCTCTTCCTCTACATCCCTCTCTTGCCAATCCCTGGCAATTACTTACATTTTAGGGTCAACAGTTCTTCTTCCATAATGCCACATAGTTAGAATCATAAAATATGAAGCCTTTTCAGATTGGCTTTTTTCACCTGTGCTTTTCATGACATAAGAGTGTTTTCTTTTTACCTTTTTAAAAATAATTTTATTGTGGTAAAAAATTTCACAGGATATAAAATTTAACACTTTTTTGGTATATATGTATAATATATATATTATATATATATATTATATATATATTATATATATAATATATATATTATATATATATATTATATATATATGAATTCCAAATTCTGTAACACACTAAAATCACAGCTTTGGGGAATTAGTGTCACCACATATAGGTAAATATGCATTTAGTGTCAAAAGATGATCAATATGGCAATTTTCAATAAAAGTAATTGTTTCTTTCTTCATTATTTTTAAAACCCAAACTCATCTCTAAACATTTAATAATTTATAAAGCTTAATTACATGAAAGAATAGTCCAAAATACCCACCAAGCACATAACTCCTTAACACCCACCAAGCACATTATCGAGAATATAATGGTTAAACAAACTAATCAAACAACAAAATATAAAAGCTCTATCGACCACCGTGATATTAAGTAACTGTCACTGCTAATCCACAATTCTGCCATATATAAAATGGGGTGCCTTACTCAATTTCCTCTCACCCAGACAAAAATATCTGACACGCACAACTTAAAGAAGCAGAGGTATAATTCAGCTCAGAATTTTCAGTCCACAGTCGGCTCCTAAGCAGGAAGGGCAATAGTAGAAGGGCCTGGCAAGGGACAGTTGCTCATCACCTGGCAGCCAACAAACAGATGAGGGATAAGAACCCACCCTTCCAGATTATGCCAACACAGTGATCCCCTCTTCTAACTAGGCCACGCACTCCAACAGCACAGCCGACTAAGAACTAATCCACTAAAAAGTATAATGCTTTTGGATATTCTAAGCACATTCCAAAAATCCAATCTGTAAATAAGATATCTTTGGGGAACAGTTTAGATTTAAACCATAATAATCCATCCATGATCCCAAAGAATCATGTGTATCTTATTATGAATTTAGTACACTTCTAAGAATCACCTTAAAAGTTCCAGCATTGTTGTAAAGTCGAAATATATTGTTTCCTCAGGCTCAAGGCAAACTCTTAGCTTTGAGACCCTATAAAAACAAAAAAAAGTTAAACAGTTCCAACATATAATGCCACAGGGTAAACATTCCCATTCCAAAAAAGAAGAGTAAGGATGTTGCACATGCACATGGCACCTCTAACATCCTGAGGTCTCCACTGCAACTTCTGCATCACTCTCACACCTTCACAACTTAAGAGCACAATCCTTGGCATCTCGGCCTTCTTATATTAGAAAATCTGGTGAAAGTTTCCACGACCCTATAACTCCTACCTTCTACGTGTCTGTAAAACTAGCACACTGTGGTCGACACCAAGTTTTGCTGCCAGGTTGAGCAGTAGTCAAGTCAGTCTGGTGGCCCTCTTCAAGTGGAGGTCCAGGGCACTTTAAATTGAATGTTTTAGTTTTTCACCATTGAGTCTGCCAAATATGGTGTCTTGATGATTCCTCAGATGCCTATAAGGCATCTTTCTTATCATCCTGATGCACAGTACCTGACTTCTTTTAATGTTAATCTTTTCAGCAACAAACCTCTCTATTGCTTCAATTTTGTAGGTACCTTCTTTTTGATGAAACTGCAAACATTTTACACCTGCTGCTTGCTCTCAATTTTCATTGTATCTAAAAGCAGCCGGACCTTCAATCTTAATCTCAGGCTCCTGAAAAGTTTCAGGATACGGGCAAGATTTTTTTTTTTTTGGGGGGGGGGCATGATGTAACCCATATAACATCTAGTCCAAATACCAATCATATCTTTGCTTCCAACAAAGTCTCCTGACCTAGGACTTGATTATCCACATTCCCTGAACACTTACCAAAATCTCCCATCAATATCTTAGTCTGGTTATAGCATTCTAAGGCTTCTCTAGACAGCATCTCCAAATCTTTCTAAACTGCTCCTTCCAGCCACTTTCAAAGGCTCCTGAATCACATGTTCAGGTAGTCACAACAATGATCCCACTCCTGGTCCAAAATCAGTCTTAATTACTTTCCTATCACTGGGACAAAACATCTGATATCCAGAAATTTGAGGTACTATGCCCCACAGTTTTTGGAGGGTTCAGAAGGAGGGTTCAATACATAGTTGGCTAACTCCAAGGCAGGTAAGAACATGGCAGAAGTCTGGAAGAGAACAGCTGCTCATCCTACGTCTAGAAGGAAGTAGGGAAAGTTGAAGAGCCAGGGATAAGTACACACCCATTTAGGTCATGGTCTCAGTGATCCACTTCTCTCAAAGAGCCCCTACCTCAGAACAGCAGTCAGCTACGAACCCATCAGTGGACCAATTTATGATCCAATCGCCTTCCAAGTCTCACCTCTGCACATGAGATGTTATAGATCTGAACATAAAACTGTAATATGGATACACTAACAATTCAAATCTCAAGAGGCAAAAAACAAACAAGATATTGCATGAAAACACCTGATGGCAAGAGCCTAACTCATACTAATACACTCAAGAAATGTCTGTTAGTATTAAAAAATATAATAATAATACCACTTTAAAAAGACCAGAAAGGCTTTTGTCCAACATACGTTGACCTAGTACATCTGGATACAACCTGCCTAAAGTTAAGAGAACAGCAACCAATTATTTTAGAAAATGTCAATCACTTCAAAGCTTTTATTTAATGTCATATGAATAATATATATTTGTGAGAAGACAGAAGTGCCTCTTTCCTCTTTTCTCCTGTCAGTCAGAAAGGGACATGGTTTCACTGATAGCTGTCAATACCCCAACCCTCTCTTCTCTTCACTCTCCTTCTCACCACCCTTATAGGTACCCTGTGGCCTCTCTGGGCTGCTCCAAGAAGGTACTCAGGAGTCAGCCATGGTAGACATTCCTTGCCATGTGAGACATTCCTGCTGTGTCTTCTGACAAACCAGAGGAGAAATCACTTTAATCACTTTAACCAGGGAGGAAACAATGTGGGCCGGTTATTTAACAACTCCAATGTCCTCACACCCCAGTAAACTGTGATATGTATACCCTGAAGATTTTCTAACTTTGGTCTCTGATGCAGAAATGACACCTATCAATAAAAATTCTTACCAGTCATCATGACATCTGCACCTACCACAGGATGGCTCACATACACTCAGGAACATCAATTCCCAGCTTGAATTTAAACTGCAGAAGAACTGAATTTGGGCCAACTGGTGAGCTCAGACTGGGGAGCTCGAGTTTAGATCTGCAGGCTCCCATATGAACTAATCACAGACCTGCAGTGGTCCTCTCATATAACCAGTATTCCGTAGTATATAAGTACGTAAGCAGTATCCTTGGGTCAGTCTAGAAAGGCTCCTTCTGGTGTACTGACACCTGGTGCTGTAGCACAGGTTCTATTTAAATAAAACCTTGCTTTGATGGTTCTGAAAATATGCTTATCCCTTGGGTTGTGTGGCCTCAGAAGATCCTATAAATTAAATCAGGGCTCTTACTATCCCGGGTAGTGTGACTGAGCCCTCACTTTAAAAAAGATGAAAACACCAAGGACTGTTAGCTGTGAAGAGCTCCAGAGGCTAGCTGTAAAGACTAGTGCCTGATATCTGCAACTGGCAGTCAACTGAGTATCTGGTACCAGGCAATGCTGAATGGCAGTATCCAACAGTGGCTGAGATCAGAGATTGCAGAGTGGTCTAATGGTGTATGTCCCCATACAGTATCATAGTGGCAGTCAGAAGTGCCAGAGGACAGCAACCAACACAGTCTGCTAATAGTATCCAGCGTAAGCCTATGCTAAACAGTGACAGCCAGCAGCACAGAGACCATAACAGGCAGTGCCAACTGATCATCTCGCATGAACTGGTGTTGACTGGGGGCATCAGGGTTGCTAACAGAGCTGTACTCTACTGATTCACGATTTGTACTTGAATCATGCCCCCAAACCACTCAACTGGTTGGGGACAACATCAACTCTTTCAATTCCCAGTCTATAACCCACTCTCAGGATCACAGCCTGAAATTAATTTTTTGCCATCATTACAAACTACTCCTACCTCTGAAATAGTAAATGTTGTAATCTATCACTGGCCATTCAGTTGTCTTATATCTACTATGTATTTTTTGTGACTTCTTCACTTGTCTGTTTATTAAGTTCACCCAAGTTCATTTCTCTCCTTACCAGGTCAGGATCTTATGTTCACTACATAAAATATGGTCAGCCTAGTATCTCTGATTTCCAGCATCTACATAATTATTGAGGAACTGCCTGAAAAATTCTCCACCTAGGTCATTCAGATGCTCGCTTTTGGCCAAGGAACTAGGCACTAAGGGTGGAAAAAAAAAAAAAAACCCTCACAAAACCCAAGAGACAAATGCCATTAGAAAGTAATGGATTCTAGCCTCAGATGAATACTTGGACCCACTCAGTATTCTCCTCTTATTTAATGGTCTCAAAAGGAAGTCAACATTAGAATCATACCAAAGGACTAATTAAAGATTTTCAGGTTCTCATCTTCACTTCCACAGATTCTAATAAGCATGTCAGAGAAACTGTCTAAAATCTGACAAGTCATAATGGGGAACAGGACATCTTTTAAATATCACTCAGGGCAAAAGCCACCCAAATCCATGATCTAGAGGAAAAGTTTATTTCAGCTCACAGTTTCAGAGATTTCAGTCCGTTCATGAGCTGCTGGCAATGCTGGAAACACAGGGAACAGCTCTAGCAAGAGAAGCTGTTCCCACCCAGTGCACAAGAAGCCAAATGAGCATATACTCTTCCAGGTCCTGTCCCAGTAACTCTCTCTTCATGGTTCAAGCCCTAGTGTTGTGCCCCTTCTGACCAAGGCCCATCTCTTAACAGCACATGGTTCCACATGTACTCCAGAGCATTTAAATACATGAGGATTTTGGGGGACATTACAGATCCAAACCATAATAATCACACATTAAAAGCCACAGTACTCACTACCTGTTAAGTTGTAGATTACCATCTGATAGAACTGTATATAATTTCTGTGTTAATAAAAAAACCCCAAGGTTTATTTTTGCCATGTTAACCATTAATCAGTCCTGGCCATCAGTATCTACTAATCATAGACAAATGTTATCTATAAATGCTTAGCTTCTTTATGTTTCTCCACTTTTACCATTTTACTGGTTCTCTCATTAATGAGTGAATAAAATATATAACATCCATTTTATATTTTCCTGATAGTTTTGATTTTGGCTTTTTTGCCAATTATACTCTTATGGAAGGTCTTCAGTGCACCTTCACAAATTTTAAAACACTAACAAAAACCAACAACTAAAAAACATAGGTCTGAGGATGTAGCTCTGTGTTAGCAGAGTGGTTGCCTAGCATGCAGGATTCCTTGAGTTTATTTAATCTTCAGTAGAGCAAAAGACAAAACAAATCACCACCACCACCACCACCACCCCCACCCACCCACACACACACACCCAGTTCCATTTGGTATCTTTCTACTTCTTTTTTTACAGGGATTTCTTCAGTCGCCTATACCTAAAATCTTACCTCTTTGCCTCCCACTTTAATTTTGATGTTCTGAAATTCAGATTTAGGATTGTCATGAGTTAGATTACAATTCCTAAAAAGGTATGTTCAAATTCTGATACCTGGTACCTATGAACATAACTTTTTTATGTGGAAGACATAAATAAGTTAAAATGAGGTAATACTGCACTTGGTAGGCCCTAGTTGAATGAATAAAATATCCCAAAAGGCAGAAGAAAAATGTGCATATAGATACTGGGAAAACACCATTTAACCACAGAGGTAAAGACTGGAGCAACAGATCTAGAGGGAGGCTCAGGACTGTAACCACCAGCGAAGTAGGGAAGAGGAAAGAAAAGCATCATCTAGTCTTTAGAGAGAGCATGGCCCTGCTAACAGCCTCCCTAATAACGACATAATCTTTTTTAAGCCACTAACTTGGAGGAAATTTTTTACAACATTCCTTAAGAAACAATACAAAGATCTACCTACCACTAAAAGTACTAAAACAGTCATTTTCTGAGCTGACAGGAGCCAACGGATACTTCCTATCCTTACCTTTTGTATGTCTTCTAAAATTGCTGGCACTTCCTTCTCTGCTAACACTTTCTCCTTTTCTTCTTAAAATTCCCTTTCCACATCTTATTTTTTACTTTAACTTTCTAACTGTAACTTTTCAGATACCTTAACTATAACATTCCTTCCACTGCTTATTCTATTTTTCAGTTTTCTTCCCACTCTTGGCAACTTATGTGAGCAATCTCATCTGCTCCCCTGACTTTCATTTATTACCAAATGCAAAAATCCCCAAGGGCCCCAATCCTCAAACCTGTTATCTACTTGTAACATTACAAACATCTGTTTAGAATTTCCACAGCTTCTCAAACTCAACATGTACAAAGCAGTCAGTGAACTTTCATACAACAGGCTGTGTACAAGGTGCTAGGGATAGCAGTGAAAACAACAAGCAAGGCCTCTGTCTTTATACAATTTACAATATAGTGGAGGAGACCAGCAAGTAATTTCAGGAACAATGAGTAAGTAATGGGCCTATGTGTGTGTGTGTGTGTGCGTGCATGCATATGTGTATGTGTTTTATAAAAAGCAGTTTTCTAAGTAAAAACCCTGGTGGAGGAAAGAAGTGGACAGCAGGAAGAAGAAAACCTCAGGGGAAAAAATTAGTAGTCTTTACTTTCTCAAACTCAAGTGTCAATTAAATTTCACATTTTCTGTCTCCCCAATATGTCTAAATTTAGTTTCTCCAAATAAGGTCAGACAATACTAAAGTTCTTTAAGAGGTTCCCATTCTCTTCATTCTCTTCTTTCCTCCCTCTAATCCACTGTCCACACTCTTGCCACTTTATTTAAATACCAGGATAGCTACAAAGGCCCTTCATTTTATAGTTCTTTAATTGTTTCCCACTGATAAGAATGAAGTTCAAATTCTTCAGCAAAACACAAATTCTCTGTTACCTTTCTCCTTTTGTTCTTAAAATTCCCCTCTCTCAATTCTGGCTCTCAATTCTCATTCTGATCTTAACTCCTGACTTCTCACACAATCTTCTCCAGCTGTGAATCTGTGGGTAACCCCAAACTTGCTCCTCACTCTCTAACCTCTGTGCCACTACACATGTTATTCCACTTGATGAGAATAATGACTTTTCCCTTTCTCGTTTACAAACATCTACTTGATGTTACTATTTTCTACACAGAAACTTTCTGAAGTCCTGGGCATCCTCCTCATCTCTATTATCATACTCTCTTAATATAATGTGTATTTAGTATGCTTAATTATGCATATTTATGTCAGTATACCATACCAAGCTACAGAACTGCTGAGAAGGCAACTCCATTCTCTTCACCTTTATAGCCATGTACACAGAAATAAAACACAGAAGGCTCCCAACATACGCTGTATAGTTTAAAAATAAAACCAAACAATTCTTATATTATGGCAAGTAAATGACATATTAAAAGATTTTAGACCAGAAAGAGAACTTTTGAAATCTTGTACACTTAATGTCTATTATAATCACATATAACCTCACCTGAACATGGAGTTTACACCACTCGTGTCCCAAGGCAACTATGTAGATTCTGTAAGAACTTTTTAAAAATACAGCAGACTTTTAATAAACACAACACTACTCCTCCCTGAAAAGGATGCCATGCCCCTATCTATTTAGTATGTGATTTATCCTTCTGGAAAGCTCTCAACAGTTTTTATATGATCTCATGCTCCCTAATTATTTGGCTGGCCTACAGATAAGGTACTGACTCACACTTCCCTCCAATTTCTGGACCTCAACTAATAAGAAAAATCCCAAAATTTCTTCGGGGTTTAAGCTGCAAGTCTTGAGGACTGCCAATGTCCATGACTTTTCCCATGCACAGAAAGCTAGGCTGAAGCAAAAGAAAAGAACTTGACTGAGTTCCTTGGTTCCTGAAGTCCAGTTCTGTTCCTACTTTCACTTTGGCTTAGGATTGTTCGACTTTACTATGCATGTTTCCTCAGAATCCTGCCAATACATTCCCCTTTCACCTTAAGCAGATTTGGATTTTTGTTCTCTACTACTTGAAGAGCAGTAACTAAGCAACAGAACACATCCAGACAACTAGACTACAGGGTGTAAAATAACCAGAAACATGAATATATAATGAGCAAATAGAGCAGCAATGAACCAAAATTACTTGAAAGGGCAGAGAATAAAGGAACTTGTAATATATCAAAAATTATCAAGGTAATACAGCATGGGTAAAAACGAGAGGCAATATTAAGGTTCTGGTGGTGTATTAATCAGTTTTCCATTGCTGGGACAAAATACCTGATACTCACAACTTAATAAGACATCAGGTTTATTTTAGCTCAGAGTTTGAGAAGTTTCACTCCATAGTCAGCTGGCTATTCAGCTAACTGAACAAAAATTCTAATGGCCACATGAACAGTTATGATGTTAACATTCAGAACATTTTAAAAAGTGGGCTGAGTTTAAAAATATTTACAACAATAAGTGGATCTCAAAATTCAACATTGTTAGTATTTAACACATGGGAATTAGCTAGCTTTCCACTGCTGGATAAAATATCTGACACCAACAGCTTAGAAAAATCAGAATGTCATTTGGCTCATATTTTCAGAGGATTCAAGCCATGGTGAGGTGGCTCCAGGCCAGGAACACCATGACAAAGGGGTGGCAAAGCAAAGATACCTAGTCCATGGTGGTTAGGAAGTAAAGTTAGTGGCACAGTGGCACACAGGAAGGAACCAGGGAACTGCTACATTACTCAATGTCAAACCTCAATGACCTACCCAGATACAGCTTGAAGGATGGCTTATTAATACTATAGAAATTTCCCAAGCCGATTAAGTTGACGCATATAAACTTAACAACCACACTAGGTATTCCTGAATCCAAAGCCTCCATACTTCTTAAGTCCACCAAGGCTAAAAAAAAATAATAATAAAATTTAAAAAAGCAAATATCCTAGATTTTTCAGACTAAACAAAAAACAAACCATAAGAAAAAAAACCCCAGCAAGATTACAAGGAATCACAAACAATTCTTCGTTTAACAAATAACTATAGCGGGTCAGATACTAAGAAAATGTGTAGCAGAGACAAAGTTAATTTTTTATGAAGTGAATCACTAAGAATAAAAAAATGCAAAGATAAAAGCTACCTAGAAAGTAAAAGGTAACAAAAAAGAAGAGATGCTTAAAAGCATGTGACATTTTGACCTTGTTTCTAGACACATTTGACCCTGTTTCTAAAAAGCACTGACTTCAGTTCTACAAAGGAGAAAGTCAAAAATGTTCCTGCTGAATAGTAATCCCAATTTGAGATTAGATGGGATAGTTCACATGTGTGCATATATAAATGTACATTTAATCACAATGACCACATGACTTATAAACTTCCTCAGGTATAAACTTCTCAGCCCCTTAATGGAAAGTCCTCTACTACATGATCTCCATTGACTTTTCCAGTCTTTATTTTTTGTCTCTTTCCTGATACCAAAATACTGAAGCTATTTGATTTCTAGAAGTCTGGTCAAAAATACCTGGATTTAAATACTGGCCATGCTGAATTCTATAATCTACTTACAACTCTAAATATGTTTAAATATATACCTTATCTCTCTGTCTAGAATGTGTTGAGGTTTGAGATCACATGTTTGTGTTAACCAGTACATTGCTATATAATTGCGTGAGCCAGTGTCTTAATCACTTTATCATTTCTGGAATACCTGACACAACTGAAAGGAGGAGAGCCATACTTCGTCCTCAGTTTCAGAGATCTCAGTCCATGTATGGTTAGTTGGTCCAATGCAGAAGCATGGCAGAATGGCCTTGTGAAGGACAGCTGCTCATCCCATCATCAGGAAGAAGAGAAAAAAAGGGGAGAGTGGAGAACAAGTATATACTCTCCCAGGTCACATCCTCAGTGACTCATCTCTCCAACCAGATCCTACCTCCTAAGAGCAAGTGAAATCATCAATGCATTAATAAACTGAATTTTGCACCTCATGATCTAATCACCTTCCAAACCCATGGGATTTGGGGGTAATATTTTAGACTTAAGCCACAGCAATCATCATATGAATGAAAACTGTGACATCCTTTCCCCTAGAGTTAGTGTCTTAGTTAATTTTTCCTTGCTGTAACTCAATACCCAACACCCACAAATTTAGGAAAGGTTTATTTTAGCTCGCAGTTTCATATGGTCACAATCCATTCAGGGGCGGCCGGCAGCAATCAGAATACAGGACGGAGGCAGAGGTGGAGGCAGCTTCTCAGGACATCACAAACAGGAAGACAAGCTGAGAGCCGTTGAGACTAGTCCCCATCCTCCAGGAAGGCAGGTGCAGCTTATGTATCTTTTCAGGTCTCCGCCCAGTAATCAGTCCCTCCTGCATCCAGGTGTGGCCACTACACACTGTTAATCCTAACTCACACGCCTTTAGTCTTAACTGTAACCACCCCAATCCACCAACATCACATGGTTCCATAGACAATCCACAACATTAAAATACATGAGACTTTTGGGGGACACTCCAGATCCTAACCACAGCATTAACATCCTAACCATAACTTAAACCACAGCAATCATCATATAAATGAAAACTGTGACATACTTTCCCCTAGAGTTAGCAAGGAAAAATGAGGCATCAACTACTAGAAACTAAACCAGGGACTCTTTTATATGCTGGAAGTGACTAAGTCACAATTGGGGAAAGGGGTAATGCAAAGAAGTACACTGCACTTTCTGGCGTTGATACAGGCTGTTACTATTCTTAAGGATGACTTATCTAGGGGAGCAGAATATTTTAAGTAGCCACGTCTGTATTCAATAGTTTCAACCTGAAGGATTCCTCTAATGAGGTCTAGCTCCTGGGAAGAGAAGCAGGAAAAATTGCACATATCATTAGGCCCTGACCAAAAGAGTCTGTGAAGTTCAAGAGGGCTCTCTATCTTCAGGGTACTGAGAAGTTTAAGTTCTTGAACTGACCAATAACTGAAGAAGTAGGCAAAAGCACACAGCATGAAGCACACACACAGACTAACACCAAACAATGTGCTCAGGGCAGCAGATTCACTTCCGAAAGAGTTCTTAAAACACATACTTGAATGACAGATACCAATAAAAATTAGAAATAAAAAAATGAGTAAAACCCTCCCTATTAACAACACAGACTTGAAATACAGTGTGGAAAGTACTAACTCAAGATGTGGTGACGATTGGAGAAGTCTACTTAGAGGATATCATGCCCAGAAAGGTTCTAACTACATATGATTAAGAGTTCACCAAGAAGACAAGGAAAGTTAAGAAAGGGAATTCGAAGCAGAGGAAAAATGTTGTCTTTACAAAGATCAGCTTACAGAATTGAACAAAATGGCATACCTCATGGTTAATCTTCATTGTCAACCTGATTGGATCAAGATACTCCTAGAAGATTACTAAAGTACACGTCTGGGTGTGTCTGTGAGGATGTTGCCAGAGAGGACTGATGCGTGGGACAGAAAACTGAGCAAGGAGATCTGCCCCAAAAGCAAGTAGCACCATCCAGTGAAATAGAGGCCCAGATGGAACAAAAAAGCAAGAAAGGAAACCTGAGTCATACAGTCTGTTTTCCTCAGGTTCTTAGTGCTATGAGGTGACCAGCTTTACAATGACACACTCTCATGCCAAGGTATTACTGCCTTGTCCTGCCCATAAAAGCAATAGAGCCAGCCAAGATTGACTGAAGCTATGGGCCAAAATGTACCTTTTCTCATTTTTTGTCACGTATGTCACAGCAATGAAAATATCACACTGTAATTATATATTATAGGTATAAAAAGTAACTAAATCTTATACTTGAACTATAAAGTATAAAAAGTGCTAGCATGAGATTAGGACAGTGGAAGGGAGGGGCATTTGTGAAAAAATTATAGATGTAAAATGTAAAGGAGACTGGATTGTAACTTGTGACAATGGGACTGTTTATGAGAATCACTATGAAGGGCAATGCCTCAATATATGGAACTGTGCTGGCCTACAGTAACCAAATAATAAATATTTGTCCAATAACTGGGCAGAGAGATACATGGCATGAGTACAAAGTAAGAGTGGGCCTGAACAGAGGTTGGCAGGCTTGCTATTGGAGCAGGTTTTCACATTACCACCCTTTAATTTCCCCTAAACTGACAGTGTGACCTCTGTTTCTCAAAAGTCTGCCATTCCTGTGGACTAGAAAAGTACCAATCCTCCAAAGCTTTCTCTCCCTTCTAAGGCCACAAATTTTGCAGCCTCCTTTGTTATTAGTTTATACATATATCGCAACTTGGACAAAATAATTCCTCAAGTATACTGTAGGTTTTCTCTGGCAATGCTTTCCTCATCTTTGAATGTCCCAGAGCTTTACTACATACATGCATTCTTCAGAGTTCGTAACTGTTACCAACTAATAGTTCTTAATGACAAAAGAGTAAAGAAGATTGATTACCTTCTTTTTGATCCAAAGAAATTCTGTTCCAAGTGTAAATTTTCTGTATTCTACTCAACAAAACTCTTCAAGAGAATGTATGTCACTAAATTAACATCTGAAATTGAAATGCTATTCAGTATGACTTTTAATTCAAAATGTAGTAGCAACCCTGAATAATACAGTAATTACTTTATAAATAATGAGTGCCCTGTGATGAAATTTTATGTCCTGATTTTTTTATCTTACTGGATATCATAGGTATGCAAACTTGTGTTATATTAGCCTATGAATTAATTTTCACACGATGTCTATAGGACAACACACTAAAATTGCAACTATGTACAATTATGTAGACATGTGAATATGGAACAGAAAGGAATATGCAAACTCCAAGTTGATCAAGTAGGAAGCAGAACTGTAGGTAATTATGATCTAAGAGGGTTTTATTTGCATTAATTATTATCTGTAAGATATTTTAAGAATACAAAGTACTATGGCCATAGGTTTTTATTCTTTAAAAAATCCAGGAGCCACACCAAAAAAATCCTGCCAACTCACTTCACTTTGTAGCTCATCAATTACATTTAGGAAATAATGTCTTTATGAAGCCTTTCATAATCTTTCTAACCTTCTATCATCATCCCACTTTCAACTCATCAAGAAGCAGAAGTAGAAACTGCCTGTTTGAGTGCATTCAATTAATCCTCAACCCAACTACCTAAGATTTCAGTCACTTTGCTGAATTTAGACCTTAAATTTAAAATCCACCCCTATGTAATCTAGATTCATCTTGTCATACATAACCCAATTATTCCCTTTTCTGAAATCAATCTATTTATTTGCCATTTTAACTCTAGTACTGCTATGTTGGCTTGTATCAATTTCACTATTTTAAGTAAGTTTTTCATTGATGATAGTTTTTAGAACAAGGCTCACGTGGTCAAACAGAATTATCAACTATCTTCAGAGGGAAATAAAAACTACTTTCTGCATATAACATTGAAAAATCTACCCGAAATGTATCTGCCTACAACTTTATAATCAATTTTTCAATTACAAATTTCAAAAGTGTGGATTATAAATCTGTTCAATAGCACATATAGAATATGTGCTGTTTTTAATTTTCACCATGCAAAATTAATAAGAAATACAGCAGAAAAGGATGGTTGACTTTTGCTTCTGAACAAATGTATTTCAGAGAGCCCTAATATTTTATCAGACATTAAAAAGACACGAAAATTTCTAAATGTCAGAATTGAAAATTACAAAAATTTCTTTACAGACAGAAATAAATTCAGTTCTAACAGATTCACAAATATAGTTCAAAAACATTCCCTGAATCATAACTAAAGGCATTATTTGATATACTATAATCTATTTTTCACATACTAGTTCCAAATATCATTGCAAAACTGAATGTTATTTTTTAAAATAATCTAATTTATAGATTAAATCAGCAAATAAAATTACTATCTTCATAAATTATCACATTAATGAGCATAAACAAGTTAGTCTTAAAGACGTTCAAAATTAACTTTTGGTATTTTATCCCATTCAAACCACATTCTAACCCAGAAGGTTGGCGAGCCTTTCTGTAATTTAAATGAGGAAATAGAGCTCCTGAGTGAGATGACCTAAATTCTTACAGTCAAAATTTAAACTGGAGACATGAACTTGGTATCACCTGCAAGTTCCAATTATATAAGCTTATTACAGTAGTAAATATACAATCAGCATAATTTTAGCAGTTCCTCAGGAAGATATATAAACAGGGTATAGTGGCACATACCTGTAATCCCAGTTACTTAGAAGGCTGAAACAGGAGTTGGAGGCCAGCCCAACCAATTTAACAAGACCCTACTTAATTATAAAAAGGGATGGAAATGTAGCTCAATGGCATAGCATTTTCCAAGCAAGCACAAGGCTCTGAGTTTAATCACTAGTACAAAAAAGGGTATTTAACAGATAAAGTTTTCAAGAAAAAGATTTTTGAGTATTAATTTCAAATTTAGAATAGTTAAAACATATCTGTTAAATTTTATTATGAATCAAATAAAAAGAAAAATCATTATCAGCAGAAATCTCAGCGAGAAATAGCAATGTATGACACTGAAATGAAAGTAATATATGCTGTTGTAGATGCGTATAGCCTTAATTAGAATTGAAGTAGTATATTCTGCTATTTCAAAATAATACTGGGAAAATTTTAAATAAAATAAACCAACCCTGGAGCACAGTACTACTTGATTAGATACAGTGAATGCATTTCTACCCAGGCTAGAAAGAAAACAAAACAAACTAAACTATTTATCGGAAACTCCTTTTTTACAGTTTTTTTCTGACTATAAACAAATTACAAAAAAATGTGGAAAAGTATAAAAACCCCTAATTCTACCACCAAAAGACAACTGTTAATATTTTGTTATTTCCTTCCATTATTCTTCCTAAGTCATGTTAAAAAAACAAAAACAAAAACAAAAACTACACTTGTGACATTACAGCATGTTTGTGGACATTCCATTAAAAGTTCTATACATGTACAGCTTCTCATTTTTATATAAAACTTCTTTTCAGGTTATGAGAGGGAACGCCAGTATGCCCTGAAGCCAACTACTGGGTTAAGAAGATTGGTGCCAACAGAACTCCATCACAGACAGCATTTGGGTCTGGGGGTAAGAACTGTATTTTTTAAAACTCAAGGAATTCAAATGCCACATAATTCCTGAATTTATATATCTAATTAGCCCTTAATTTATGAATTTACTCAAGATTAGTAATATCAATAATTATATTATGGGTTTGTCTTTGCCAAGCTCCCGTATACAATCATTTTATTTTCATGAAGAGACAGGTATGCATTCATATGTGAACAATGTAGAAAACTGAGGAAAAAAAATTACACATCTTAACAAAATGTACCAAATCATTTTATGAAAAAAACCTACGGCTTTAATTACTAGTGTCATTTTCACTTGTGTTCATTTATGCTGTTTACATAAAATGATGCTGTGAAAACATTAATGTTTTGGTAAAAATGATACAAATTTTAAAAAGAGGTGATATCTAATATTTGATTAGGCATGTGAAATTTTAGAGGAAAGGCAGTGGTTTTACTGGGGAGAGGGGGCATACAGTCCTCTATATTAGTCCAAGATTTTTAAAAAACATGATGTGGTCCAGGACACCAGCCTGAACTACAGACCTAGACAATGCCGTCTCAAAAAAAAAAAAATGTGAAAACTTTCAGATGTATAAATAAACAAACCATTGAGACTATGCTGTCCATGCAGTCATATTCCTTTCCGTGTCGAGGTATCTCACGTTCTTTGTGCCTCCATTTCCTTGTGTTGGAAATGGGATAGCAATGCGGATCTCATCTTTGCTAGTGAGGATTAAGAGATAATTTACATAAACTACGTATTCCTGTTCTGGCCAAAAGTAAGGTTTGAAAGTGTCAGCCATAAAGAAGCTTGCTTCTTTTTACCCTCTGCTAGGGAGGAAATGCATGTATAGTCCTGACTAAAACTTCGAGAGAGGATTTCATATTCCTGACACATTAAGTCCTGATGAAACCTGCATGCTAAGCATCTACAGTTTAAGTTACCGTGCAGAACCGTGCCTGCAACTTAACAGTTTGGCTGACCAAACTGTTCCCTCAGAGCCTACAATCCAAATGCCTGTCAAAATGTCAGTATCTTTTCAATTAAATCTCAGGGCCCTGATTCCACACTTTGCTGAAACCCATAGGACAACACTAAAACGTGGATATAAACTTACACTAAGAAAAAAATCTAATCCGTAGCCTTCTCACCGGATAAAGAAGAAAGTAAAGGAAAAACGTGTGCTATAATTGATGCCAAAATGACTCAAAAACTGTGGTGCCCTGCTTGAAAACAGTATTAAAAACAAACAGTTCTGCATCTTCTTTCATTATGATGACTATTCAACAAACAATTTTTGCTCACTTCTGGAATAGTTATTTATTTATTTATTTATTTATTTTTGGACTGCAGAACTACGTTTGGTCACTTTCTGGAAAACCTTACCCTTGTAACGTGGTACGCTCCGCTTGGCAGGATCGCACACTGTCTCGGATCAAGTACCTGACCAAGGCAATCTACATAAAACCATCTTCAACGCCAGGCCGGGATGGCTAGGAACCTGTTCCGAATCTGAGCTCAGAGATCGCTACCTACTCACTTCCCTCGCTGCTGAGCCGGAGCGTGTCCACAGAAGACCGCCGCCCTTACGTATCTAGAACACGTTTAAGTTGGCTATTTAATTTGCCCGCCTCCCTACTCTGTTCATCGCACGTGGCTTAACTTTAGGGGTCACATCTCCCAAAGTTCTCTCTCCCCTCAAAACTTCCCCACAAGAAGCTAATATCAAAGAAGCTTCCCCGTCGCTAGATCCCACGATCCTCTTTCCAGAAATAACTGGCAATGTTAAAAACGAAAAGAAAAGAAAAAAGACACGAAACGCACGGCACGAGTCCACCTTGCAGGCAGCCGCGCCGGGTCCAGCGAGGTGGGGCCGCGCGGGTGCCCGTCCGCCCGTGGCGAGGAGGCCGCGCGAGCCCTCTCCGCGCCGCCCCGCGCCCCCGGGACCCCTCACCTTGCTGGGCGGCGGCGTCCTCCGGCAGCAGGAGCAGGGCGAGCAGGAGCGGCAGGCGCAGAGGCATGGAGGAGTCGCGGCGCGCAGGGCGGGGGCGGCCCACGGGGCGCGCGGCCCGGGCGGGGGCGGCGGCCGCGGCCCGCACTCGGGAGCACGGCGGGCTGAGCCCGGCTCTCACCAGCGCCCGGCTCGCCATCGCGGCGGCCGGCAGCCCGCCCGCATAGTGCGGGCGCCGGGAGCCCCGCGCGTCCCGGGCCGCGGCGCCCGGCGAGGAGAGACCGAGAGGCGGGCGCCGCGCGCCCAGACCCTCCGCCCCTCACCCCGCTCTCGCCGCCGCCTCCTCCGCTCCCCGCCCGGAGACCCCAGCCGGCAGCGCAGGGCAGGGGAGGAAAGGAGCCGGGGCGCGGGCGGGCGGGCGGCGGAGGCAGCCGCGGCGGGGCAGGGCTGCGCGCCTCCCGCGCTGGGCTCCGCACCCGCACCCGGCTCGCCGCGCTCGCCGCGGGTCTCGCTAGCTGGCAGCAAGCGGGCCGCCCGCTCCCTCGCGCTCCCTCGCGCGCGCGCGCTGGCCACACCTCCTCGGCCCACCGTGGCCAATCCTGGGGAAGCTTCAGGCCGTCTCCTTCCGCGTTACCCAATCAGCACGCTCTCTCCTCGGTCGACCCGTTAGCTCCCCGGCCCATTCCTCGAGTTTCACCGCCCCTTATCTGCCTCCTCCAATCGTCTCCGGCCCTCGAAAGCGTCCCACCCGCCTCCCCCCCATCGGAGTCCCGCCCCAGACTCCTGCCCCGCGCCATCCCCGCCCGACTCCAGCTTCTGTTATTGTTGGGACCGCTGCCCGGAGTGATCCCGCTGAGGCCACCGCTTGCGCTGGTCAATGACTTCCGGGACTTCCCCATCCCTTGCTCTTTTCCCCGCCCCTCTACTCTCTCTGCCCGGCTTGCTCGGGCTCCTCCTTCGCCGCACATCAGGCTAGTGGAAGAAGTGGGAAACCTGGATCCTGGAAGGTTTCAGCTGGAAGCTCAGTCTAAAGAACTTTTAAAAAAAATAATAATAGAAGAGTATTTTTTTAAAAAAAATCTACAATGTTCTGTTGCAGCAATTCTTGAGTTGCAGTAATACATGTGATGCTTGATTTTTAAAATACTTGCCCCCCCCCCTTTTTTTTTTCCTGCCATTTGCTATGTTGGAAGGAGGGTAAGACCAAAAAAAGTAAAGAAAAAGATTCCTCCCGTTAAAAAATAAAAAAGGAACATTCATCTAGCCGTGCTACAACATTGCTGGACACCTGCTATCTGTTTGCAAGCGTTCTGCTGAAAGCATAATACAGAAAATGTTTCAGGACCTAGAGTGAAACATAACAGTACAGCTAGTCAGTGTGAAGTGAGTGAGAATTAGAATTACAAGGAATTTGATGACACTGAGCAGATAGGATGACAAAAATGGAACCAGTCTCTGAGAAAAGAAATCCACAGAATTAGGCAGTGAGAGATTTTAGAAAGACAAAGGCATCATCCAAGATTTAACAGTGTTGCTTAAGAGGAAGATAGTGTCATTAACAAACACAGAAAATTAGAAAGGTGGCACAGGTTATTTGGGAAAGGGGGTTAATTTGGGGAATATAGGCAATCCTGACTAAATGGTAGTCAACTCAAGTGGCTTAGCTCATGAGTTTTCCCCATTACAGTGGTGCCCAAACTACATACATTCAAGGGAAACTCTACTTTGAATTCTGATTTTTTTCTAGGCTAGTGATACACGTTATGATAGTCTTTTGTGCCACTTGACAGTGGTAACAAGCCACTGCACACAGGATAAGTGAGTGATATTGTAGAGAGCACTGTGTTACACAGATACAATGTTTGGTATCTTAAATGCATTAAAGGCATTTTCAACTTACAATCTTTTCAATTTATAATGGAGTTACTGGGTGTGACCCTACATAAGAGGAGGAGCATCTGTGTTGAAGTTGAGATACCAGCTCGCTAATATGTGTGGCTATACAGAGGCAGAGGGCCATGTTGGTCTACACATCAGATTGATGATTGCTTTGATGCTGTGCATCTAGAAGTCATGAGTAAATATGATATAGCGGCTTTGAGAACCTCACATGAAAATCTTGAGAATTGGAAAGGGTGTTGGGGGTCATCTTTTCAACCCCTTTGCACGCTTCACACAACAGTCCTTTCCAACAAATTTATTTAATAAGCATTTATTAGATACCTAAGATACCCTTACACTTCTCAATGGCTAATGTAGGATTGACCCTACAGCATTCAATTACAGGAACTTACACTCTGGTGGAAAAGGCAAATATATAAGCAAATCCATTGGTATCATTGCCAGATTGCAGGTACAGATGGGTGCCACCATAACACATCTCTGAGGAACTCAAGGAACCTACCCCAAGCAGGATGAAGCCCAGCTAAGATGTGAAGAAGGAGAGAAATGAGGAAGGTACTCTTCATGAGAGACACAAAATAGGCTGGACCACAAGCAAGGACTGAGTTGTGTTGGTGGAACTAAGTAGAGTTGACTCCTGCACACTTAATAAGAAAATCAAAAGGCAAGTAATCAAACAGCAGGAGATATACCAGCTCTCAGAGTCAGGATGCTATTTTGTAACATTGAAAATAAAGCATGGTAAGAAAGTGATATCAAATTTTTATTGTAAAAAAAACCTCAGTCAGACAGGAAGATAAGGAATGGATTGGAGGAAGAGTAAGGCAGGACACCAGGGACAACCATTGTGGAGTTACAGAGATTTATAACAAGTAGCTGAAGGAAAGTATTTGTGAACTGAGTTGCTGAGCAGATGTGGCAAGTAAGAAGTTAGAAGGACTCTCAGATTTCTAGGTAGAAGGTGATGCCTTTCACACAGTAAAGAATATGAGAAGGGGAAATGATTTGTCTGGATGAAGAAGTAAAAGGTAAGTTCATGAATTCAGTTTTGAACATATCCAATACGAGGTGCTACGGTATCAAGCAAGTAGCCATGAACTAAGGCTTGTAGGAGTAGTGCATGTCCTGAAACAAGCCATCTCTTATGTTGGACCAATCTTTCCACAGGCTTATTGAGTGATAACCTTGAAGTCATGGAGACAGAGCAAGGTACTGTGGCTCTCAGGCTGGCATTCATTTAACTATGTGAAATGCCCCAGGGAGTGCACAGGTGAGCTAGTACAGGTATGGAAACTTTTTCAAAAAAGGGAAAACCTGGGCCGTGGTCAATCTTATGCCTTGTTAGTAGAGCCTGAAGAGATCTCCCACCCCTCATTAATACTCTAAAGAAAAAGGATGGAGTGTGTGTGTGTGAGTGTGTGTGTGTGTGTGTGGGTATTCCCCATTGAGTATTTTAAAGGATTGTTAAAATAGACAATAGAATGATGAAGAGATTTTGAGGGAGGCCAGGACTGGGAAAGAAACAGAAAGAGTAAATCAGAAGGGCTGGAGAAAGAGCACGGCAGTTAGAGCACTTACCTAGCAAGCACAAAACCCCGAGTTCAATTCCCCAGCGCTATGTAAGCCAGGCTTGGTGGCCCATCCCTGTAAGTCTAGCACTCAAGAGGGAGGTAAGAGGATTACTGTGAGTTTGAAGCCAGTCTGGGCTACATAGTGAGTTTATGACCAACCTGGTGAACAGCGCAAGAGCCTCTTCTCCAAATAAATAAATAAATAAATGTGTAAATTGGTGTTATAAATAAAACAATGAAATCAGAACGTTTTGGAGATGAATGCCTCTTGTTTGTTTCTGTGTTATTTTATAATTCAGCTTCCTGAGTTGTGCTTTGTAAACACTTCAGCTGGAGAAGAACTGTGGAGCACTCTTTCGCCATGTGTGACTGGGGGTTACAGCTGAAGGACAGATGTGCGAGAGGATTGACACTGTCGCTGTCCCTGTTTTCTTTCCATATCTCATCACTGATATTTTGCTTAGTTGCATAAATGATGACAGAAGGCATCTTTGTGATGAAAAAAAAAATTCGTGTGATCTTACACTAAAAAAATATAATAGGCATGCATTTCCAGGAAAGCAATGGGCAAGGTGGAATTCTAGTTTTCGTTACCCCTCTCATTCTCTGCATCTTGCTGCAGTAAACTGTGTTATCTTTCTCACTTCTGGGATTTGGTTTTAGAACTTAACATCTGCTCACCTCTAGTTGAAGTAATATTTGTCCAGGACCATTTTACCCACAGGATACAGATTCATACATGTGAGACCAAACTGGCTCTTCTAATCATGATTCAAAGTGGACAAGGTCAGAGAAAGCCATCATCACAGCAGCCAGAGGCTCCCAGAAGCACACACAGATCCCAGACAAAAAGATGGATTCTTTAGAGGTTTCCTTGAGTGCAAAGCCAACACAGCAAACCAAAACTAAGCAGTGTCTCCACTGGACATGAGTTCATTAACATGGACAAGGACACGTAGCAATTATTGTTCACTTCATATAGTGGCAGATCCATACCTTAATGTTTAGGAGGTGGGCTCTGGGGGAGAATGGGGTTTCAGGAAAGGACCATGTAACAAATATATCCAGAATTAAAATGCATACCACTTTAATATATCTATGGTTGTTTATTCCACATTAAAACATTTAACACCAAAAGCTCTTCATCCTGAATTCTGTCATCAGACCTTATCCTATTTTTGTCTCATTTTTCTCTCTTCTTTCTTTCTTATTCTTTATCTCTTCTTTTTTCTCATTCATTCTTTCTTTCTCTTCTCAAGAAAGAGTGGAGGAATAGTGAAAATAGAATTGAATATAGAGAAAAGTGGAAATCAGAAAAGTCACACTCCATGATTTCTGCTTTCAAACGAGTCCCAGCTCAGCCAACTAACTGCTGAGGAAATGAAAACAGAGGAAGAGCCCCCTGGGCTGATGCCTCCCTCTGTCGGTGCAGACGTTTGGGTTTCAATGGTATGTCATGGGAAACATCATTTGGCAACATCATTGCTATTAGATGTCTGCTACGTATTAATAAAACACAAGAGGCTCATTGAAACCGGCATTCATGCTGGAAACTCCAGGGTGATGGTGAGTAAGGAATCACAGGTGGGCTTCATCAGTGAGTGTGTATTTTTGGCAAAATAATAGAAAGAGGGAGTGCAGGAGAATTTACTTTTGTCATCTTCTAGTGGCATGAGAGAGGAAGAAGACAGCAGAAGTTCTAGGGAAATATTTCAGACTTCAAAGACCATATCCTAAAGATCTGGTTTCTGTTCTCGCAGGAGCATTCTTTTTGTCCCCTTGGCGGGATGAATGTTTATAGCCAGGCTTGTTGCTAAGTTTGTGAATTCTGCTGAAGAGTCTGTCTTTCATCCTGTGAACAGAAGCGGTTAGGACACATTTTTCTGTATCTTACAAGCTTCTTTCACTCATTTCAGCCGCTGATGACTCTCAATCTCGTTACTCATGTTTCCTCAACATTTGTTAAAGATATTTGTTGTAGCAAACGTAAAGCAGAAGTTCTAAAACAACCCCCAACTTATTATGAAGGTATTTAATTTCTACTAGTGGATAATAAGATAAATACTTCTTTTCTGTAAGATGAGCAATGGTGTTCGCACTTTCTGTTTGTATTTTCATCTACTACAGCCATCTCCTTTCCCTCCCTTTCCAGCTCCCAGTTCAGTCTCTCACACCTGGATTTTTCTAGGAATATGATATCTTTCATCAATCCATTCTTATGTAGGTTAAAACAAGAAGACACCAGTAACTAGTAACTTGTAATCTGTAACCCTAGTAATTTGTCTCTGAGGCTTCAAAAAATTTAGTAAAAGTATATAAATGTTGCTTTTTACAATGTTAACATTATGCTGAGAAATTAAAAGATTTAACTATACATGGATGGTTAACATAGCACCAAAATATAAATTGTGAATATATCAGAGTGTCTGAATTAATGTGGTTTAGGTGTGCAGTAGCTGATGCACCCCCCCCCCAACCCCCACTTTATGCCTGTATCCTTCCCTGTGGTGCCTTTGCTGGCAACACAGTTGAGAATTAAATCACAGAGTTACAATGTTGTTTGGCATCTGAGAAATTGATTTGTTTCTGGAAATCATGGAAACAGCCCTGGGTGAGATTCATGTACCCAACCGCTGCTCCAAAGAGCTGTGAATTGTCCAGCTCTTAACCTCTCTGAGCCTGTTTTTTTGTCCATAACAAAAGCAAGTTAAAAGTTTACAATTCTCCACAATTCTCCACCGCTGTCCTTCATCTCAGATAAATACTAAATCTTTAATTTCTAAATTACCCTTAATATGAGGAGAAGAAACAAAAACTGAAGGTTATAGAATGGGCCTCTGAGAAATGACAGTCTTTATTGAAAAGTCACGTATCTGGAGGAGACTTTCAAATTCTCTAGTTCTGTCCCTGCAGTGTTTTCATGAACTGTCTGTAAAAGAAGCAAACAAGAATCTTGGAATGGGAAGAGTAGCGTTACCAGGAAGGAGGTGAAGGGGGCGGAGTACACAAAGCTGCTTAGTGGAGTGGCAGGAAGCTGAAGCTGCTAAGAGGTGAGAAATAGAATCTCCCGGTGGGACAAACACAAATATGCCTCTAAATGTAGAGGTATCTATTATAATAGATGACTTCAAGGTGTTTTCTCTACAGTGGTATTTATTTTATTTTATTTTATTTTTGGTACTGGGGATCAAAGTCAAGGCCTTTATAGAGAACTGCAGCCCCAATGCCCAGCCTCTGTTTTTAATTTCAAGACAATTTCACTTAAGTACTAATGTCCCAGGCTAGGTTCACACTTGTAGTTCTTCAGCCTCAGCTTCCCAGAGCGCTCTTGGGATGACAGACATGCGCCATCCGTCCACATATTCGATTAAGTTTACCCCAGTCACAGCCTTGATTGTGTAAAACTGGGCAATAGGAGGGGGCTGGTTGGTTTCTAGTTTATTGATCCCATGAATAAAAAAGAAGCATCTTCAGGAGGTAAAGTGAAAGTGGGGACAGAGGATTCAGAGGAAGGACGGGACTACAAAAACCAAAGGCTTTGAGAAACGTAAACCTCCGTGCCACTCTCAGCTTTCTTGATGAGAAACTAACCTAGAGGATTTTTAATCCTCAGCTAGAGGATTTATAATTGCCTAGGTAACTGATACCCATTTACCATGCAAGAAAATAGTGTGAATATTTTTATTTTCTAAAAAGTAAGAGAATCAAATTAAAAATTGAGTTTAAAAATATACACATAGATGCTTTTTCAACTATTTCTTTCAAAATATTTAAATTTTAACTTAAGTCTGTAAAGTTTAATAAGTCAATAAAATGGGGAATGATATTTAAATAAACTTTTAGAAATTCAGTGTTTAGAAGGGAAAACTTAATGTTTTTAAGACAGACAAGTGCATCATCCTCTTTGCATTGCATTTCAGATGAACTAATTTGAGTCAGGCTAACACAACAATATATGCATGAAATGCAGATACATGAAACCTTTTCATTTAAGTAGGTCTTTTTATTTTTGACATTCTATTCACCATAGTTTGTGAAATGACAGATGAATGCTGATTAAAAGTAAATGATATACTATTCAGATTAAACTGATTTTCTATGAGTTTCTACATTAATAGTTAGGTTTTAATGTCAAATAAGTAATACCTGTGACATGCATCTTGGCATTCTGTTCATTGTCAACATAGCATCCAAAAGTGAAGCTGTGAAAGGCTGATTGCAAAGATAACTCATAGAAGAGAAACAAAAGGACAAAATTATATAATTTTCCCGAGCTGTCCTAAAAGAATGATCATGCCTAGTGTTCAAGAATTTTGAATAATTAAACTATTTTCTTACAGAAATAGCGCTATCTACTAGTACTCCCTCTAAATCAGCACTCAGCTTATATTTGTAAATTTAAGATGTGTCAAACATTTTTGGTGAACATAATTAGTATATTTGATGCACGTGGCTTATACTACAGAACTAACTGAAATGGAGGATAAGAACATGGCCTTTGTAGAAGGCACACGTTCCTGAATCACAAAATGTCATGTAGTAACAAAACGCACAAGTTCCTTATATATTTAGGACCCAAGTAGCAAGGACTCAGATGTTAGCAGCTTTACCTAACTAAAAATCTATTTAACTAGCTGTTTGATTTGAAATAGTTAGCATATTTTTAAAAAAATCAATTGCTAGGCATGGATAGCTCAGGATTCACTTTAGTATGTTTAGAATTTGCTATTATTATAATATTGATAAGTAAATAATATTAAGAAAGCATTTCATTATCACAACATGAATATGTGCAGCTGGAAGTAGATTCATTCTAGCTAATATCTGCACCAGAGATCCATGCTCAATCAGCCCTCAGGTTTTAATGACTACAACTCCATATAATTAAATTGAAATTCTCTCCAAGCAAACAAACTCACAGGGACATTCATAATGCTTATGGCAGCCATCAATTTAGAAAAATTATACATGGCCTGGAATGAAAAATTTAAGACCATCTGTGCCTTAATAGAAAACAAAGTAAAACAAACAAGGCATGTTTGAAGATAAGCCAAAACATTATACTCCAACCCCCATCTGTAATCTAATCTTCTTTTCTGAAAGTTGATTCCCAATTGTGTATTCTGTGTGTCAGAATCTAAGCTATTTACATAGGAATGTTTTTCTTGTCCTGGAATTATTTTCATTATTGAAGATCTCATTCTATTCTATTATATGAAATCACTCCTAACTTTATTTTCCCAGTCAAACAAATCAAGGGGTAGTTAATATTCATAGAATGTGGAGTGACTATCTTCTAAATGTCTTTCTTTAAAAGATGCCAGGTGAAAACTATGTGAAATGCCAGTCAATGTATCTTGAGAATGTTAAATGTCTTTGAAAGGTAAAACAAAGAAGTTCAGATTCTATATCCCACGCAATGTTATTTTTTTCCTCTACATTTCCAAATTGAAAAAATTAGCTACATAAAAATTGTGGTGCATGAGTTTATGAGTTATGGCATAAAATGACATACTCTGCGAAGATAGGAAGTACCAGCAGATTGACCTCATGGGGCTTTCCAAATCATGAGAGTCCCTAATGGAAATCCGTGAACTCCTTCAGTCATGATGGGAAAAACGTGGAGAACAATTTAAATATTTAATTATCACAACCAGGCTGTGTGAGTTGAGTAGAGTACTTGGCTTTTCCAGGTTTGTATGATAGAATCCTATGTATTTCTACCAGTGAAACTTTTCTCCATCCTAGACTGAGTTCTCCTCTATGCCTTCACCTTTGCTGCTACAGTCTAAATGAAACGCTTTGATCCAAGAGTGGAATGTAGTTGACCCTGTGCCTTCTCTGTCAGAACGTTGATTCATGGCCTCCAGGAGCAACACGCAGCAAGCCAGGCTGCAGATAGTGTCTAAACCCCAGCAGCAGGTCAAATGTGATGCTTCCTTAATTGGCCCCTTTGTCTTGAGTGAGCAGATTGCCTTCCACAATGGATACAACTTTCTCACTGTAGGAAATAGCCGAGTGTGGTTGTGCATGCCTATCATCCTAATACTCAAGAGGCTAAGGCAGAAGGATTGCTGGGAGTGCTAAACCAGCCTGGGCTGCATAGTGAGTTCAGGACCAGCCTGAGACTCCATCTCAAAAAAAAAAAATCCATAAACTATTCTGTTAAGGTCGTAGGGACCTTATGACCCAGGTTTATCTTAACTGTGAATATCATCCTGCATGCATATTTGGATCTTAAATTACTGAATTGGTTGCTTCTCAAAAGCGGGTATGATTTTACATGTAATGTCTCTTGACAGTAAGGACGGGAGCCAACACTGCAGTAGGAGCACTTAATATTAGATAGGCGACTAACATGGGGATGAAAGAGTCATGATCCTTTTGGAGTCAGAAAGATTCTATTCTTGTTTTAGTTTTCAAGTCCCACACTTTATTTCCCGGTTTTGCCACTGGTGTCTGTCCTAAAATCCTTTTTTCTTTCTGTCCCTTAGTTCTAAATATGAGCTATGTGATGTCGGCCAGCATGTTAGGTTGACGAATCTCAGATAATAATGTGTAGTTATTTCTCCTTTCCCAATTTTAGTGTATGTCACTCATTTTCTCTATTTGGTATACAAACTCGAGCTGAATCTTCTGCTTTCACAACCAGTCTCTGATTTCTAGTCAATAAAATAGAGTTAGTAATAGGATCTCCTCAGAGAATTGTTGAGGATTGAGTGAAAGACATATGTGAAAGCTGTAGTATAGGGTCTCATACGGGTCACTCCTCGGTGAATATTGATTAATATTCAGATACAATTTTAGGTGCCATTAAACTCCATGCCCATTTAGTAAAAAGTCAAGGATCTGTCGAGGCTTATATGCTCATGGATACGTTGTATACCGTTGTGTCCTGTAGCCATTCCGTATTTAGCCTTAAGAGGGAGTCACTTACTATCCACTTACTGTCTTCAGTAACAGCTTAATGAATAGATAAGATCACACATTAATGTTTAACACAAACTTTCTCTGCTCTAGTTTTAAGCCACTTACCTCAATTTTTGTATTTGTTAATGAAAAAATATGGTAATTCCTTCTACTTACTTACCTAATATTTCTTTCTACTCATTTCTTTTCTAACAGAATTCTAATCTTATTTCAGATGGCAAAGTGCTCTATTAAATATACATACATGTGCAAAGGTTTTCACAGCTAAAGATGGCCATGTGACTCAGTCCTGTCTGATGAGATAGAAGAATTCATCATGATTCTAGGAGCTTATAAAAGGAAAATAGACTCTCTGCCTGTTTCTTTTTGCCTAGAACACTGTTGTGACATCTTGAGGTGTAAGTGTTAGGGTGGAAAGGGGACAGAAAACCTATCTTAAGAATGACAGAGTGAAAAGAGCCTGGGTCTTGATGGCATCCTAGATTTGCCACACAATGGCTTCTTATCACCACATTCATGTTACAGCAGAAGAACAGAACAAGCCCTGCTTAGTTAAATCTGTATAATTGTTTTTCTGTTATTTGCAGACAAATGCAATCATCCTTGGCCAGCTATAGCAAAGCATAAGGTATGACTGCACTGAAAACATCCTAAGAGAATTTTTTTTACTAAAAAACTGCTATAAATCAGAACCATAGTCTTTTTCATAGACACTGAGTATAGTATTATATACAGTAACCCTGATACTGTCTATTCCCTTATCTACTGAAACAGATCTTAAGTAATTTAAAGAAAATGGGGTACTTATACACAATGGAATACTACATAGCCATAAATAAAGGTAGGAAGCTTTTAAACTAAAATGGGGCCACCTTGAGTTGATAATGCTCAGTGAAACAAACCAAACACAAAAGACTGACTATAAATGGGTGTTTCTCTTATGAAATCCATGAAAATAATATCATAAAGAGGCCCCAACATTAGTGACAGGTGAGAAAGAGAGGCAGAGGCCAACTAGGAAAGAGGTGAACCTCTGAAAAGGGGGTGGGCATAGGCGCTCACTGGTTCCTCTAACCCCATGTCTCTAATGTGTTATAGAATTTGGAATTCATGTATATACCAACTATTATTAAATAAAAAACTAAAATATCTAAAATATTGCCTAAGAATATACTAATAAGAAATAGATATGAACAGCAAATGACTTCTGCCCTTATTTTAAAAGACTAGGGAAACACACAAATACATATATAAAACACAAAAAAGGAGTCAGTGCACACTATGAAATAGATGTGGGTGTAACGGATGGAGACATTGTGTGCTTTTGGAAGGATCTGGACATATTCACAGAGGAGGGCTGGAAGAACAGACAAGATTTCCTGGGTCACAGAAGAAGATTGCTGTGAGTGGTAGGCCAGTCTGGGCTACATAGTGAGACCCCATCTCAAAAAAAAAAAAAAAAAATCAAAAGAAGATGACATAGAAAATAGCTAAGACGTGAGAACAGTCAAAGTGGATCTCACAAGTCACACACTCTC
Organism: Ctenodactylus gundi; assembly: GCA_004027205.1. NCBI lineage: Eukaryota > Metazoa > Chordata > Mammalia > Rodentia > Ctenodactylidae > Ctenodactylus > Ctenodactylus gundi. Next base: position 43,217 of record PVKB01003015.1, read on the forward strand.
CTGGCTCCTGACAACTGTCAAAATACTACTTTAGATCATTTTTTTCTTTGATTAACTACCTCCGACCTTTTTATCAGAAAAAAAAGCATCTTCTTTCTCCATTTAGCTCTAGCAACAAAGGTAGAAACTTTAAGACTTTGCAATTTGGGTTTTTTAAAAAATGTAAATGTGAATTACATTAAGGTACCCCTACTGGCTTTGAGAGAAATTGGAATATACTCACACATCTGTATTTTCCATTATGATTTGAAAGATGCCTGTTTTACTGATATCAGGATTATAGTAATTACAGTCTCCTTGACTGTCCTTGCCTTGTGTGAATGTCTTTAACTGTACTCCCTGTCAAGCAAAAGAATATCATACAAAGGAAATGATAGAAGCCATGAACTGATAAGAGCATATACTTTGTGAATTTTTCCATCTTGTAAGTCTCTAACATTTGTTCACTATTTCATCTTCTTTATTTTCAAAACATAATCTACAACATACTTTGTTCCTTGGAATGAAGACACTGTGATTCTTTGTGGTCACCAAGTAGTTAATGCTACAGAACCCTGCACCTAACAACCCACCATAACCATGAATGCATTATCTGAACGATTGAACAGACCATAAGGGTTTCAGAAAGAAAGTTAATGAAAAATGTATGTGTCAAAAGTTTGGCCGGAACAATACTACTCCTGAGTTTGCCATATGAGCTGTGTAGACTGTGTACCTTTCAGCTCTGAGAAACAGCATTCACATTGTAGTGGGTGGAATGGAGCCCTCGGTGCCAGTAGCACGCAATCCCTGTGGCCACACAGGCACCCCGAGTGTTCTTTGGATTGTCTTTTCTTATGCTTACTATTGTTGAGGGATCTCCTTGCCAAATTTTCTGTATATGTCTTCTGACTTTCCTCTGGCTCTTGCTTTTTCCCAGATACTTGGCAAGGGGCTTTATTGGCAATGCTGTTGTCTTGGCTGTGTCCTTGAGATACTAGAATATCCTGAAAACTGGCATGCATATACCTACAGTCTTTGTTTGGGAATTAGTCGGTAAATTTTTCCATGTTACCATATTTTTTCTCCTTCTGGATACCAAGGTCTTCCATTACCTGTGACTTTTTGCTTTGTGAAAAATTACCATTGTGTTTTGTGTCCTTGTGGTAGGGTGACTGTATTGTATTGTCCATCAGGGATATTTAAGTATGTATTATATGGTCATTATAATAAAAGAGCAAAAAAAAGCAAACATAATTATGTTAAGAAGGGGCATTGGCTAATGATACTGGAATAACAGGTATAAGCTGTCTTGAACAACCTGGTATCTGGTCACCTTTCTCTTTCTTCCAACTGATACACAGTAGATTCATACCTTTAAGGGAAAATGCTATGCCTTTTGGGAATATATGCATTCAGTAATTAAATAGGCATTACTCTGTAGCCCTGATGGCACCATCACCCTGTGGCACTTCTGCTGGGATTCTCCAGATCTCCCTTGCCCTCCAGCATTTAATCTGGTAAACCATGGTGTGATTGGAAGCCTTGAGGGCCCTGCACTGGAGCTAACACTGGCCTCTCCTCTCAAGGAGTCTGCGCTACATGAATTTTTAAATACTTTTCAGATTACATTAGTTATTTCTCTGTCTACCTACAATGCCCCTTTTTTGTCTCTAATTTTATTAAAGAATTTCTTAGCTTCTAGCAGAATCTAATCCTAGGACTTTGATGACACCCAAGCTTCAGCTTACTCTTTCACCCTTACTTACACCATGCCTAGCCAATTTTCTAGGTGCTATTTATGCACGTGCCATAAGTAGCAAGATGTTTTTCCCGCATAAAGGGAAGAAGGTATTTGAGTTTGTTATCAGGATAACAGAATGAGACTGTGATTATAGTTAGTTTAAGCAAGGAGCTTTGAAAAGGGAGCTCTGCCTCTCTCCACAGTCACAGCATTGTGGGGAGATTGCTTCTACCTGTGACTCCACTCCCTGGACTGGAATGTGCTAAAGGGAAATGGATACACGAATAAGACTAGAAAAACATGTAAAAGTAGAAAGCCACTCAGCCTTTAAAAAAATAAAACCATAGAAAATATTTCCAGTTACTGGCTTGAATTGAAACCTTCTGAGCAGAAAAAGAAGCAAAGCATGAGAATTATTATTGATGAATATAAGTAATTTCCCTTTTTTGTGAACATCAAATATAAATGAAAATCCCCCATCCTTCCCCAAAATGATGATTTGAAGAGATCTGGACTTAGAGCTGATATTTTTTATGGCTTTATATAAATGTGAGATCTGAAATCCAAAATTCCTACAAGATAATGAAAAAGGACTTCTTCGGGAAGTTAGTGTCTCTTTTTTTTCCATGAAAAGAACTGACCTTGAGAAAGAAAGAAGAGGCACACATAAAGTCTAGGGATGTGAGGAAGCTGTACAAACAGCTTATGTTCCAGAGTGAGACAGATCTGGATTAAAAGTCCCAGTCTTGTGTCCTCATAACTAATATTTCTGGACAAAATTTCCCTGTACTTGGATAAGGTAAATAACACTCCTTATGAAGCTGACCACAGTTAACAATTTAGCATAGGCAGAATGCCTACTGGTGTGCTACTTCATAGCAAATGCTTGATACATTTCTATTTTAGAATCTAGGATATTGTAATGCAGAGTGAAGAAGCTAAGAAACAGCCAAAGACAAAGAGAAAAGAAGGGTCTGTATGTCTTGAAAGCTGGATGGGCGTGCACACGCGGGCATCTGTTGAGTATGTGGAAAGGGGACAGAGGAGTACACAGTGAGAGAAGGGGGAAGGATGGACCTGGGACTCCCAAAAAAGTTGTCAGTTGTCAGCAGCTGACCTCCTAGCAGGTTAGGGTCAACAAGCAGCCTGGCATCTTCATGGAACCTTCACTTCTCTGAAAATCAAAGGATATTTGTGGCAATTTCTGGATTTCACAAAGATGGGAGAAGGCATGCTGTTAGAACCCATGGTTTTGTCTCCAACCTTGTTGGGTTTGTATCCTCAAGGCTCATAGACTCCTAAGGGAGTGATAACAGTGCTTGACGAGGCCCTTTGAACCCCTTGGAACTGTGTACAAAATTGGTTGTATATTTGTATTTTCTGGGAGCAGATTCCATTACTTAAACTCAACAAGGGTGTTTAAAAGTCTGGCCAGTTGTTAAATCTTCTGATCAATTTCCATCCTCATCAGTGTTTCTGGGTATACACTTGAACTAGCAGTAACTCTGTGCTCTTTTTTGCAATAATTGACATAAAATCGGAGACTAGAAAAGTAAGCCTGTTATACTCATCATCCAGATTTCCTCTCACTCTTGACCAAGAAAAACTACTCATTCTCTGAATGTGTGTCTCAAGAAGCAAGTGGCCAACCATGGAAAGCTGCATGTGATCAATGACAGGAGGAATCTGACACTGTGAACTAAAGAGGAAAGAGGTGGAAAGAATCCGAGTCCTCCGGTCACGACTGAGGCTCTGGTTTAACAATGTTCTGCAGCCTGGCCTACTACGCATAGGCTTCCTTTCCTATGGGTTGCTACTTACACAAGTTTTAGTAGAGTTTTCTGTTACTTGAAACCTGATATATGAACGGCTGGTGGATCTTGAGGAACTATAGTTTATACTATATAAAAGGCAACAAATCATAGAGAACACTTACCACTTAAACTGACTAATTTTGAAAAGTCATTTTAGTATAACTAAACAACATGACTTTTTGTGTATTTTTCCTCATATGGTGGTAATTTATGCCTTTTTTTACTATAGTAATACATGAATACTCATGTTTACAGCAGCACAGTTTATAATAGCCAGATTTTGGAGGAAGCCAATATGCCTGAGTACAAATGACTGAATGTGGTATATATGCACAATGGAGTATTGCTCTGCCATTAAAAATGACAAATTTGAGTCTTAGGTAGGATAATGAAGCACATTGAGACCATTAGGCTCAGCAGTATAAATAACCAGAAAGTTAAATATCATATGATATTTTTTTAATATGATAAAACCAAAGTATAAAAAAGGAAGAGATACAGAAGAAAGTAAGAAGATGGACTTTGTGGAAAAGGAAGGGAAGAGGGTGAGAATGTGGGAAGGGGAAAGGAAGGTGATAAATAATTAAAAATAAATTTAAAAAAATTTAAAAATATATGCTTTTTACTCTGATATAATTGCAGGGATGCCTTTGAACCTTTTTTTTTTTATAATGGTAAGAGGATAAGAATCAGACTGTATAGAAATAAGTGAGAATAGGAGTCAGGATGTATGTATGTATGCGAGGTCTTCGATTATACAATATATATTCTAAGAAATCAACCTTTCAGAAAAATTGAGGTATACAAGAAACACGATTGGGAGGATTTGCAGAACAACTGCCTCAAGACATTGCTGAGGAGGTGGCCATCTGCTTTTAGATAGTGATCTACAGTGTCCCTTGATAACCTTTTGCTATGCGAATGACCCTTCTGTTTGGATGCTCATCATGGGTGATTTCAGTGCTTCCCCTGCCTCGGCAATTTATGGAGTGCAAATACTAAACAGGCTGGTGTTCTACCCTTGCCTTTGCAATTTGCAAAGACAAAGATACATTCTATGCAAACTTTAGTTGTATACTATCTGCCCTAGATCTTACATACTACAGCACCCAAGAGACACATCATCTCACAGAGTACTTTCATCTGAAATCCACATTACACTTAGCCCACAGGCACTTCTCAGTGCTTTCCATACCAAGTTAGGATGTGGAAGACTTAGGAAGACGAAGAGAGCAATTTATGACAGTCCTCTTGTGGTTAGATTTATTATGCTGCTACCTGTATAGACGTCTCCCTGATGTAGAAGGATGCGTCCTACAGTATAACCAAAAATCCAGGCAAGTATCTGGGCTACTCTGGAAACTCAGATTGAAAGAGGTGGAAAAAATAAGAGAGTTCTGTGGATTTATCCTCGCTGCTGTCCTGCTTGCATTTTTATCATGGTCTTGGGGGGAACGCATAAATAGCAAGGCGCTCTAGACTGTAAGCATACAAGGCTTGGAGAAATGTTTAAACATATACAGTAGACTCAAACACTTGTCTGGGGGTTACCATATTCACTTTTTGTGCTTTACATAAACCAGATCATTGAACTCTTGTTTCATAGATGAAGGACTTGGCGCATAGCAATATTAGGTCACTTGCCTGAGATCACATGGGAAGAAAATTCTAGAGTTAAGGTTAAAAAAAAAAAAACTTAAAGCACATTCGTTTGATCCTTTTTGTGTGGCTTATTATTAAGCCAATAAAACAGACTTTTTAGATTTTCCAAAACAAGGGGTAAAAGAGTAAGCAGGGACATGATTGATTTTATATTAATTTATATGAATAAAGACAGGGTTATTAACTGGTTATTTTTTAGATCTCAACAGTAGAGAAATAAGATGCTCCCATAAGGAAATGTCTTAGTTACTTTCTCATTGCTGTGATAGAATCCCTGACATTCACAATTTAAAGGAGGAAAGATTTATTTAGCTCACAGTTTCAGAAGGTTTCACACAGTCCATTTGTGCAAGTGGTGGAAAGACATGGGAGAGGCTGGAGTGCTGCTCAACCCATTGCGGACAGAAGCCAACTAAGTCAATGTCTGGATACTCAGGCAAGGCCAGAGTCTTCCCAGGAAGAAGCTGTAACTCTGTTTCCTCTTCCTTTCTTTCTTACTATAGTTCAACCTGTCAGTTAGGTATTCCACATACAGGGTGGGTGCCCCTCCCCCATTTCTTGGCTCACAAGTCAGTAACACATACCTGAAAGCTCTGACCTAGATCCCTCCTTATCTCAACAATTTGATACAATCTTCTCACAGGTCAAGCCCAAGCATCTGCCCCCTGCAGCTAGACCCTACCTGTCAAGAGCACAGGGTTCCACCATTATTACATTACACCCAAATGCATAAGGCTTTGAGGTGTGGGGGGGCATTCCAGATATAAACCATAGCAGGAAGCAATTTTTTATTTCGGGAGAGAGAAGATAAATGTTCCATCATATTCTAACTATCCTTGCCCACTGGGTTATGCTGGAATATTTTATCTAAGTCTGGTGTCAACATTGTCAGTCTCAAGATGTTTGAGACACTAGTCAAAAACCTTCAGTCCAGTGACTGCTTTAGATGAGGTGAGCTAAGACCGCATGTGGTTTCAGTTTTAAAATATTCTAAAACTTATTCCCATTAGACAGAATAGATTATGGAACTACAAGGATGATGTTTCAGCTCAAGACCAAGCAGAACCACGGAAATAGTCTCTCAAAATTATTCAAAGACAATAGTCAGGGATACCTCATTAAGAGCAAGCTCTTATGCATTACAAGTTTCAGGAAATATTTGGACAACTGTTGTGTACATTTTTCATGAGAAAATAATTTCAATTAAGATACCACCCAAACAAGAAAGCACTTTTATGAATCTGGATTTTCAAATATAGCTTTTATCTAGAAAGGAAAAGTTTCTAATAGCTTTTAAAACTAGAAACATCAAATTAGTATAGGCTTCTTAAAACTTCATTATTAGCACATACCAAGAGGCAACATTGCAAACAAAATACGAAAGAACTGTGAAGCCTCTGAAGTGCTTCTCATGCATGTAACACAAATATTAAAAGTTCAATTTTAAATGAAAGTTTTCCTGCCAATTTGGTGCTTTGTCTTTGGGGACCTGTTACCATAAAAACAAGTGTGAAAGTTAAGTGGATGAACTCTCTGTCAGGATGCCTTACACAGTGAGTATACCCATGATAAATGAGGAATGAAGAAAAGGTTGATGTGATTAGAGAAGTGAATTCTGGGTAATCCCAAAGAACGTGTCGAGTGAGTCATGAACATCCACATTTCTTTGAACTCTGTCTTTCCTAAAGGAAAGGAAACAATTATGTAGACATGATATCTTACCCTTTCAGTACAGTGTATTCCCCAGTCTCAATCCATTCATCACCATCAAGGGTATTTGTGTTCAAGGCTGTCATGCACAGCTACTTGCCAACAATTATTAAAAAGAAATCTATAAAGTCAAGTATTCAGGAGACAAAGCAAAACCAGTTTTTACAATGTATACTATGAAGCCATCAATTCATTAAGAGGACAATCACTATAAAGAGTTCCTCAAAGTTTCTTTTGCATCGAGGACTATCTCCAGAGACCCAGGGTAAATGGGGTGATTATCTGCTGCTCAAGACATCTCACCTGTGAAATGGACTCCACCGTGGCCGTGGCAATGGTGCAGAACACTCGCCCTCCCTCCATTTTACCTATTTTTCACTTATTGATTAGAAAAGCCTTTTTTTCCCCTGAACTTTGATTGTTACCTGGTTTTATTCTTCAAAAGCAAACAATTAAAATGCTCTGAGATTTCATTGGCAGTGACATATCATGTTAGCAAGCATCCTGCCTTGGCGCATTGTTAGCAATGTGCCTTCCAACTTCGAAAAAAGAACAGAATACTTTAAATTGCTTCTGCTGTGCTCTCCTCTTCCTACTCTTGCCTTCCTCTTCCTCCTTTTCTCCTTCTTCCTCTTTTCATTCATGTTTCCCCTCAAAATGGATATCTCAATATTGGTTGGCTTTCCAATATTAATAAAGTAACATGTATGCTATGTGCCTTGGGATGCTCTAAGCACAGTCTTCATGTAATCCTCTCAACTGTAGGAATTAGGTAATATTACTAAATATTTTCATAGAAATAGAATGGGAATGAAGAGGTTGTATGATTTGCTAATGGTCACATGGATAATGAAGACTTCTAGTTATGTATTCTGTTATGTAAGTTGGAGATCTTAGCTATCCCATAGAAAAGACAGAAATATCAACAAAATGGGAAGGTTTAAAAATGTTTGATATATCTATGCTGTTTTACAAGTTTATAAAAAATCTGAGCTTGAGAGGTTAGTAACTATCACATAACCAAACCGGTGGCAAGTGATATGCAACACTCCTCTACCTCTGGGCTCTTCCAGGTAAGTGACATTTTTTGGAAGATTAACATATACTGGGTCCCTAATCTGTGCCAACACTCGTTATGTATGATCATCTATCATTTAATGCATGAAAACTTCCCAAAAATTAAGTATAATTATTTTTCATTTATTTATTTGAAACAAGGTTTCACTGTATAGTTTACACTGGCCTGGCACTCAGGGCAACTCTCCTGTCTAAGTAGAGTGCTGGGATTACAGGCATGTGTCACCATGCCCATTTTATGTGGTGCTGGGAGACCAAACCTCCTGTTTCCTAGGTAAGTGCTTTAACTACTGAGCTAAGCCTTGACCCTTAAATATTAATTTTTATAAAAACTCAGCAAACACTTTGGAGGCTGAAACAGTAGGATTAGGAGTTTGAAGTCACATAGATGATATAACAAGATTATGTCTCAAAAAATAAGGGAAAAGAAAGAAAGAAAGAAAGAAAAGAAAGAAAGAAAAAGAATGAAAAGAAAGAAAGAAAGAAAAAAGAAGGAAATAATAAGAAAATGCTAAGAAAAGAAGGAACTTTCTTAACCTTGTACTAGGCATATGTGAAGTTGGGTATGGTGGTACAGGCCTACATCCCAGCCACTCAGCAATCTGGGGCAGGTTTGCATGTTTGAGGCCAACCTGGAAATTTACAGAGACCTTATATAAAAAGAAAGCAGAAGCAAAATTACCACAGTTCATTTCAAATTTAATAGTGAAAGACTAAACACTTGAAAGAAGTATGTCTTTGCTCCTCCTGTCTCAGCTCTGAGTAGCTGGTATTACAACCACTTGCCACTGCAATAGATTTGAGAAATGAATGCCTATGCTCACACAACGCATAGAAAAGTTAAAGCTAATGGTCACATGCAAAACCTGTACATAAGTGGCTACAACACTTTTATTAATAATTACCCCAATTGAGCAAAAACTTCAGATGTCTTTTAACAAGCAAATAGATTAACAATCATACTTTTATACAATGAACTATTGCTTATAATAAGAGAGAATAAGCTATTGCTACTGCTATAACAAGATGGATCTTGGAGTTATGCTAAATAAAAAGGCAGTCTCAGAACATCACTTTATCATTTACTGATATGTCATTTTGGGAAAGGCATGTACAGGGATGTAGAAGAGATTCATGACTCCTGTACTGAAGCGTGGGGCTGAGTTTCACTACAAAGAGGTAGTGTCTCAATCACTTTCTCTGCACTGTGACTCAACACCTGACATCCACAACTGAAGGGGAGGAAAGGTTTATTTTAGCTCACAATTTCAGAAGGCTACAGTCTGTTAACGGGTGGACAGCTGAAAATGATAGAATCACATCGTGGGACTGCAGCTGGAGCTGGAGCTGGAGCCTGTGCCCGGGAGGCAGAGATCCTTACAGCATGGCGGAACGAGACCAGTCTCAGAAGAAGGGCAGGACAAGTGCACACCCTCTCCAGGTCAAGCCCCAGGCATCTGCCCCTTTCAGCCGGGCCCCACCTCCTTCTAGGACCCAGTATCCAATGGTGCATGAGGTTTTTAGGGGACACGACAGATTCAAACCACAACTGGGGCCAACAAGGAAGTTTTGGTGCAAGGGAACTACTCTACTACTGTGAATATATATATATATATATATATATAGATAGATAGATATAGATATAGATATCTTCCTGTCGTTGAGACCCAATACCTGACATACGCCACAAAGAGAGGCCTAGGCTAGCTCATGCTTCAGAGTTCTCTTCCATGCATGATGAGTTGTACCAATGACAGAAGGGCCTGTGCAAAGCAAAATTCTTCAGCATAGAGCAGCCAGGAAACAGACAGAGAAGAGAGCAGTCGACAAAGGAGATGGATCTTTCCAGCCATGCCCAGGGACCCATCCCTTCAATTAGGTCCCACCTCGTAACATCATAAATGGATTAGTTCATTGATGAGCACAGTCCCCATGATCCCATCACTCTCCAAACACATGAGATGTTTGAGAAACATTTCAGTTTTAAACCATAATGTGTGTGTGAGTATTGTGTGTGTGTGTGTGTGCATGTTAAGATGTACAGAACTATGCATAAAGAAGCCAATTTTATTGTACATAAATTTAAAGTATTTTTAAACTTTAAAAGTGTCTTTGTAAGTGCAAAACTATTTCATAAATACATGGAAGATCTATTATAGATATTGTAAAAATATGGATGAATTTCAACTTGGTTTCTATAATAAAGAAATGCTTATAATAGTCAATTTGCATATTCATAAGTTATTCAAATAGAGAGCTTTTGAAACCAAGCTGAAATGACAATTACCTTGACTTTGGGAAATTTAATTACTATCTTCAGATTTAACATGTTTTGCTCCAAAATTAGCTATTGTCCTCAATTACTTTTCAAATCACTTTTGTCTCTAATACTACGTGGATTCTATACACAGATGATCTTTAAGAAAGCCTTTCGCAGGATCTCATAAGCAGAGTTTTATTTTATCCCGTTCTTTGTAAGACACATACAGTCTTATACACATTCCTTATAAGATGCTTTCTGGATTTAACTGACCAGACGTGCCTGAGAAAGCAAGGTCATACCTCAACAAATGGTTACTCTTGGGTTGATGTTTAGAGAGAATGACTATAAAATGATTTTAGTAGAAATAATTATTGTGGTACTTAACTTTTTGGAGGACAGAACTGGCAACTGAGCCTGGTGCCTTTGCATTGAGCTATACTCCCAGTCCTTTTAATTTTATTTATTTTTTAAAATTTTGAGACAAGATCTTACTAAATTACCCAGAGTGACCTCATATTTGCAGTTGCCCTGCCTTCATCTGCCCGAGTGCTGGGCCTACAGGTATGCACCGCCATGCCCAGCTGGTCGTTAATTTTTTCTCTTTTTTTAAATGACGAAATGTACTCCTACCATTAGTGGTAGTAGCATTACTCTCAATGGTCAAAAAATGGATGCAACCAAATGACAGATGGCTAGATAAATAAAATATAATTGAAGCATATAATGAAATATCATTTAGCTTTTAAAAAGAAGAAAAATCTCACATATGTTATAGTACCCACAACTCCAAGACATTATGCTGAGTGAAATAAGATAGGCAAAGGCCAAATACTGCCTGATTCTACTTTCATGAGGTGCCTAGAGCTGTCACGGTCATAGAGATGGACAGTAGACCATGAAGTGACAACACCATACATGAAAAATTGTTAATTGCAATTTTTAAGTGCATTTTACTACAACTCGAAAAAAAATCAATATGGTAAATAAGTATACATTTCTGTGATAGTTATCTGGACTGTAGGATGCTCAAATATTAAGTTGAACATTATTCTGAATGTGACTGTGGGAGTTTCTCAGTGACAGTCACATTGTACCTGGAAGGTCAAGTAAAGCAGATGGCCCTACCCAACACGGGCACCTTCACCAGTTTATTCACGGCTGAAACAGAATGCAGGGCTGAGTAAGAAGAAGGGAGCTCTCCTCGCCTCCCTGCCCGTTTTTGGGATGGGATATCAGTCTCCTGGCTTTGGAGTTATACTCAGGCTGAAATTTTAACCACGGATCCATCTTGTTTAGGGGACTGGGACTATAGATTTTGAAACTTCTCAGCCTCCATAATCCTGTTAGGCAATTGTTTATAATTATTTAACCATCTCTTTTTGGTTTTGTTCCTTTGGAGAATCCTAACTAATGCAATGCTGTTTATATTTTAGGGATAATTTTCTTGAAGTGTTCAGATCATGGTTTAAATTATCCAATGCATATTTTCAAATTGTCCACAGAAAAGCTCTGACAGTTTATAGTGTCACCAGCAATATGTAACAGAAACACCAACGGTCTTTTTCCCCCCAGCTGTTTGCCAGTGCTGGTTAGAGTTATTTGTCGTAGAGTAATGAAAGCTGTTTTCCTCCTTCCTTCTTTTAGTTAGACATGAAGTTGTTTAAAGTAAATATTTCCTCTTTGGTATTCTTGCAGCTAGAGATGGCAATGTAACTACATTCTAGTAAAGAGAATTTAAAATTAAGTGGCATGTGCAGTTTTTGGATTGCTTTCTCTAAGCAAGGGACATCTTCGTACCCATTGCTCAAAATGTGGGTGTGACTGATGGTTTAGTGAAGACTTCGGGCCATAACATCCACAGTTTGAAAGCCACACACAGTGCAGTGACAGGGTCTGAATTCTTCACAGCATCAGACCTGAGCTCCTTCCTAGCTCCTTGCCTCCACAATGGTTCTAACTTTCATATCTATTTGCAGTTGAATTTATTCTTATTGATACATCATTCATTGTAGAATAGGTGAAAATATCTTACCTTTGTTATATGTAGTTTGTTATAGTAGTTCTCTTGTCTGCTGTTTGGAAGTTATAATTTCAGGAATGTTATTCCTGCTTTTAGGTAAGAAAAGGAGTAAACACAGGGAGGTTTTTTCTTCTTCTTTTCACATCTAAGCTGACATATTGCTAGGATTCTTCTAAATGCAGAAGATCTGATTTGTCAATATTACTTTTCTCCTTAACTCAGAGATTGGTTTGTTAATATTATCTTTCTCTTTAATTCGGAGATCATTTGATAAGATTGTCAAAAGCATTTACTGAAATGTTCTGCTCAACTGATACAGGGAGAGGATACTTATAAATTAATATTTTAGGACACTTAAATCATGATAAAATCAAGGTGACATATTCTGCTGCTTCTCTGAGTAAAATGGAACCAGCTGAAGTTAGAAGTGGGACCTGCACTTGGTACTTCTGTGGGTGGAAAGGAAGCAGAATGAACGTACCGTCCGGGTCGTGGATTTTAAACTTTAGTGTGCAGCACTATTACAGGAGGAGACTTTTTTTTTATAGCACAGATTCCAAGGCCCCATATTTCTAGATTTATTCAAGTCCACTCTCTTGGGGCAGAGAAAATGGCGGGATTACAGTTCTGGCCTGTAATTGTTTCAGGTAGGCACCACTATTTTGGTGTACCTCTGCTAACTTGGGAGCAATGCAAAGGAATTAGAGGGAAGTAGGACTGGTGAAACATAGAGTATATTGTACTTCTTTAAGATCACTGGTTAATTCTTTTAGACTCTTAACTGATTTTTTATTAAATAGACCGATTTTAGTCAAATGTAAGCTTTCGGCTATTGCAGGTATAGAAACACCATATAAGACCCCGTCTCTAATTCCACATATCCAGGCAATTCTCCTCTGTCATCAGAAAGGGGAGCCACACGCTGTCTCTCATCCCCTGGCAGATTCCACATCACAGCTGGGCTTATATAGCAGTGTTCCACAACAGAATCCAGGCAGGAGTACATCCCTCCTCTTGGTTACATCTCAGCAAATGAGAATTGCTTTAACTACTATTCTGACTCCAGCAACCTCTCCCTCTTTCTTGTGTTTAGAATTAACTCTGAAGTGGAATATGTTTGGTGGAAAATAAATATTCATCTACTAGGTAAATTTATAGAAGGCATTTTAGAGTCATTTTGTTTTCTTTAAAAAAATCATGGCATATTGTTATTATTTAACATTATGTTCATCTGTTCTGGTATTTTATTGATAATTGTCAAATTGCTGTATTGGTTCCCATTTTATATGAAGTGATATTTTTCCCCAAATAAAACACAATTAAGTAGAAATTTTATTCTCTTACCTCAGATCTATAGTCAGTGAAGCTGCAAAAGGCTGGATAAGACATAATTCAAATTTAAAGATATGATATATTTTATTATATGAGTCAGTGACCATAAATATACAGTGCAAAAGATAAGATCATAACCTTAGAAGTTTAAAACCTGTTTAATGTATCCATTCTGTTTTATAAGTTAAAAAATGTGAGATTCAGAAAAGCTAGTAAGTTGATCAAAGTCATACAAGCCAATTAGTGACTGAGCCAGTACTGGAAATGGGCCTCCCAGTGCTTCATAAAGTAAAAATGAAAGTAACTTAATCTGTACATTTTGAAGTGTGTTAAATTATTATAATTTTTAGTCCTACTTGATAAAGACTATTAAAAAGTTCTTATAATTTATATTTTTAAAAGAAAAATAAATCACTATAAGAATTAGATACTTGAGTACTTTCAAACAGTTTATTGCAGCATTTGATTTAAACCAAGTAAGACTGATGATCGATAATGTATTTCTGCCACTTTATGAGAAGCTGTAGGTAATAGAGGAAAAATCAGAAAAGATGAAGATGCTAATGGAAAGCCATGGGAGAGGTAAATGGCCCCAGGTGGAAGGTGCTTGGAATAAGCCTTTTTGTTAGCAATTTTCTCAACATTTAACATTATTGATATCTCAGTGTCTACAATTATTATTCGGACTTTTGTTTTCTTCCACTATATGTTGTTTCCACTGTGGCTTAAGATATATGTAGGCAGATGCTACATTGATAACAATAGCACGTTGTCCTGGTTACTATTCTTTTAATTAACAATAACAAAGGTAATTTCAAAAATATTTAAAATATTCTTATTCTTTGAGTTAAATTATAAAGCATAATAAGGTTGCTAAACATTAGCTAAAATTTGGGTCCAACTGATCTTTTTTCATCTTGACAATTTTGTGTTCATCCTAGCATATGGTTGAATAAACTGAAGGAAAACTGTGTGTGATGGCACAAGCCTTGTATTCCTAGCACTCAGGAGACTGACATAGTTCAAGGCCAGCCTGGGCTATACATAGTGAGTTCAGAACCCATGTGCACTACAGAGCGAGACACAATCTCAAATAATTAATTAAAAGCAACAAGTCACTTTGCACTGAAATCATTAAATTCAGTTGATCACATGCTAGTTTAATTGGCTGAACACCTGGGTGTGGTGGCACATGCCTATAATCCCAACATTTTGAGAAGGGATTATCATCAATTCTAGTCCAGGGCAATTTAGTGAGTTCCTGTCTCAAAATAAAAATAAAAAAGGACTGGAGGTGTATCTCAGTATGAAGGCCTTTGATTCAGTTTCCAGGACTTCAAATAAAAAAAAATGATAAAGACAGATAAAATGAAATGAAATGATGACTGGAGACTGGACAAAGAAATATTAGTGTTTTTTGGTGTTTTATCTCAAAGCTTTCCCAATCAACTTGAACACATCACAGGGCGAGGAGAAACGTCCCAGCAATGCCAGAAAGCGATTTTCTCTTATCTCCTGGTTTGGCTCCCTGGAGCCTGTGCTTCAGAGCCATGCAAGTAAGGGAAGCCCACCTCCTTCTCAGTCTGAGACACTAATCAGCTCATCTTGTTTATTCTGTTCCAAAACTGTGAATCAGACCAGGCTGTGAAAAAAAAAATACAACTTATTTTCCTCTTTCTGTTCCAAACAAAGGAATTACATCACAGTTTATAGATTGTCACTACTTGATTCTTCGTCTATAAAGAAACAATTGACAGCAAGAATATCTAACATTTGTTTTGTTTTTCCTATACGTCAGAAATGCTTCAGCAAATAATTTATTTAATCCCTAATATCACCTGAAGAGACCTCTTACTTGTTACCTTTGTGTGCTAGTGTGTGACTTGACAAGCACTGCCCAGTGAGCTGGATTCCCAGCTCCTTCTACTCTTTATTAATATTTCCATCTTACAGATAAATAATGGCAGGGTGAGGTCCAACTATTTGCTGAAGATTATGCAGCTCATGATTGGCAGTGCTAGAATTAAATCCAAATATGGGTCATTCTGATTTTCTTGTTCGATGATCAAAGCTCAGGTTAAAGCACAATCAAATTACTAATACATATTAAAGTAACAAAATGGGAAACTCACCAGATGCATGGAGACATTGGTCCACGTGATTATTTAGAAACAAGCATTGTAATTACACTTCCTACAAATAAAACCTCAAGGCTAGAAGACACTTCTGAGATAATCTAGCACATTGTTTGTCTCAGTCAAGTGATGGCATGAACAATCCTCAGAGTCATTTAAGCTAGTTATTTTGAGCAAATATTTACTTGTCAATAGTATGAGCAATGAAAAGAATTTTAAGGTGCAGTCCTCATCTTTATGGACTCTACTATTATGAAAACTCGTCATTCCCATTATACACTCAGGAGCCACATTTAACACCATATAGTAATTGTATTTTGTTAGATACCATAATAAATAGTACAGACATCAAACCCTTGTAATATCCAGTTGCTAGATGTATCTGAGTAGGACTATGACAACATGCCCAATTCATGAGAAGCTGATTGAATGAAATGAGCTTGAAGTAGGACCCGAGTACTGGGTAAAATTCAGAGGATGGAAAAGCAGTATATTAAATGGAAGGGAAGATCTACTGAAGTGTTCTCGAGACCATGAGGAGGCAGTTGAGGCTGGAACAAAGAAATTGCAGAGAACATTTCAACAGGGAAACTCAAACACTCACATGCTTGGGAATTTAGACTATACTGTATAGCCCTGTGGAATTAGTAAAACCTTAAAGAAGTTGGAGATTGTATAGGACAGCACCTTAACCTGCTAAACTATAAAAACTAGGAGACAGCGAGCCACACGAGTACCCACATTTCTGGGTCCCCCTTCTGACCAACAGAAGCTTTACCCTCCTTCCTTCTCAATGAAGTGTTCTCTTCACAACCTGAAAAAAAATCAAACAAACTGGAGAATGGATTGGATGGGGGCAATGTTAAGTTAGAAGAGTGCTTACGAAGCTGAGGCATAAGCCTTGGAGTGGAGGAGGAGTTGAGAAAGAGGATGCTTGTTCTAATTCCTGAAGGGCAGCCAGTCAATCTAACTTTTGTCTGAGCTGTCTTTGAAACGGTCAGGGTAAGATGGAACTCAAAAAACTATATTTGAAAAGAGGAGAATTCCAGAGCTCAAAATTCAAGAGGACAGGTCTATTCTCAGGTTCTGGAGGCAAAGCATGTGGGGCTGAGAACCAGAAGTGAAGCAAGAGGGAGCTGAATAAAGGCAAGATTGGATCAGGAGGTTGTGGACTCACCTGGGGGCAAAGCGAGAAGCTTTCCATCAGGTGAGGAGTGTTCCTGTAGAACTCTATATAGCTCTAGCTAGAGAACGACAGGCTCATGCGTTTTCAATCACCCTGAACAAGAGTGGCAAGGCTGTCAGCTCTGGGGCTTTGAAAAAGTGGTAGTCTGTTGCAGCAACAATAACTTTGTTGGACATCTACCAGTCATAGTATTAAGGACTTTGTGAAAGCCTGATTTGTTCTAGAAGCCTTCTCAGGAGTTTGCCTTTCTCTGACACCCTCTTTTGGATGACCACAAGCTAGTTTTAAACTTCAGAAAACATTGAAAGATGGGAATGAACTCAAGAAACTTGCAAAACTAAATAGAATTTTTAAATAGTAAAGTTGAAGAATTTTGAGATAACTTTAGAGCACTAGAAAACCTTTTTAGAACTTGTTTGTAATTATCCCCTCAGGTGCCATGGTGGATTCTCAAAAATAATGTTTGTTCTGATCTTATACATGCTTTTATGCCTGCAAGGACCCTTCTATGTTCATATATAGGGTCTAACCTCCCCCTTATCCTTTCATAAAAATAGGTCAGACTCATAGACAACTATTATAGCTTTTAAGAATAACTTATCATGCACTTTATTTAAATGTATTGTGATTACACTCATTAAGGTGAAAAATAAAGAAAAATCTTTCTAGGTAGATGACAATGATTTTAAACATCTAGACCTATCACCAAAATTGTTTAAAAAGTTATTTTAGATGTTATCTTTTATCATTTCAGTGGGGATTTCTTGCCCAGGCAGTAATACTATTTTACAGACGTAGCCTGCATGTAAGTAAGTGTGAAATATTTGAAGAGTAAAATCTCATCTGTTGCTGCCAGACAGATTGGCTAACTGAGCTGGAAGAAGTCATAGAGAGCCAGAAGCATCTGCACTAGTGGGGGACATTTTCAGGAGGCATAAAAAAGAGAACTTCTACTTCAAATCTGAACACTGACCCTTTGGAGGGGTAGACAGAGATATTCTGCTATTGGATTTTCAGCTTAAGAAAAAGAAAAACTAAGCTGATAAAACAAAGGCATTCATAAAGCTGCATCTAACATCTAGTTGAATGCTTTTAATTAAATTGCTAAAAAGGAAGCAGTGTTAACACCAGCACCAAGGAAATAGTACATATTTTGAGCTCATAGAATATAGATTTATGTTTATACATTAATAGATTTGTAGTCTTATTATTCCATGATTCAGTTGAGAGATGTAGGGTAATGAGGCAAAGACATTGGATTTATAACGGGCTTTTCGCCAGTGAATTGAGTACGTCTTGCTTCAGTTGCCTGATTGTCATTTCTTATTAATTTGAGCATGAGGTATACTCTGAAAACCATATAATATAATCAATCATAGAAATAGAATATGAAATCAAATAAAAAAATTTCCTCCACATAGAAAAGACCAAAACAACATCAGCAAATCCCAACCACTCTGTTTTCTCCGGAGAATAAGTTTTCTGCTCACAAAATAGCTGTGCATCACATCTTGTTCTTGTTACAGTGTAAGTCACATAATGAACTGTGAGAACAACGTCACATGCTAGTGTACCCTGTCCTCGTGTGAGCCAACTGTGGTGCACGCTTCAGGAAGTGTCAGGTCGTCAGTTCTGCGTTGGATGTGATTCTTTTGGTTTACTTGAAGGGAGCCAACTACAAATGCAATGACATCAAGTCTTCCTTTGGGTCCTTTTTTAGGTTCACCAAATCATATAGTAGGGGTACATCAAAACTGAATCGTCAGCTTTCAGTATAAACCTTTATATATTACACATTTTGGTAGAATTCTTTGGCTTCTTTTTACATGAACACATGGAAATGAATTGATCAATTATCAACTTAGTGTCTAAAGCAACATGATGCATTATGATTGTACTGATAACACACTGACTGGCTGGGTAGCAAGCTGTGAAACGGATGTAAGAAATTTTCTAAAGAAAAGAAAAAATCCTGGTCTGGATGTGTCTGTCCAGATGGATGAGATAATTTAAGGCAATGGTGCCAAAAAAGTCAGCTTGCATCCCCAGGATGACAGAAGCATGCGAATCATTTCTGTAAAAGAGGGGTCTGGCTCCCCAGTCCTGCAAACCTTCGGGGCTGATTTTACATGGAATGAATGAAAACACTTGTGCTTTGCTGGCTCAAGGAGAGAACTGCAGATTATAATTGAGGGCTGACCACCGCATGGTGGTTTCATTAGAGAGTCTCATTTATTGAGCGGCGAGCTACGTATCCAGGCTGTGTTAGACTCCTGGGGGCTGACTCACATGCAGTGATTAATCAAGATGAACTCACAGAGGAAGTGTCTACGCACAATTTGGATTTGTAGAAATGAGAAAAAATGACTCAGGCTAGAAATCAGTGGTGAATCAAGGAGGATGCAATGGAGGGTGCCAGCTGGAGAGTGAGGGCACACAGGGGATATTTGCTTTTCTGTCTCTGCACATTATTAAAATTGATAAGAAGGGTTATCCTCCAATATTAAGTCATTCTTCGGCAAGGAAAATATTTGAAGCCTGAAAATTAAGTGTTCCCACCTCCAACAAAATAAGTCAAATTAATTTACATGAGTAATGCTCACACTTGTCCAGGAGAGTATTGCTGGATTTGTGAACATCTGACATATTTCAGTGACTGAGAGGAGAAAATACCACCAAGTCATATTTTCCATAAAAAGCAAAAGAAAAATTGAAATATTTTGTATAATCATAATGAATAGCACTGAACCTAATCATCAGTTTCCTTAAAAATCTTTCTAATTACAAATATAAGTGTTGTGAAAACCACTTTGCCTATCTTTCTGACTGGGAGTATGGAAGTTTAAGTTCACAGAAATTCTTTTATTTAACCACAAATAGATATTTCTCAGAAGAAAATATGATTATATGTTTAAAAATGTTCATATATTCTTTGAAAGTTGATCAGTGATCCAAAGCTATACATATAAGAGAAGAGAGAGGCACTTAATGCAGCTACCAAACATGAAGCACAAACTTTGTTCCACAGTGGAAATGTTTTTGGAAAACGTGAGCCACAATTTCATTATTAGAATTCCCAAGTGAAAGAATCTGATCAGAAAGAAATTGATGCCTGGCAGAAATTCAGCTATGGCAGGAGGCTATTGTCTTAATGATCGTCGTTTTTGGAGTGTTTTCTATGTGCCAGTCACAGTGCTAAGTGCTCCATACACCATGTACCATGACTGTGCCTAATGCTTCTCCTTTGGTGGTCACAGGGACACTCTCACGGAGCTGCAGTTATTGCTATGACCGTTTTATGGAATGAGGAAAATAAAATTACACAATGACTTGCACCTATATATTGTGTGTATATGTGCAATGTTATGGAAATTGAAAAAAGACCCCTGAGTTCTTAACAGAAAACAAATCTTTTAACAGAATTATTCAAACTGAGTGAAGTTTAACTATGGTGTAATAATTCTACTGGTATTCTATGTGACTACAGCATATTAGGAGGAATGACATACAACCCAGAGTATAGTTACTTATTAATAAGATGGATAAAATCCCCCCACCCCCATTTCCACTCCCATTTTCTCTTCCTCGTGCTCACGTCATTGTCCTCATCAACATTACACTTTAGTCACTGAGATGGGTATTCTCAAACAAATACACATTGTGTTTATACAGCATGGCTCTTTAGATATGAATGTTTCAATTTTCTATAATTAACGTAGTTCATAGCAGGTGTGCCAGTGACTCTTCATTGTCAGCTTCTGGATTAAGAGACTCCCGTGGAGCTGATTGTGTCATGCGGCTATAGCTAAAGCAGCCTTAAGTTGTGGGGTCCGGTTGGAGGCTGGGGTCCCTGGAGGCTCCCTTCGGAGGGTGTCTCCCTCACTCACCTGCTTCCCCTGTGCTCTGCTTTTCGGCCTCAGAAGTGAGTGCCCTTTCACCATAACGTTCCTGCCGTGAGGCAGCTGGCCACGAACTGAAACTGGGCTAAATAAACCTCTCTTCCTTGGAGTTGTGGATGTCAGGAACGTTGTCACAGCAAAGAGAAAGCTGGCCCATTTAGCAGGGGTAGCTAACTGAGACCCAATTATAAACTGAAAAAGTAGAAATATCATTTTCCCTACTCCTTCAAAATATTGAAAATATTTACATTTTAAGACAGGATCTCGTTCTGTAGCCCAGGCTGGTCCTGAACTCACTATGGAGCCCACGCTGGCCTTGGACTCTCCTCCTGTCTCAGCCTCCAGAATGCTGGGATTACAGGTGTGCACCACCACTCACAGTTTATATAGTGCTGGGGAATCAAACTTGGGTACTTAGTGCATGCGCTTTAACTGCCGAGCCATTCCTCCAGCCTTGAAAACCTAAAACCTTTGAAGAGAACAAGGTGACAGGTACTGATGTTATAAATTAATTTTATAATAAATCATTATTAAGATTAACTTAACAACATGGAACAACTTAATTTTAAATTGTGAAAAAACTGTTTGGAGCCAGAGTGTCTAGGGTCCTTGTCAAAAGTTACCTAGTATTTATGTATATGTAGGACTCTCTGGACCCAAAAGTTTAGCGATCAGAAAAGCTCTGGGTGAGAACCTTTGGAGAGGTGATCGTGATAATTACAGAGAACGTACAAACCTACTTTGGGATTTATATCTGCAAGTCAGAGGCATACTGAAGAAATTCATGATTCCTTTCAGATTGTTAATATTGTATATGGGGCAGGCTTTTTCCCCAGAGAAAATCTATAGCATGTAGAACTTTCTCTTTCTACAGTTTATTTTTATTTTTTGGTTTATAGACTTTTTATTAAGAGTGATGTCATATCTAATCTTCTCTCCAATAACCATTGAGGTGCCTTTTAGGGGCAAGCTGCATTCCTGCTGTTACCTAACAAAAGTCCTTGGAGTCTTCAGGATAAAAAGCACACACCACCTGGCCATCCCTGTGTTCACTTCCCAAGCTTAGGTGATTCTTCTGCCTCAGCTCCTCCAGTAGATGGGAACACAGACACCATGCTTGGCTCAAATACTGCATTCTTAATCCTGGCATGGCCTGAGGCTTCAATCTCCAGCATGAAAAAGGACATGAATGTTAACCTTTCTTAAGTCTTCTTGCACTGTACCACAGCCAAGCTGACTCCTCAGACATTTTTCAAAGGGCCTCCTTCGTAATCTGGACCTAACAAAGCCATCCACAGATCATGGATATCTAAGTAGCCAAATCTGGCCCAGGGAAATCAGAATTTACCATTTCAAATTTCTGACTTTCTAATGCCTCCAAAACATTATGTCTGTGGTACAAACATGCTGTTCAGCACTCAGTTCTTGTCCCTCTTTGATACATAATTAAAAAATAGAAAAATATGCATATGAGAAGAAACTTTGGAGAGTGTTAAATACAACTTTCTGTATGTCTGAAGCTGAGGCAGTTGTGTTCAAGGTCAGCCTGGGCTGCACAGTGAATTCAGGACCAGCTGAACTATAGAGCGAGATCCTGTTTCAAGAATAAGATAAAATAATAAAATAAAATAAAATAAAAGAGTGATGCTTGGATAATTGACACTATACAGTGCTGTATATTTCTAGTATTTTGGAAACCCCTACAAGAGACTTACTCAACTAAGTCTTACTAGAATAACTGTGGTATAATTCTTGAAAAAAAACTAAATGTTTATTCAGATAATTTCTAAAAAGGTAAATATAACAGGTATACATATCATCTAGTGATAATTATGGAGAAATATAATTTGTACATTGTAGGCCTCCGGAAACAAATAAAGTTAAACTGTTGTAATTATTTTAGGAAGCAGATTCAAACAATGAAGGAGCAAATTAGCTTCTCTTCATTCAGAAAGCTCTTCCTGATAGAGCTTAAATTATTAAGTTTGGTTAGCTTAGTCTCATTCAATAAATTGCATCTTTCTTTGAGATAATTTACCAGTAAATTATCACACTGGTAGTTATTGAGTAGTGATGGCTTTTATCTGTCATAATACATTTGTAAAGAAGTCTATTTTTGACAGTTGGCTATTGCCAAGTTAATGAAACTGCCCGTGTTTATGGTTACACATGGCTTGTGGTTAGGCCATTGGTTTTGATACTTCACCCTCCTATAAAAAAATCCACTTAGCTTTTTCTAAGTCTCAATCTGTGGTTTGGCATTGGCTTGTTTTGCCAGTGCCTGGTACTAACAGGTGCTCAGTAAATTGTTATTAAGTTATTTATACTGCAGACTTACTATAGGAAAGTTTTAGATATGTATTTGGTTTCTTTCTTTGCATGGGAAAAAAAGATGTTTTTCCAATGGGACAATTTATCAGAAACATCATCATTCTGAACATTAGGGTAGTAAAATAACAGTTTTTTTTCTAGAAATTAATTTACATGTCAGTATCATGCAAAGTAGGAAAAAAACCTGAAAATAACTGTGATCTTTACCTTTTAAAATTTCTTCATTTTTACTTCCTGATACATTTTCAAGCTACATATTGGGCTCTTCTGTGGGGTTACTCGGTGCACTGCGGTAAACCCCAATCCTCAATATCTCCACTTGCTGAATCCAAATTCTCTGTAGTTTTAATGATCCAGAACCTCCCTGACCACCGTGCTTGAAGCCTTGGCAATTTCTTTGACCAGTTTCTCAATTTTTAGTTTAAGTTATTAAAAATTCAGTGGTAGTGTTGTCCTTCGAAATAGCAGACTTGTATCCATTATGTTCATTCTTGCTTTTGTACTGTTGTGTCGCGATTCTGGCGCAGGCTTTTACCTTACGTTTATTTCACTCACTGGTGCTACTCTCTTTTTCTAACCTCTGCTTGTTTTAAGCTGCCATTTGCAGATAAATTTACCGCAAACAGTTGTTTTGTTATAGTATTTCAAGGAAATCTGGTACTTCCTTCATTTCTTTCTTTCTTTTTTGTGGGTCATGAAGAGAACACTTTATTGGGAAAATTACAGAAAGGGAAAGAAGGGTAAAAAGCTTCTGCTAAATAGATGGGGGATCCACAAATGTGGTTGCCCCGTTCTTTATTTATGTAACGTTCAAAACTAACCAAAGGCCCATTGCATGGGAAATACCATTTATTTCATTAAGATGAGTATCATCAAGCAAGTATTAATTTTGTTAGCAGCTGGCACTAGAACTTCACTTACTAGAGGAAAACACCCTTGTGATATGCCAAAAAGGCTCTGAGCAGGTATGTGAGATAAGTACTGTGTTGTAAGATCATAGAAACAGTAAGAACCAGACACTGACTTATTCTTTCTCTCTTGCTGCTGCTTCTTCTTCTTCTTCTTTTTCTTTTTCTTCTTCTTCTTCTTCTCTTTCATCTTCTTTTTTTTTTTCTGACTTTGAGAAACAGAGACAGGAACATAGAGGTAGAACAATTTCCCCAGGAGGCAGAGAGGAAAGCGAGAGGCAGGGAACTCAAGCAACATTTGTGGAACTGGGCAAGGGCCACATTAAACTTCTAGATGGCTATAAAACAAAACAGTAGACAATGTGCTCCAAGCAGATGTAGCCGAGAAAGCTACCCAGCCCCTACTTCCCCCGGGCCACTGGAGTTACATCTGCTTCCTTTGTCTCTCCTCTAAGGTCCTTACTAGCAAAGATCTTGATGTTCTTTTTTGTACTTCTTGCATTGTCCACAGAACATAAACTCACATTGTTTCAAAGAAATCACTTTAAAAATTTGAGCATTTAATTCATGCCTAAAGACAGTTTATAAAAATAATGTGTATGAGGTTTTATTTTGATTTTATATATTTGTCCTAGCTTCTAACAGTAAAGATAGCTCTAGTATTTCCTAATATGTATTAAAGCCTTATTCATAATTAGTGTTTTCTGTTACCTGCTGGTAAAACTTGATAACTATAAGCAATAAATTAAGCATACAAATAAGAAGCCATCTTGACTAATGGTTTTGATGTCTTATAGGGGCAAAATGTGGGTGTGAAAACAATTCAGATAATTATTTTTGCCAAATACACATTCATATGTTGCTTAATATAGCTCAATACAATTGTTCAGTAGTTTGATACTATCTAAGCGCTACTTAACTTTTTGTTGTTGCTTTTTTGAGAGAGCATATGAATATTGTTTTGGCGAATCTCTCCAAGGAGCAGTTTTTCTCCCATCCATGTACTAACCAGGCCCAACCCTGCTTAGCTCCTGAGGTCAGATGAGATTGGGCTTGTTCATGGTGGTATGGCCATTGACGAAGGAGCAATTTTTTTTTTAAAAAAAATTACATGATTTATGAACATGAACATCGTTCAGTGATACAAGCGGGTAGGTACTGAGAGGATAGTACTGGTTACTTCAGGCCCGGGTTCTGATCATCCCCGAGTGCTTGTAACTCAAGGGACACTCATAAGTCCTGAGATGATTTAGGCTAGAGTTCCTAAAAGTAATATTAATCATTTCCTGTTTGGAAAGCATAATATTGGACCCTGAACAGAAAGTATATATGAACACAATATAATCTTATACTTAAGATTTTTTTTTTTTTGAGACAAAGTCTCACTTTGTAGCCCAGGCTGGCCCTGAATTCACTAGGTAGCCCAGGCTGTCCTTACACTCATAGCAATCTTCCTGTCTCGGCCTCCCGTGTGCTGGGATTATAGGTGTGTGCCACCATCTGTACCTTATGTGGTACTGAGTAATCGAGCTCAGGATCTTGCCCTTCCCGAGGCAAGTGCTCTAACTGTTCACTGTTCTTCCAGCTCCTATACTTAAGAATTTTATACTTAAATTCTAGTGCTAATGTAGACACTAAATTAATAACATTACCAAGTGCAATAAGTGAAGCTCAAATGATAAGCTGTGATGTTCAGAGAAGACACGACATTTCTAGTGGCTTGGTCTGGGACATGAACCTTGAAGGGCATTGGATTAATGAGTGAGGACAGAGAGGCAGAGAGGGTGAGAGGGACTCCCAGCTAGAGTGAATGACACCTATCAGTTGCCAAATCTCTCTCTCACTACTACTATAATCACCCGTATTCCTGTTGCTTTGTACTTATTCTGTAGCAACTGTTTTCCTAAAGTTTTCTCTATCTTGCCTCTAATTTATCCTCAGAAATATATTGCCACACATATTACTCTACCTCTAAAAAACCATTTAATAGTTTTTCACTGTGTGCATAGAAAATAAGGTCTATGTATAAGGCCCTTCTTAACTTGGACCAGTTCTACTAATGGTGATTTTGCAATTAACAATAGTGATTTTGATTTAACAATACAGTGTTTGGAGATATTAGGGGTTGTTCCAATATAAGAAGTGTGCTTCTGACGTTCAGTGGGGAGGTCAGGATTGCTACGATGTGTCTTGTAACACACAGGATAGCTTCCTTCAGCAAGAGTTACCTGCTCAGACTGAGCAGTGCTGAGGCTGAGAAACCACGGTTTATGCAACATTCAATTCAAGTACGCAAACTTAGGAAAAGTGACCACTGACTTTTAATATATATAAAACTCAACTAATGGAAAGAAAAAGATTCTGAGTGTGACTGGGTGAGTAACCTGTTGGCTATATGTACTGTAAATGTCCTATTCATTATTATTAGCTAACCTATTCACAAAAGCTTGCAGCACATTATTTAATCATAAGTGTCATTTTAGTGGACATCAATTAAAGAAAATTTTTACTAAGTTTCTATTTACCCAAACAAGCTGCTTAGCTTTTTATTACTGACCTCTTTCATGCATTCTTCTTCATGTCTAAAATTCCCTTTTCTGCTCCTCTACTTAGCAAACATGTACTTACCTTTTGAGTACCAGTGGAAATGTCACATTCCAGGAAGATTTTCCCCAATTGTACATACAGTCAACTGACGTGAAACTTTCTTCACACTTCACCTAAACCACGTTTTACAGAAAACTTTGTTTATAATGTGTATTTATGTGTTTTTTCTATAGTTAGAGTGTGTGCTCTGTGAAGACAGTTGTTTTAGTTACTTTTTCATCACTGTGACTCAATACCCGACATCCACAGCTTAGGGAGGAAAGATTACAATGTCAGATGGTCTCAGTCCATTTACAAGTGGGTGGCTGGCAAATGATGGAATCACATGGTGAGAGCAGCGGCAGGGCCAGAGCCAGAGCTCCTGAGGCAGAGATCCTTACAACGTGATGGAAGAGACTAGGAGGAAGAGTGGACCAGCACATACCCTTCCAGGTCAAGTCCCAAATACCCGCCCCTTCCAGCCAGGCCCCAGTTCCCAACCCTATACGGTATCCATAGGCACATGAGGCTTTCGGGGGAAACTCCAGATCCAAACCACCTCAACAGTCATAGCTCATTCCTCTGCTTCCCAATACTTACCACCATACTTGATATATAACAACTAATCAATAAAAGTTGATTTAGAGAATGAATGAAGAAGGTTGAAAAACATGGAAATATATAATACTACATGCAGACTATAGTCTATTTTGGATAGAAAGCAAGATTTTAATCAGAGAATGCTAAAAGTTCAAGCTATAAAATTATTTGGGGGTTTTAATATAGAGTATTTGAAAAATGTGTATTGTGGTTTATTTGGGAAGATTTAGAGAAAATAGAATTCTTTTAAATCAAGAGGTGGCAGTGACACTTCATTAGAAACCTGAACTAATGAAGTATTTGTTAATTGCAAAGCATTTAACCATAATGCATATGAGGCTGGAGTAAGTATTGTGGTTTTGAATGCTACAGGGAGCAAGTGAACTCCGTCTGGGGTCCGTCCCAAGCTTAGAGGGCTAACGAAGGGGCAGCAGTAGAAAATCACTCTCAGTACTTGTCCCGGGGGATCTGTATATTCTGAAGCATGGGAGTGGACCAAAGTGAGGTCCCTGTAATAAGGAGTCTGGTATCCACTGGAGATGACCAAAGTTGGGCTTTCCCTGGATTGAAGTGTCTGTCCCTCTCCTTGTGGGTACAATTTCTTGGCGTATTCCACAGTGTTGTCATCTATATATGTTACTTATCAGAGAAGTGTCTGGTAGCCCTTGTTTCTGGTCACTCATATTTTATATCTTTTCCTTTTGCAGATGCAACCTTTTCTTTCCTTTGATGAAATCAGTTTTCTCTTTATGTTGTGCTGGTGGGCATGTATATCATTACATCATTGTACTCCATCTTCTGCTTGTCTGGGAATTCATTTAAACACTGGATTGAGGCTGAGCCAGTCATTTTACAAAACCCACCTGGTCTCTCTCTCTCTCTCTCTCTCTCTCTCTCTCTCTCTCTCTCACACACACACACACACACACACACACACACACACACACACTTTAAGACAGGGTCTCATCCTGTAATCCAGGCTGGTCCTGAACTCACTATGTAGTTCAGGCTAGATTCAAACACATGGCAGTCCTCCTGCCTCAGCCTCCTAAGTTCTGGGATTACAGCCTAGATAGTTATATTCACAGAGTGCACATGTTGGCTAAAGAAAGCCAGAGTTCTTCCCTAGGACTTTATGTTAGAAATGGAGGGAATCACGTTCCTTTACTTACTATGTAAACTATAAGGTTGTGGACCTGAACTGTAAGTGGCTTTCCTCTTCAGTGGGTGGAAACAACGTGCACGTAAAGTAGAAATTAAAGATACCAACATGCAAAGAGAAGCCGAGCTCTACAAATGAGAGATGGAAGAATATTAGCATCAGGTTGTCACTGAGGTTCTGACCCTTTCCTGAATCATGGGCTTTTGTGGCTTCTCTTCCAAGTTTATGACCTATCTTAGCATGTTTTCCATCCAGATGAGTCAGTTCATTTCCCTTTTGCTTCAGTTAGCATTGTTGAATTGTGATCACATGTAATCAAAGGAATTTAACTAATAATGTTACTCCTTGCCAAGGAGTAGAGTACTACAAAGGAACCTGCATCTAGCAGTCAGCTGGGATGTAAAATTCAACTGTTACTGCTTCACAAAATTTCCTGACTGACAGGGAACACAAAAGAATATTTTGGACCACTACTACATCTACATTGCTGTCAAAACCCAACCACGTTATTAAAAATCAAAACAGAAAAGCTTTATATTTACATAGCAAAATTTCAAGACATTTAGAGTATGAATAAAGTTGTGCTCTTTGTATTACATATTAATAGTGGTTCAGCGTGTGTTCCATCATCACACCGTCATCCTGTAAGGCTGTGTAGTTCCTCTTGCTTGGACACTTAGGAACCACAGATGTGGATTTTTCTCGAGTGGAGGTTCTGAAATCTAAGTGAACAGACATGATGAATAGATTCTGGGGTGAGAGAAATTGCTTCTGGCTGGATTCCGTTTTCTGGAGTAAGAGCTATGCTTGTAGGTTTTCGCAGAGTGTGTCCTTTTCTCTTTATTGTGTGGTAGACCTCTTCCTTCAAACACGAACTATTCATTAATTCTTTTTTTTCATTCTCTCTTCTGTCCTCTGTGTCTCGATATTGTCCTTTTCCATTTCATTGGAGAAAAACTTCCTGCATGTGACAGCAGGGCAGTGAATTTTAAAGTATTCTTACAAAATACATGATGTGTATTGATTGTAAATTTGGATTTAATTATAAATAGAAAAAACAAAAAGAATCAAAATACACAGCTGTGAGAAATGTCTGTAGCGTCTTAAGCAAATAAACAAAACTAACTTTATAACTATTTTTGATATATATTATTCTCAATAGGGAATGGCTAAAATTTGTAGGCAAGTGTGCTTGAACAAACTTTGGATGAGAGTTTCTTCTTGTAGTTTTTCAGACTTTGCATTACATGATTTTGAATCACCCAATAATTTTTGCATCCCCAACTTATGAAAGGATGTTTTTTTCTTGAAATTTCAAAAAAACTTAAGTCTCTCCCTTATGAAAATTTCTCAAAGACTTTTAAATAGAATTCTTCCTGATCGTTATTGCTAGAGATCTAACATTGTTGTTTCTGATTTCATATAATTTAAGGTGGGTAGGCCACATCTTCTCTGTAGATCCCTAATAGCTCCTGTCAACTCCTCTATATCTTAATTCCCACCGGACTCACATGGACTACATCATGACTCCCCATACTCTTTGATTCTGATTATTTGTCCAGTATAATAGAAAGAGTGAAGGGAGTGATGTCCCACACCCTTGGTGTCCCATCTTCTCCAGATGGTTGAGTCCCTCTAATAGTCAGTGATTCTTGAAGC
Source organism: Ctenodactylus gundi (assembly GCA_004027205.1). NCBI lineage: Eukaryota > Metazoa > Chordata > Mammalia > Rodentia > Ctenodactylidae > Ctenodactylus > Ctenodactylus gundi. The sequence continues at coordinate 73,284 of PVKB01003015.1, forward strand.
AGTAGGCCTGACTTCTTCTGTGGGTTCCTGTGCTGTGTCCACTCCTTTTAATTCTTTAGGAGTTAGGCTAGTCCTACCCCTTGGATGTATTGCTCCCATCATCCACAATTTTGCAGATAGTCTTTTTGTAAATAAATTCTTATGATATTATTTTATTTTGAACTATTCCATCTCTTTTCTCTTGGTGCAGCACATAACTTAATTTTTTTTCCATTTTTATTCCCTGTCCTTTTTCCTTCTTGTTACTTCTTTGCTTCCTATAGCCTTTATTTTTTCCCATTTTTAAAGTTGCTTTTGTTTCAAGCTTGTCACTGCCGTTTACTGGCACATGCAGAAACACTGCTTATTCTCCTAGGAACTGTCAGGGACTCTCTGTGTGGAGCTGAGGGCGCAGACCTCCACAGATGCTGCATTTTAAAAGATTTGAATATATTAGAATGAGCTTTTCATTTTAGTGCTCTGTGTTAGGTAAGAATGTTTCTTTTGAGAATATAGGAATGGGACTTTCCAAAAATCACTATTGTTTCCTTGTCTCTGTAGAAGAACTTACTAATGAGCCAAAGGCTTCAATTTTAGGAGAATAAGAAAACAAGCAAGATTTGCAACATAGAATTAATAATTAGCCAAACAGTATGCCTTCTCCTAATTACATGCTGAAGAATCACACTAAACACACCTCTTCTCTGGTCATTTCCTCTGCCAGATGATTTACTAAATGAGATGTGTCCTGAGGCTTATGAGACAGAGATTCCAGGAATATTAGAGGAAGAAAATTATGGATGAGCAAGTGGTTAAGTCATATTCCTTTAAGAGAAGAAAAGTCCATGATTTAAAAAAAAAAAAAAAAGATTTGGCCTTAGAAGCTGAGCTTAGAAATACCACCCGTGAGGTTTGCAGAATTTGAATCTGAAGTTCTGTCTTTTTTCATAGAAATATCAGCTTGTGATGTCCTGCTAGTGTAATGCTGCATATAATAGGCGTGACAACACACATGACACAGCCCAGGTGCTGACACCTCTGAACTCAAGGACTCTGACACCTCACTGATAGGAAGATGTAGAGTGAATCAGAGGAATGACTCCCAGAGTTCACATAGGGCCTGGGGGACTTCGTGCTCAGTAGGGACTCAGAAATGGGAAAGACTAAATCTTGGTCCATTTCATAGTCTCTGAAGTTAACATTACACTAAGCTAATATTTCATGTAAATTTTATCCTGTGGACAACTGACCGTGGTTTGTAAAATAGCCTGCATTTTTTGAAGTTAATGCCAAAAGGAACTTAAGTCTAAAGTTTACAACTTTTACAAATAAAATCATCCAGCGAATTAGGAAAAAGATGAAATAGGCAAATGTAAAATATAAACATTTTAAAATGTGATACCTAACATTTTATAGGAGCACAGAAAAATGCTAGACAAGATAATATGACAACAGTAACCACAGAAATACACTACTGGGAGTTTCCGGATGCTAATTCTATATTGGGCTTCTGTTTAGTTTTACTAAGATTTCATGATATGAGACCAAAACAAACTTTGGCCAATTTTGTTGCAATTGATAGCATTACAAGTACAATAACAAAACAGTCAACACATTTTTCCAATGTGAATTTTGACATAAAGTTTGTCTGTCTATCCTAATTATAGTTGCTATAGACATACTTAATGTGTTCATTTAAGTAGAAAGAGGGGTATTAATGTAAAGAAAATATAAAATGATAGAATGAGCTATAATCTCAATTCAAGAGGGAAAAATACTGGAAAGGGACATAAATCTCATGGTGGTGTGGGTTGGTTCTGGAGTATCCCGCAAAGGCCTCATGTACCTATGGATACTGTATACTCTTGGGAGGGGGCGCCTAGCTGGAAAGGGCTAATGTTTAAAGATTCACCTGACGGGGTGTGTGCTGATTTTGCCCTTCTTTTCTGACTGGGCTCTGTTTGTCATGCCATGAGAACCTCTATATTCAGTACTGGCTCTAGCCTCACCACGTGGTTCTTTCATTTCCAGCTGCCCTTTCGTGAATGGACTGTGACCATAGTATAAACTGTGAGCTAAAATATATCATTCCTCCCTAAAGCCACAGCAATGAATAAGTAACTAAGACAAAAGTCACCCAGGAGAAGCACAAAATACACAAAAAAATAATATAAAATAATAAAATAAAATAAAAAGTTGGTCTTACTGAACTTTCAAGTTACTCAGTCATTTTCCTTTTTCTTAACTATTTATTCATTCATTTGTTTGTCTTTATAAGACAACCAGAAGGTTCATGAAGTTTTCAAATAAGAGTTGCAAAAGGTTAACTACAACATAAAAAAATCATATATTTGAAAAAAATCCTTTTAAGAAAGGAGTCTTTCTTTAAGAGAAAAAAAAAATCAGAGTTTCATAATATTGGAACAGGGATTCATCATTATTTTTCAAAATATGGTGACAAAAGTTTCCTATTTCCCAATGCAATTCTTGTTGCACAAAATCGTGACTGCTTGTTATAATAGAGATTCACTGTCTTGTCTCTCTGGCGCCAGATACTCCTTCTTCCCGGAACAGCACCTTAATTTTTTTTGAATATAAGATATTACATGGAAAAAGCACGGCTGGCTTGCTCTTTTCGTGGCTGGGTGATTCAAATCTAACCAATCAACATAGTCTATCACCTGATTGCAGTGATTGGCTCAGGGACCATCATGTGATCCAATACAGGTCAACAAGATCAGGTCTAAGAGGTAACTGAACATACTAGTAGTAAGATTTTTTTTTCCTCTAGAGTTTTGAGATATTAAATGAGGAGAAAGGCGTGAGGGTGTTAGCAACCACCACATAGACAATACCAGCTTAAGAATCCAGGCAGCAGAGGAAAAAGATTGAGGGCTGAAAGTCATGTTTGAGTTCTTTCACAGAAAGATAACTTTTTTACATTATATTTCTAATTTTAAAAAAGCAAGATAAGTAGATGCACAAAATGCTAAACTTCATTGTAAACCTTAAATTTTGCACTTACACATATCAATAGAATGGGGGAAAAAGAAAATTAAAAAAAACAGAGAAAAGATGGTTTATTAGCAAGTCAATATTAATTGTAAAACAATAAACATTCCACTCAAGTTGAAGTTCAAGCATTTTTCTTTACTTATACAAGCAGATTTAAAAATTCTATTTAACTGAATATTAATATTTATTGCATATACCAGCCACAGTTTCAACCATTTTACCAACAGCGACTTACTTTATTTTTGTAACAGTCTCATAATATGGCAATTTTTCTATGGAGGAAGATGGGACACAGAGAGGTTAGATAGTTTGCCCCAAATCATCCAGAAAGAAAGGAGCACATCTGGGAAATGGAGCTTGTCAACTTGACTCCAGATTTATCTTGACCATTGTTCATCTATTTATCTTAACCATTGTTATGTTATTGAATCTGAGAGGTGATATATTCTTCAGTGATTTCCTCTATTGATGAGTTCAGTAGCTGAATATGCTGCTAGCGTGGGGCCTGGCTGAAGGTAGCTCACTGGGGGCAGCACCACGGAGGCTGTATTCTTGACTCCAGCTCCTTCCTCCTCTCGCTCTGCTCCCTGGCTGCCATGACGGGAGCTGCTGTCCTCTGTCGGGCACTTCCACTGTGCTGTTCTTTGTGGCTTGGAACCAGCCACCCGTGGACTGAACTGTGAGCCAGAATCCACCTCTCCTCCTTTCATTTGGGAATATCAGATTTAAAGATTTAAAGTGGCAGTACTTACATAGCATATTCTCCCTTGTAATCCATCTAACTGTTTTTGTTTGTTATTTTGTAACTGGGGATTGGGGCCTTGTGGTAAGCTACCTCCACAGCTCACTTCTTATGTTTTATGTTGAGATAGGGTCTTGCTAAATCATTAAGTTACTCAGTCTGAATTAAATTTGTGATTCTCCTGCCTCAGCTTCTCAGATATGCTTCCGTATGCTTCAATTATAGGCATGCATTATGATTCCTGGCTAAATGTGACTATTGTGGTCTTCTTAAATTAGAACTTTGGTTATCTTTTTAAAAGCTCATTCTTACCAGCTTCTCTTCTAAAACCACGAGAAAAGGAGTCAAGCACATAAAAAGTCACATCCTTGACCCTACATTTGCCTCTATCTTTAGAGAGTCAACAAGGTACTCAGTCATTTCTTGTTGCTATAAAAGTTGAGGTGTTTGTGTCATTTTTTTATTCATCACTTTAAATAATTTTCTTTGAAGAAAGACTATGAGCTATTATTTAATGAGTTGTTTCTGACTTGCATGATTCCCTACAAGAAGCTGTGTACGCATTAACTGAAAGTTCAAGTATAAAAGTCAGGATCGATCACTAGGTATTTTGAGTAGCTAATATGCAGTTTTAAAAACATATGACATAATACTATTAGAGAACCTGTACAGGGACAAAAAACCCCACTATAGATTGTAGCTGTTTAGTTTCTGTGCTTTGTGGGTCATGGGTGGCCACAACTAGTTCAGAATGTCCACTAAACATAGTTCCATGATGGAGTGGGAAAAATAAGGCAGCAGAGTTTTCCTTCCCTGACATTTGAGAGAAAGTTATTGTATACTCTAGAAGGAAGCATTATGAAAATTAAAAGCAAAATTGCTTTTGAACTGCATGCAAAGAATTCTAATCCCATTGTAAGGTGTAGCACATCATAATTGAACCCTAATGACTTTTCAAAGCCTCATTTTTCATACTATCACATTAAGGGCAGGGCTATAACATAACAACTTTGAAAGGAAACATTTAATTCATGACACGCATATTTCAAATGTAATAGTTTTCTATATAAATCAGCTATAAACATCAATTTAACTATATATATCAATTTTAGTATAGTTACATATTAACTTAATAGTCTGCTTCCTTGAACTTTAAATCAAGGTTATTACCAAAAAATTACTCAGTCTACTCTTTGGTAACCCAACTAAATTTTGAAGTTGAAAAGGAGAAAACTGACTTAATACCTTCTTTTTTATCTGATAAAAGTTTAGAGAAAAGTATTTTTAAAAGAGTATTTATCTTACTGCAAAAAAAATTATGCAATGACTACTACTCTTTCCTCTGAGGAATTCTCTGCTTGGCCATTGCTGCAGGCAGGATGTGGTGTTGGAAGAACCAACATGACCTCATGATTCCTCTGCTGATGTGGACCTTTGAGGAAGATTAAGCAGATTTCCCAAACAACCGGTTTCAGTTTTAAGAGCTTTGAGGAGATAAATGGAATCACCACCCTGCCTCACCTTTATACCCAGGACCTTGTCTTGGAAACCATGAGTCACCTTTCTCTTAATAAGTGAAAATGCTTTCAAAACAATCGCTGGCCAAAGAAAGACTTTTTATAAATGATAGCCATATTCACAATTACTTGGGGAAGCTAACAAATTCATCTGATTTTCCTATGTTTGAGGGGGCTCTCCTAAGTTTTTATGCACTTTTTGCCTGTAAGTATGAGCTTACACAGGCGGGTTTTTTGTTTCTTTGTTTGTTAAGATGTTGTCTTGGAATTGAGGTTCTGATTGTCTCGGCTAAGAAATTTTGGTGTTCAAACACCGTGATGAATCAAATCATTGGTGAATTTGAAAATTACAAACACCTTTGATTTTGCCGTATTTGGGGGGACTTACCTAAATCTTTATGCTTTTTAAATGTTGTCTATACACCATAAGCTTACATAATTTTGTTTTGTTGTTGTTAGGATGTTGTCTTAGGAGCAAGATTCTGATAATCATGGCCAAGATATTTGGGTCTCCCATTTCCTTGATGAATCAAACTACTGGTGAATTAAAATACTGGAACTCTTCAGATTATAACTTGCTAAGCCTATTGGATTAAGAAGTAAAAACAAGAGCCTAAGATGAAAACTCTCAATATGAACTAATATGCTGATGGAACTGATGATTAAACAAAAGGAAACATAGAAGGAGGAGGGAATTATTCAACTTAGTCAAGTAAAACTCAAAATACAAATAACAAGAACTCCTGCGACTTTAACAAAATGATAAAATTTTAGGTAACTTTATTGTATGAATCAATAATATTCACTTTACTTATTTCTAGTCTTTTGAATTCGGTAGATTGCTTCAAGAAAACCTGATTATAATTGGAGAATCATAGTTTTTATAGGTAAATGGAGTGAATTTAAGATATGAATGGCTTTTTATAAAAAGAAATGATACATTCACCATAGGCATGATTGACAAATGGTATATATCTAGCAATCCACATTTTCCTCACTAAAATGACAGTCTGGAAAAATGCAGCACCCAGGAAATCCTATCTAGGGCCACGTGGTATTATGGAAAGTTAGTGTGCCAAAGAAACCCAAGTGAGACTGGGGAGAAATGATGGTTAGAGATCCAAGAAGCAGGGCAAACCGAACCGTTATCAACAGTATCTAAGAAAGACCCTCAAGTGGAGCCAACAAGGTCTGGGAAGTGAATTTTCAAGAAAAGACCCCAAGTCCTAGAATGGCTTCACTACTATGAGGGCCATTGTTTTGATTTAAATATAAAGTGTTACCCAAAAGTCTAACATTTTGGAAGTAGAGCTTAGTTAAAAGTCATATGATATGATTTCGATCTAGAATGTTCCCTCAAAGCTTTCTGTATTAAATGTTGTAGATTACCTATGGATTTACATGCTGTTAGGAGGTGGAGCCTGGTTGGGGGAGATGGATTACTGAAGCTACGATGGAACTCTGAGTTGTTAGTGTTCATGTGTGATTTCTGTGTCTGTTTCCTAATGATACTTTGATAGCAGCTATTATTCACACTGAATCTGAGGATGCAACCAAAACTAGTTTGTGAAGCCACATACTACAAGATAGGATAAACACAGCATGTAATACTCACAGTTTCTTTAATATGAGGAACCCAGAATACAGGCATTTTATAGGAATAAGAGAGGAAGCAGGAGGACCAAAAATGAGGAGACAAAGGGAATTTAATATTGGCTCAAGTTCAATTTAACTGTTGCACACTGCATATATATTCTAATAAAAATGAGGGTATAAGTAATAAATGTAATGGGTATAAGCAATTTTTCAGCTTGTCAAATATTGAGCTTATGCCAGTGGAGAACTTCTTAGTGAGCATCAGAAGATGGCAATCAACCTATTACAGTATGAATCTGAAATGTCCTCCCAAAGGCTCATGCACGCAGAGGTAAGACTTTCATAAAGTGACTGGGTTATGAGGGGCTACATTCACTGGTGGCTTAATCCATTGGTGAGCTCATGACTGAACGTGGTGTTAGGAGGTAGGGCCTGGTCAGAGGAGTTGGGTCCCTGCAGATGAGAACTGGAGGTGTGTATTTTTGTCCTCTACCCTCTTCTCTCTTCTCTTCTTGCTGGCATGAGGTGAGCAGCTGCCTTCTGCCATGCCTTTGGGTCATGATGTTTCTGCTTTGGGTCCATCCAGCCATGGACTGAAACGTCTGAAACCATGAGCTGAAACAAACCTTTTCTCTAATTGTTTAGTGAGTGACAAAAGCCAACTAACATACAACCCTAGCTTAGAAATCAGTAAATTGTACTTTTTTCATTTCTTTTCTTGCATGATCTTAATCAAATCCCTTAATGGCTATCTACGAATTTCCTCATCCCTAAAGTGCTTAGATCATACAAATATTTTAAGTTTTAAATAAAATAATGTTGGTGTACATACAAATGCTTTGGGTTGAAATCTACTTTTCTAAAATATCATACCACTTTTTACCCACTCACTCTCACGTGATCCTTGTATCTTCACCTTCAGAGATGACCTCTGCAGTGGGCCTCTTGTTCAGAGCGTCTTTCTTCTACTTTTATTAAGATTGCTTTTGCTTTCCCTACTATCTAGGGTGCAGTGCATCTCTTTCTACTTGTCTCCTTAGTAGTGTAATTTGCTTTTTTCCTGGAGCACACATCTTTGACTTTGCCAAAAGTTAGAACTGTGTGAGTTTTTTTTCTCTCTTTTCTTATAATTTAGATTGATTGCATAAAGATGGTTTTCTTCAAACTACCATTAAGGACAACTTAATTTATAGTCAACAACTTATGGGTGAACAATTATGCTGAAATTATTGCTTCTACAAAAAAATATAGAAAATAAATTTGAAAGGATGGAATGATCTAAGTTTAATAGCTGGGAAACTAATAAGCTGTTCTTCACCAATTTTTTTCTTTTTCTTTTTTCTTTTTTGTTTTGGAGTCAGGGTCTGACTCTGTAGCGCAGGCTGGTCCTGAACTCACTAGTGTAGCCCAATCTGGCCTTGGACTTTGGACAATTCGCCTGCCTCAGCCTCTAGAGTGCTGGGATTACAGGCATGTGCCACCATGCTCAGCTTTATGTGGTGCTGGGGAATTGAACTTACGGCCTTGCACTTGCTAGGCAGGTACTTTAACTGCTTTGCCACTCCTCCAGCCCTCCACCAAATATTTTCTAGGGCACATTTTTTCTAATTACATATCAATTATTCTACTTTCTCTGGATGCATCTGAAGTAGTAGTGAATTTTTCTGGCTGAACTTACTGTTTGTTAAAATATGCACCTAACAATAAAGGAAAGTAACATTTATTGAGAACCACAAGTATGTATGAAAGATTTTAACATTACCTATAGTCCCACTGTAGATAAGTAATCAGTGTTTAGAAAGGTTAAGTAATTTGACCAACTTAAATTGTCTCAAATCATCTGTCTTTTTATTTTCAGTCAAGATTCAAGCTCAGGTCTGCCTTGTTTTAAAGATACAAATTCAATTATGAGCTGAGGTAAACTTCAAATTATTACTTCAAAATATTTCTTACCAGGAAGGATCAAATAGAAGGTGAAACACTGAATGGTCTCTCTGATATGAGAGTCTCAGATCACAACTCCCATGGAACTTAAGATGAAAAACAAAGTGAAAGAGGGGGTAGGGTGGGGGAGGAGGGAGGGATGGGTGGGTAGGGGGAGGGACAAAAGGAGAGTTGGAAAGCCCTTGTCGCCTTGACAAGATATGAATGTACACAAAATGCTCAACTCCATTGTAAACCTTAAATTTTGCACTTATACATATCAATAAAATGGGAAAAATAATAAATATACATATTTTTATTGAGACTATATATTTATATATTTTTATCTTCTGGGTTTTGTACATACTTGGGTCTCAATAAATATAGAGTGAAAAAATGAGCTGTTTTTACACTAGAAAAGGAGTGTGTGTGTGTGCACGTGTGTGCACATATTTCAGAAAGACACTGGGGAGCTCTTTGGAGGTGTGTGTAGTTGTGGCCACTCTCAATTGACAACAACCATTCATGAGGCCTCTGTGGGAGGATGTGGTTCCCCACAGGAAAAGGAGTGGGTAGTAAAGCCACAGAGATTTGTTGATATATTTGCTAGATAGGACTTCTGGTAATGTAGGAAGTTATTTTGTGACTCTATCAATAAGGCATTTTCTAGCTACATCACCTTCCCACATTGCTAACTCTGGGTGAAAGCTATGTGAAAGAACTATGGTCTGTGGGAGGACATTTATTCCTTCACCAACAACCAGCCCTGGTCTTCAGATCACTAGACAGTAGTGATGGACAGAAGAACTAAGTAATGTCAGTGAATCAATTTTTAAAAATTATAAGCAATCCTTTGATTCTGAAATGTTGGCATGTAGGATTATCTGAGCACTCTCAGGAATAAAATTGTTGCTGATGTTTGCAGAATTAACAGATTAGTGCTAAAACACTCTATTTTTTATTAACAGTTTATTGATTTTATAAACAATTTCCTGGTTGTTTAATATGTGGATGTTAGAGAATATTACAACAGAAAACAGTTAAAATTAACAATAATAAATAAAATAATTATTGTTAACTTTTTAAAGATTTTTTCTATGAGTCTTGAAATTTTTTAGTAGTGGAGTATGGTCTATATTTGTGTTTTTTGGGGAGGGTCTAATATGCAATATTCTAGTAACACCCGTCTAAATTATTACAAATTTAAGATTTTGCATTTGATAACTACTTTCCATTTTATAAATTCTCCTAAGTATAAGTGCATAATGCTTACATAATGTTCTTTGCTATAGGCCACTGTATTTATTCAAGGCCACACAGCTGGTTATTCACAGAACTAAGACTAGAAATAATTATTTCTTATTTTATGGAAGACCTAATATGAGTAAATTTTTAATTTTTATACATACCCTATGAAGGGGCATATTTAAAGTAAAATAGAGATTTGATTAAAACTGAAATGTATTCATTCTTAAAGAATAGCCTCAACTCTGTATACTAAGCTTTTTTTTTTCTTCTGCCTCCTACAAGATCACTCTTTTTTGAAGGAATTGTTGAATTCAAGGAATGAGACACACCACCAGAGTGCTCTAATGGGATTTATTGTCTCTGTTAAAGATAATTTCACCTTTGTGTCTGTTTCTTATGGAATACAAGTAAATGTTTAGTGATAACTGATACAAATGATGGCATTTGGTCTAAGTTTCCAGACTTGGTTATGTCATGGTTTTAATTATAACAATTTGATCTACAGCTTGAAGATAAATATTAAGACGTCCCACTCCTAGCTTCCCTTGTCATTTCTCATAGATCAAGAAATAGGCATGTGGAAGTCTAATGACTTGTGTGAAGTCACACTGGGAGGTGATTGCGCAGCTGGAATGCGAGCTTCAGTGCTTGCCTGAATCCTTGGCTTTATCCACGGGCCCGGCTTGAGACATAAAGTTTTTCTCTTTCCAAGCAGTGGTTTTATGAACCAGTTTTCAGAGATTTATATGACATCAAATCTAAGCTTTGTGGCCAATATTTTTCAGGAGAAGAAGGGGAGGAATTAGTTTATCACTTGGCGTGCACTAGCATGCAAACAAACCCTTCCTGTGCATTACAGGAGGACCTGATACTACCACATATACAACAATGGTCCTGAATACCAGTGTTGCTTTGAAGAAGTCACAATTAAAAGCCTTCTCCAAATAGCTACAAACATTTTTTCTTAAGAGTAAAACTTCTATTACTGTCATTAAAAAAGTTTATATTACATACAGGATAGTTTAGATTTAAATAGAAAATTGTAATCACAAAAGAAAGCATCATTATAATTTTCATACATTCACTTCACAAGGTTACATGGTTGATCACTTCATCACCTTTGAATGTTTTCTGGTCTAGGTTAAATCTGTCTCATTTAACTAATGAAACCTTGAATCTCATTTGATTAATGGAAACAAGATCCTCCCAAGTCTGATACACTTTACCTGCGCTAATTTTTAAAATAAATTCATTGTACGTGGCCACTTCATAAGTGACACATAAGTATTGTCTACAGACAATGGCAGCAGTTGTTGTTTTGTTCTAGGAATTAAACCAACGGCTTTGATCATGACAGGCAAATACTCTATCACCAAACTACATCAACAGCCTGAGACAATGGTAATTGTTTGTTAAAAGGTAAGGTATTTTTCAATTCTACAAGTTGTTATCGGCTAATTATAGGGATCAATTACTACTACCAGATGATACCATGTAGTTTGCAGGCAGTAAAATTTGAGAATGTTTGTCCAACATAGGAGGCAGTGAAGAGCAATTTTGGAATTAATATAAATTTTAAAACTATTTACCAGCATTAGGCTACATTTAATTTTATGTTTCTCTTCCTTCTTTTACTGATTTATGAAAGTTCTTATCATTAGTAACATCAACCTTTTTTAAATATTAAGCAAACAGTTTTTCTAAGTGTGTTGCTTGCTCATTTATAATTTCTGAATTTGAATTGCACATGACAGTGACTCTCATGCTGTGGCTCTCATGCAGGGTGATTTTGTAATCTGAGGGACAATCGACAAGGCTAGAGACACTTTTGGCTGTCACAAGTTAAAGAAAGATGCTGGGCGCATTTCATGGTAAAAGCACAGAAAAGCTGCCTAAGCACCCTTCGGTGTGCAGGTCTCTTCCTCGACAAAAGTTCACCGACTCTACATGTCAATAAAGCCCTAGTCCGAAGAGTTATTGTCACTGTTGATTTATTTTTTCCAGTACTTACTCTACTTGTAAAAGAGAATGTGAAAAATTCCCCAGAATTTTTCCAAGGGCGTGTTAATTTCCTAATCCTTGCTTTCTAACTACCCAGTAACTAGTCAAGGAAAGCCAAATAAAGCCCTTACTTGTTTCTCTGATGAATCAAGGTCCCCAGTTACTGTGGTTTGGCTCCGGAATGTGCCTCAAAAGTTTCATGTATTTAAATATTATGTATTGTCCATGGAACCATGTGCTGTTGGTAGATTGGGGCCTAGTCTGGAGGGGTGGATTACAGGCATGTAAGTTAGGATTAACAGCGTGTAGTGGCCACACCTTCCACACCTGGACCCAGGAGGGGCTAGTCACTGGGCGGAGATCTGGAAGGATACATAAACTGCATCCTGCCTTCCTTGAGGACTAGGACTGGGACTGGACTAATGTCAACTAGTCTCATCTTGCCTTCCTGTCTGTGATGTCCTGAGAAGCTGCCTCCACCTCTGTCTCTGCCATGTACTTCGATCGCTGCTGGCCGTCCCTGAGTGGACTGTGACCTTCTGAAACTGTGAGCTAAAATAAACCTTTCCTCCCCGAAGTTTGTGGATGTTGGGTATTGAGTCACAGCAATGAACAAGTAACTAAGACACCATTATAATTTTTTAAAGGTCTTGTAGAGAAAACTGGTCAAACTGTAAGACTGACCTGCACTTAAAGCCACCCTAAATAGGAACACTTTCCTAGCAGATGCCCCAGTGCCTATCTTTGTCGTCTTTTAATCCCAGGCGACCTTCCCAAAGAGTGTACTCTAACTGGCAAGACTATTGGTCATCAGAACCATCTGGTTTTCCTATTAATGGCATTAATGTCACGGGTGATGAAAGTCCTTCCTCCATCACCTAGCCTGTGACCTAACGTGAATTTTGGATTTTTTTTGTCATGCCAAATTTCATTAAAAATTTTAATCTTAATGTACTATAACTGACATACAACAAACTGTACACACAAAGAGTACAATTTGATAAGTTTGTACATCTGCATACATTTGTAAAAACTTCAACACCATGAAGAAAACAAATACTTTTATCACCTGTGAAAGTTTCATTTGTTTCCTAGGAACCCCTCCCACATGTTTCTCCCTTTTTCAGGCAACCACTGATTTGCTGCCCATCATGACTGATGAGTTTATACTGTCTGAGAATCTTATCTGACTGTAGGTGTTGTACAGAATGTCTTCTTTCTGAGTCTTTATTTTTTTTTTCCACTCAGCAGAATTATTTTGAGATATTATTATTTAGTGTGTCAATAGTTCACCCCTTTTCAGGCTGTGTAAAGCTCAATTGCATAGACAATCCACAGTTTATTCACTCATTCATCTAATGGTGGACATTAAGCTCTTTAAACTTATTTTAAATAAAGTTATTTTTGCTATTTCTTTATGTTTATTTTGGTAAATGTTTGAAAATGAATTTACAATAGTAAATCAAAAGGATTGTTTGGCCTTGATGATAAATTGCAGGGACCATTTTTTTCCTGGTCCACTAAGAGATAAGCAGGGAAACCTCTCCAAAACATGTACTTATCACAAATATTACTGGAATGTAATGGAAGTATTTATTTAGAATGTGACATCTCACTTGGAGTATGTTTTTATCAAATAGGAATATAACAGACAAACATTAAAATGACAGCTAATGCCATCACACAAATAATAAAAATAGAAAAAATAATTATAATTTTAATGATCTAAGTCATCAGACATCTAACTTACATCTTGAAAGCACTTGTCCTCAGGTTCTCAGCTTCAAGGAATGAGCTCTCAATCTGCTTGAAGGATGGGAAGCAATCGGAAAGACCAAAAATACTCACAAAATAGAAAGGACCTGGATTTGTAAGTTGAGTAACTGCCCAGCTCAAAATTAGAGTAATGAACTGCCTTCCTTAACTGGATGGATTATTCCTTGCATTTCAGATTTCAGCGTTATATCTCTCTTTGGAAGGCTTCCATGTTTGCAATTAGTTGCTAGTGAAATGCCAAGAAATCTGCTTACGCAGACTATGATTTGCAAGATATTGATTAACAATTACATTCCAGGAGATGGGAATAATGTTTTTTGTTCATCTTTCTTAAACTGATTTAAGAGTGCCCTTAAAGTTACATCAAAGATACTTGTCAAAACTCTAGAATATTAAGCAATTTCTGATTTCTGCAGAGTTTTGAACCAAAGGAAATCTACAACACAGGAAGCTTTTCATTCTCTGTGCTGTTGGTAGAAGCAAGTATGACAGGGGAAGAACACACACACAGCAGACCACCTTCCCTTTGACGTTCCTCACACTGCCAGACACGCCTTAGTGCCTAACGTGAGCCTTTATAGAGGTAGCTTCACTGTGATTATAGCAGCAAAGTAGGCAATTAGTCTATCTTCTGGTAGACCTAACTGATTTGATTGGGTCTAATATATTCTTATGGGAAACTAGTTGCAGTAAGAATTTGAATTCTCATATCTTTTTATGGGAAATTAGCAAAGGCTTTCTTTCTTTTTTGGTACCAAAAGGCTCATTTTTTATCTTTTATTACTAGAAAATGGAAAATGCATTTTGCTAGTATGACTGAGAAACTCTAAAAGACCCACCCAGTTCCCAGGCTACTTACTGCTATTTCTCTTAATTGATTTCACATCATGTCCAGGTCTGAGCATCTGCACCTAACACATGCTTGATAAACTCTGCCAGGCTGAAGGACGCTTGTTTACTTCACGTTCCTCAGCCTGTGAAGAAGGTTTTACTCAGCTTCACATGCCTGAAGCGACAAAGGTCAGCCCTTTCAGCTGCAGATGAGGTCATCTTTGCTGATCTTCTGCAGCTGATCACAACAAAAACACCGTCTCCCATGTGATCAGTCCTCCCGCTTAAGAGCAGTGATGTCATCTCAGCTGAGCAAGGATGAGACATGCAACTTGTTTTAAATTGAAATGCATACATGTTTTTCTGACTTCTGACTTTCATTTATTTTAAGAAAAAGATTAGTTTGGTCTTCATTTCAACCAAAAATAAATAAATAAATGAAATAGAAGGAGCTTATGCTTTACAGGAGGTCATTTGTACTTACCGGACCCAGCCCTGCAAAATCACCATTTTTTTTTTCTCTGACAAGATGATTAAATAATGGCAATCTAATCTGGTGTGGCCTAATAATTCAAAACATCTTACCTTACAGGTTCTTTCATGAGTCCCTGTCAGCATACTAGTTTATATTCAAACTCTGTTATTTAGTAGTTGGGTGGGTTTAAAAATTTAAAGTAATTTGCCAAGCCTCGTTTTTCTCATTTAAAAAAAAAAAGAATGTGGCGTGTGCATCACTGGATTCTATCTAACGTGTATTAAAAAGTTGAGAAGGTCATTTGTCTGTAAGAGGTGTTGAATGCCTGGCATTCACAATACTAGTAGTATACAGGATACCTAGCCAAACCCCTTCAGGTCAGAGATGCTTCAAAATTCATCACTTTTATGATTAAAAAAAAAAAGCACCCAGGCTTGTTTTCTAGCTACATAACACCCAGGCAACTGTGAAAATGAAAAATACAAGTCTGCTTGTTCAAAAAATTCTAAGGACTTCAAGATCGCCACAAGGGAGCTCTAATCCAAGTGCAGAGCCTCTGGGGCCCTGTTTGACTGGCCTATACAGAATCTCTGTCTCTACCCACTGCAAGACCTGAAGACAAAACTCAAATGTATTATTGTTTCTTTTGTGATTTATATGAATATTCACCCAAGTGTTACATGTAAAGACTGTAAATATCCTCTTGTCAGTTCAGGTCAGGCTTACTCCTAAATAAACTAATCATGAGCTTATAATAAAAATCTGACTGGTTTAAAGCTTTCTGTATTTTAGAATTCCAGATAAGATATTGGAGTGAGATTTACATTGTCTTCTCCAGATCAGCCCCTAGACGTTTATGTGAAAGACTTAAAAGCCAGTCAGACCATGCAGAAGCCAAAGGGACTGGTTCCAGTTCTGTTCTGACATTTAGTAGTTGTGAGACGTTAGGCTGGAAAGACTGTCGGGATTGTACTGTGATTCTCTGAGAGCCTGAGGGAGTGGGTGGGTGAGAGCGAAACCAAAGCCTGGATTCCCAGGTACACGGGTAGGCAGGAACCTTCTACAGGCAGTAACAAAATACACCCAATGATTAGACTTCCCTTGTTTGGAGTCCTCCTTCCACAGCCCTCCTCTTCTCTAACGTATTTTCATTGTGCTGTTACCGATTCTCATACAAGTGCATCTTCTTTACACATTAGCTGAAAGTGCAGAATGTGTCGAGGAGTGTAACTGTGCCTCCTTTCCAGACCCCATCCTAACCCTTGTCTTTGACTAGAGTTTGAGTCTGTGTAATAATAATGGATATCATTTCTTGAAATGCATCATTTTAGCGAAGGAAGGGCAGCTGTATCCATAAATAGTACAGGCCTGCATTTGGACTTCCTGTTAGCATTTATGATGCATTTTTTAGGGGCTCCCTAGACACTTATTATCTCGTAATGATCCAAGAAGATGGTCCCTGGGGTAGGAAGTCTTATTTTAAAAAGCAAGTTGATTTTTTTTCTCATAGCACAGAAATAAAAATTGTTTTGATACATATAATATTTATTATGTTAGTAATTATATAACATTATCAGAATATTAAAAAAAACAGAAAGAAACCTTAAAAGTTTAAGAGGATGGAATTCAAGGGAAAATGAAAAACAGAAATGAGCAAAAATAGGTGCACAGACATGCACCAGAAAAAATACTGCCTGTAAATATCATTACAGGACAGAGTAAGATACTTGATGGAATTATCTTAGTAGAACATGAGATTATGCAATCATTTCAAGCATGGTGGATTGAGGAAATTAGGGGCAGGACCTTATTTTGCTCATTTGTTTTCTAGTAAATGAGACTGCCTAAGAAAGAAAGCATGGATAATCGCAATTTATTATTATTATTTTTTGTTTTACAAGTGGTTGCATTATCATTCGATAGAAGTCAAAGTAGAAAAGTATCATATTATGGTTGAGAACACAACAGGAAATTTTCAATAGAAACAACTGGATGGTTAGAGTGAAAACATATATTGAGAGATGAACATGTTTGCTTTAATATGTTTAAATTATAGATGCAAGGTTGTGTCAAGGATACTTGAGCATGTCATCCATTTAATAAGTCGAAAAGAACACACAAAGAGAACACTACTGACTCTTATTTAAATCATTATGAGATATCTGACTCCTGTTTGGATCTGAATTTCTACATGATGTGCATTACCTCTTTCTATCCATGGGTTCTGCATTTTAGATTTAAATATGGGTAGAAAATATTTTGAAAAAATGCATCCGTACTTTGCATAAAACCTTTCTTCCTTGCCATTCTCTAAACAGTGCAGCGTGACGACTATTCACGTAGCACTTGCTTTACATTAGGTATTAAAAATCACTTGGAGGTTATATAAAAATTGTATATAGGAGGGTATGTGTAGGTTATATGTGATTACTAACTTTTTAATATATGGGACACCAGGATCCACAAGCTTTGATGTCATGGGTGGTCCTAGACTCAGTCTCCCTTAGACTCCAGGATTCAGTTGTACAATGGCTGCTCAGGACAGACCACCTCTTTATACCAAGAGTTTTCAACTCAATAATTAACTCTTTGCCTTTCATTTTTTCCCCTTTTCTCTTTCTTCTTTTTCTTTCCTTCCTCCTCTATTTCTGTCTTTTTTAGATTAGGCTTGTATTTTTAGTAGTTAAATGTCTTATTATTCTTTATTTTGTTATAACAGAAGACTGGATAACTCATTTGAAAAGGTTTATTTTGGATCATGTTTCTGGAGCTTGGGAAGCCCAAGGTTGGGCCACTGCATCTGGTGAAGGCCTCATGGAGGAAAACGGAAGGACAAGCCCACAAGGGAGAGAGGGAGACAGCAAGTGGGCATGTGCTCCCTGTAAGTATTGCAGTCTCGTGGGAGAAGGAGCTCGTGTAAGAAAGGCATTAATCCATCTATGGGATCCCATTCCGAGGACTCTAACCCTCCCACCACGTCGTACCTCTCAGCCTTGCTGCACTGGGGACCAAGTCTCTGCATAAGTTTCGATAGGAACAAACCACATTTAAACCACAGCATTAGGTTTACAGAAAATAGGCGGAAATTATTGAACATACGGTTTCCATACCTGCATGTCTCTTTTTTCAGTTTTTCTCATAGCAATAATTAACTTTTTGCATTTGTGTGGTATAGCTGTTATAATTTATGGATTAATATGAATATATTATTATTGCATAAAATCTATAGTTCACATTTGATTTCACTTTTTTGAGTTGTGCATTGTGTGAATTCTGACAAATGTATCTACCGCTAGAGTATCATACAGAAGGTTTAATACCCTAAATATTCTCTGTGCTCCAAGTATTTACGCCTTTTCTGACTTCGCGAGACCCTGGCTGTGATTATTCTTTGTCCTCCCTCCTAGTCACCCTTTCCAGGATGTCACGTGGTTGGGTTGATATAAATATTTAACTTCTCTCATGTAGCAATATTTAAGTATTAAGTATTTAAGATATTTTGATGCATTTTTGTTTCTTCATGCCGCCTTTCTTTTTATTCACTGAATACTGTATCATTACATGGATGTATTACAGCTTTTTGCTTATTCATTCTGATTGCTTCAGAATTTTGTCATTTGTGAGTAAGGCTGCTATTAACATTCATTAACTCTCTCTCTCTCTCTCTCTCTCTCTCTCTCTGTGTGTGTGTGTGTGTGTGTGTGTGTGTGTGTGTGTGTGTGTGAACAAATACATTTAACCTATTAGTGGAAGTAGTATGGCTGATGATTTTTGAAGCATATATTAGGAAAATGTCTGGTTTTGTAAGAAGTTTCCAAAGCACCTTTGACAGTGGCTGTATCATTTTCCCTTCCCTCTCCTCTCTTCCCCCCTCTTCCCTTCCTTTCCCTCTCTTTTCTTTTCCTTGCTCTCTTCCTCCTCTTCCCTCCCATTTCCTTTTCTTCCTCCTTCCTTCCTGTCCCCTCCTTCCTTTCTTTTTTCTTTTTTGTTCCCTTCCCTCCCCTCTCCTTTCATCCTTTCTTTCCTATTCTCCTTCCTTTCTCATTTCTTCCCTTTCTTCCCATTTCCCTTTCTTTCCCCTCTGTTCCGTTCCCTTCTGCTATGATTTTGATCTGGAGTGTCCCCCAAAGCCTCATGTATTTGAATGTGGTGGGTTACCTGTGGAGCAGTGTGCTTTCAGGGTGTGGGTCTGTCTGAAACGGGTGGGAGCGTGAGTCTTGACCTGGAAGGTTCTGTGCTGATTCTGCCCCTAGTGCCTGACCTGGCTGTCTTCCATCGTGTTGTGAGGAGCTCTGTCTCTGGCTCCAGCTTCACCGTGTGATTCCACCATTTTCAGCCACCTGCCCATGATAGGACTGTGACCTTCTGAACTGTGAGCTAAAATGAATCTTTCTTCCCTAAAGTTGTGGATGTCAAGTATTCTGTCCCAGCAATGAGTAAGTAATTAAGAAAGAAATTAGTGCCAGAGAAAGTGAAGACAATTATAGGATCTTACCTGACCATGTGGTTTGGAAGCCTTTGGACTGGTTTGTGGGAAGAATTTGGAAAGGATGCCTATTGGAGAAGCCTTGAAGTTTCTATGGTTTGAGAGAGGCTAAGAGTTCCCCATGGGGAAGAGTCAGTGAGCAATCGCTGAGATTCTATGCAGCTCTAGGTTGACTTCCTGATTTCACAGCCTTCCCCATTCGCCTTCACGTTCTCTTAGAACAATTACGCTCTGGGGATAGGATAGCAAACTCTCTGCTACTGAATATGCTATCAACGAGAAAACCGAGGAGAAACGTTTATCTCTTGCTTACACCAAAGACTAATGATGAAATCAATCACCTGCAGGAGATTTTGCATTTTTTTCCCTTAGAACAGCATTTCCCCCTGCTGGCAAGAGCCTGTAACTTTTCTCCTCACTGAAGGCAGCATTACAAAGAAGTAATTCAACAACCTTATTGTTTTTGCATTCTAGGAAAACATATGGTGTTTTCTTGCACATAATGTGTTTCTTTTAGAATCTGATAAAACCTCCAAGGATATCATATGTTAGGTCCTTTCGTATGTTTTCACATATCCTAAAATTTTCTTCCCCAAACAGGGCTCTGCATTCATTTTACCACTAAAATTTTTTTTTCAAACTCAATTTATTTTGACAACTTTGATAACCATTAAAAAAAATGCCCTGTGTGTGTGTGTGTGTGTGTGTGTGTGTGTGTGTGTGTATGCATGCGCACGTGCATGCACATGTGTGTTTTGAACTGAATATTCACTTTTTCCTAATCACATTTTCCTGTGTTAAAAGATGTTTTTCCCAAAAAAGGTTAAAATTATGATTTTCATAGACAGACAAATGTACAGGTTTCAAGAACTTTATTCTACTCATTTAGCAAAGAGGGAACTAGACATATGTGATGGTTCAGAAGAGAATCTAAAGAACAGACACATTTATGTATCATGAATATCAAAATGAATGTGCAGAATTATTTTGGATTGTTACCATTTACCTTTAAGGAGCAGTAAGATAGCTCAAAAACATTGAAGGAGTAGATTCAGATAATCCTGGGGCTGTCTGCTGGACACTTGGCTGGAAAAATCAATGAAAGTTTAAATATTTTTCTACAAGTGAAAGTAATTTTTTTCTTAGAAAACAGGAAGATCCAAGATTCACTGTGAAATCCCCAAGTTTCTAGAACTTTTGTTAGATCCTTCTTCTCCCTTTGTTATCTCTTTTTCTCTGAGTTCTTTGGTGATGCCTGTCTTCCTGTCTCTGTCCAAGGTTCCCTTATTTTATTATGTAATGCTGGTCTAGGAGTCATAAATTCCTGTAGGTTTTCTTCGTCATGGAAACTTTACTTCTGCCTCAATTTTGAAGCTTAATTTTGTTGGTTATAGATGTCTGTTCCTTTTAGAACCTAAATGATTTCTCTCCATGATTTCCTCGCCTTTAAGGTTTGTGCTGAGAAATCCACAATTAATCTGATAGGTTTATCTTTGTAGGTTACTTTCTATTTTTTTTGTTGCAGCTTTTAGTATTCTCTCTTTGTGTTTAATGTATGGCCATGTGTTGAGTGTATGAGATTTTGATTATGATGTGTCTCAGGGAGGCTCTTTTCTGGTCAATGTTATTTAGTGTATGTCCTCTGTACTTGAAGCTAATTTTTTTCCTATGTTTATGTCTTAATTACCTTTTCATCATTGTGACTTGATATTAAACATGCACAAATTAGGGGGAAAAGTTTATTTTAGCTCACAATTTTGGAAGGTCATAGTCATTCATGGGCAGCTGGAAATAGTGGAGCACATGTGGAGGCAGACATGTGCTCACCAAGCCCAGTTTCTGAAGGGGGAGAGGGAGCTCCATCGATCCTTGCAGGCCCTGCCCTAGAGACCTGCTCTTTCCAGTTCCAGTCTCAGTGTTTTGCCCCTTCCAGGTTTAAGACCCTAATGCACCACATGTCTGTAATCTGTAATCTACCACACACTTGCCTTTCACCACACAGCTATAATCCACCAAATACCCAAAATCCACCTCAGAAGACCAGGTTCCCATCTTCTTAGACAACCTGGTTACATAGAAAAACTATAACATCTGAATTCAAAAGACTTTTGAGGGACATTCCAGGTCCAAGCCACAATAGTTTTGGAAATTCTCTGCTATGGTTTTAGTGAGCAAATTCTTTCAGCCTTTTACACTACATTTTGTTTTCTCTTTCACTACCATAATTCTGTAGCTGGTTTTCTTTGAGTCATCTATCAATATCTTCTGTCTGCTGCATCCAGTCACTTTGTTTTATCTCTTGTTGGTTATGTCTGAGTGTGTGGCTCAGTTCGTCAAACTTATTTTTAAGGTCCAACATTCTGTCCCCAGAATGCTTGAGCTGGGTTATTTTTTTAAGTTTCCTTTTTCCTTAATAGGAATTAAGGTCCTCCGATGGCTCACAGGTAGAGGGAAGACCTGAGGATAGCATGAGCCTCTGCTGGTGCCACTACTATCTACACTTTAATGTGAGAATGATGAATCCAGGCATCCTGCCTACCCTCTTTGATAGCTGTGGAGTTACACAGAATAACTAATCCCATTTGTTTTTGTCAGGTCCTGAGAATTTAGGGTCTTTATAACTAGGATTTTTGGACAAAGGAGAGATTCCCCTTGTGGGGTGGGTTCAGGTTTAGTATCTCGGGGCCATCAGCAGCAGTTGAGACTGAGCCAGATTTTGCACAAAAGGCTCTTCTGCCTCATTATCTAATAGGATGTCCTGTCTTAAAAAATACCTTTCCAGTTAAGCAAATCCTGCAACTGCAATCCTGTTTTGCAAACGGTTGCAGCCCTCTGAAATGCCCTGAGTTACCTTGGCTGGGAGAGGGAACTGGGCTACAGGCTCAATTCTCTATGTAGACAGAGCCCTTCTCCTCTGAGATTATTTAGACCCAAGCAGTGCACTTGGGGATCACATATTTGGGCCTTTGTCTTTGAGATTTTATAACCCTGGGTTCCTAAAAAAGTGGAGAAGAGAACTAGTCCCCTGCAGTACTTGCTGCCTGTCAGCCCCACAGATCATCACATTATGCACATGTTGTAACAAAACGCAACCTTCTGATTGACAGTCGAGAAGATCCTTGGCCAGAGCCAGGCCAAGCAAGGGTGACTTCTCCCTGAGTACCTGAGGAAGACTGTCCAAGTGAGTTGTCCCACCCCAGTTAGTAGATTTTCCAAGGCAAAAAACAGTTGGCTTTTGTGGTCAAGGAGAACAAAAATAACAAAACAACAACAGAAATCGTCCTTGAGATCTAACCCAGGAAAGAATTAAGCCTGGGTGGATGAACGTGAGCCAGGAGAGCAGAAGGGTTGGGGACAACTGGATGCAAGGGGTTGGCAGCCTCACTGATAAGCCTTAGATCCTGCACTGGTCTGCACTTGCTTGGCCCCGTTTTGATTCCTGTAACAGGGGTATTATAAGGACTTACACAAGGAGATAAGAGTCCCTATGTCTGTGAGGAACTGATGACAGATTGCAATTTTTCCTTAACCTCTAGCCTGAAAGGATATCGCTTTTGATCAGAAAAAAATAGATGGTTCTTCAAGGCTTTTAACTATGAGAACTGCCAACTGGCTCTGTCAATGTGTGAGCCATCTGTTCACATCCAAGGGTAAGTATCCTGCAAGATTCCTTGTAAGGGACAACAAAGGACCATGCCCTCTGACACAAATAGCTGTGACTGAGTCAGGCTAGGCTGGTCCCCCCAATCATGGGACCTGGGGTTTCTAGAACTATCAAAAATGAATGCTAGAAACAGATCCCAGCCCCAAGGTGATGCTGTGAAAAATATCTCTCAAGGGGTTGGGCAGATGTCCCTTGGATGGTTACTTTGCTTTTAGAATGGGGACCAGAAGAGAACAGAAGGAGGAAATATTTGGCACTGGTGTCAATACAGGAAGAGAGAATGCTAGAAATGTGACATTTCTCCAGCTGGATGGGGCCAGTAAAGCCAGCAGAGTAGATCCAGGGGACCCTCATTCGTGTTGAGGTGGTCCAGCTCCCTACATCCCTGGGATGCCCTTATTTCCAGTGATTTTCCTGACAGGGAAATGAAGGATATTTGTTATGACTGGATATTTGCTAGCATATATGAAAATTCCTGTCAATGTCAACATTTTGAATGGAAGCTCACATTTACAATACTATCTAATATTAACAACTTATTGGCAGAGCCTATAATATTATAAATACTCTACCCACATCATTAATAGGTACAATCGACATATACTGCACTTCTAACAAAACCTAGTGTTGACTAATTGAAGTGTACAATCAATATCAGTAGTATAACACAAGCTTTAAAGTAATAGATCTCTATATCGCTTGGCTAGGCTAACCTAGACCTCCAAAGATTGCCTACTCTTATTAGGTCCACTCGCTATATCTTTTAAGATATGTGACATATATTTGTGTCTACATTTATACTTATTTCCTGCTTGCTTATGTTAGCCAAGTATTGATAAATACCTCCACTCTCCAATTACTTTCCTAATTATGATCTAAACTACTATTAGTGTCTCATATACATATTATTTGACAGCCTATGAAGGGAAGTTGTTCACAGCACCACTCTTATTGATAGCATTACACAAGCTATGTATTAATTACTAGGTAAATAATATACATATAATACATCTCCACTAGTCTATCTGTATGGTTGTGAATTATTGGTGCTTAGCAGTTCTATTAGTAGAAAAATTGGAGTAGGTAGAGAGCAGACTAAGATTAAGAGTTAGGTTTAGGCATGAAATAGAAAGCAGAGAATTATTTGCATGATAGAGAAAAGTCTGGGAGTGTTCCTGCCCAAGTCAGAAGATAGAGAACTGCATTATAAGTTATACGCAAATGAGTTATTGAGAGCTGTGTATAAAGTAGGGAGAGTATTGCTTCTAGAACTGCATAAAGGTTTATGGAAAAGAACTTAGAGATTTGAACAAGACAGGGAAAGATTCTGGAACAAACTAATAAGGAGACAGGAAATGGTATGAGAGTAAGGGATGAAAAGATACAGAAAAAAACAAAGAAAAAGAAGAAAAACAAACACTAAGGTAGACTTAAAATAAGGCAACTTTGTTGTATGGGAATTAAGACACTATATCAGATAAGAAAGGAAAAAGGAAGAAAAAACGGATAGAAATAATGACCAAACTAACAAAAAAGAAATCCCAAAATAAAAACTGATCACCAAGAAAAGGAAGTAAAAAAAAAGAAAAAAGAAAAGAAAAGAAAAAGGAAACAAGGAAAAAAATTCAGTTACTGCCCCCCCCCCCCCCCCCCCCCCCCCCCCTGTATTTTATGTGAAGCAGGTTCTGAGCACTGGATCTTTTATTCTGACAGCCCTCTATCCAGCCCCTGTTCCGGAGAATTTTTCAAATGGCTGAGTGTTATTCCCACCCAGTTTCAGGGGCTTCTAGTGGGTTCTCCCTCGGCAATCCATCTGTATCGGTAGTGCCATGAGAGGTCAAGTCTTCCAATGTGGGGATCTGGCGGGGCTGCCTGGATGCCTCTGTGCTGCAGCAATGGTGCCTGTTCAGCCCAGCCTCCTCCGTGGGCCCCCTGGCGATCAAGTGGGAAGTTTTTTACTCTCAAGGTCCATATGCCCTTGGCTGTTTATTGGAGGGGTGGAGTAGGGGAAGAAGTGACTTATACCTATTTCTGTGGCCACTGGAATGCCCTGCCTTCAGCTTTTTTTTTAATCACTCCTGTAGTATTATACTGTCTATCGAAAGGTCTGTTAAGAGAAATGCCATTCTAATAGAGAAGAAATCAGCATTAATGTCCTATGCTCAACTACATAGGAGAAAAAGACTTATTCCTACGAGGTTATACCACATAGCTGAGAAATAGTCACACGTAACAATACTACTATGAGGCTGGCAGCAGCAGAGAAAACGAGACCTGAGACCCAGGGTTTGGCTTGGAGGTGAAAGACAACGCAGCCGCTAGAGAGGATGCAGAAGAGCAAGGCAGACTAACCACAAGCCGGAAGGAAGAAAATGCAACAAGGCAAAAGGGGCGGAATGAAAGAAGAATCAGGGGAAGTGACAGAAAACTAGAGAAGGGTAGCACCAGAGTTTGCAAAAGGCTATTCAACAAAGGTAAAAAGAGTAATTCAAAATAGAAGTAAATGCAAAAACTAATTACCAACCACGTCCCCACCCGCTGCACTTATTTAAGCGATTCTGGGACCAGTTTTCATTTTTCTCTGAGTCTGCGATGACGCACCATGCCCGGACACGTCTCTCAGCTCCTAGTTGAGGGGAGCTAAAAGCCCGCTAGGTTCTGCACTGGACATAGTCGGTGGTATTGCTCCTGGAATCCAAGGGCCTGCACCCAGGCACCTGCACACCAGCCCCCTGGGCCAACCACTGCCAGGGGGCGTGGCTTTACCTCCCACATGGGCAGGGGCAGGGGGAGGGAGGTGAGGAACTTGGGAGCTGGGAAGGTCGGGAGCCCTGGCAGGAGAAGGGCCACCTCTGCTTTCTGCGACCTGCTGTCGCGGGACTCAAATGTTTCTCTCTTCTCTACTGTTGTCACTTATTTGAGCTCCCACTCGGTCACTGACAAGGAAAGTCCCCATGTTCCTGGAGTGCATCTTATTGGGCTATTCCATGGGACGGTTTAAGTTGGGATCTCCCTCTCTTCCTCTCTCTCCCCTTCAAACCCCTCCTTTCTTGTTCTGTCTTCCTAGTGTAGTGCTGCCAGATGACCCCTGAAGCATCCCCTCCTTTCCTCCTGGCATGTTCCGTTGACTGGGATTTTTTTTCTGATCTCCATTGCCTTGGAGAGTTTTCCACCTTCTTGCCTGTCCTCTGGTCACCTTTCCGACACGGGCCCTCCTCTGATCTCCTAAGCTGAGCTGTCAAGGAGTGTCCTTTACTGTGTTTCAGTCTTCTGACTAAGCTCGTGCAGAGCCACTGATGGAGGAATCCTACACCACCATCATCTTCTATTTTTGACAGCTTTTACAGTCTCATTTTTTCCTAAATGAATTCTAAAATGAAATTTTGATCTCAAACTCACCTTGAGAGTTCCTGGAAGACCCTTGAAAAACCTCCGTTTGTTTCTCTCACCTTGTAAAAAAAGAAATACTAAGTTAGGTTTATGTAGAAATCGCATTGTGACTTAAGAAAAACGATGCTCCTTAGGCTGTAATAGATTGGTCATCTAGATGCCCCAAATCACATAAAGTTCATAGAATTTATTAGCACCACTACTGTCCATGATATATCCCAGTACACTGTTAGTCATACTTATGATTATTTAAAAAAATACACTGTATGTCTTGGAGATAATTTAGTTTTCCTATAAAATGAACTCTAATCAGATCCTCACCTGTAGCCATTTCAATTTTTTCATAATTTACAGAGTTTTTAATTTACTCTGATTCTTTTCTGAATGTAATTTTAATTATAGGTCCAAATTCTTCGTGATGGAAGCACTTGAGCAATTATGTGACATAGAAGTGATGCCACTGTGCTGAGTCAGGGTTTCTAGAACTCTGGTGGAGAGGCTGATAGGCTCATAAAACTGCCAGCCACACCTGAGTAGAGTGGAAATCAATTCCACAGAGTTGAGTGAACATTAATTCCACGGAGTTGAGTGAACATTAATTACATGGAGTTGAGTTAACTGACAATATTTGTTTGGAAGACAGTAGTTGAAACTTTCTGATTCTTTAATGTTGTATTTTATTTGTTTGTTTGTTTGTCTATTTGGAGATAGGGTCTCATTCTGTGGTTCGGGGTGGTCCTCTGAACTCACCAAGTATCCTAGGCTAGCCTTGATCTCTCAGGAATCCGCCTGCCTCAGTCTCCTCCTGAGTGCTGGGTTTATAAGTGCACACAACCATGCCTGGCTTTTAATGCCTTATTTTAGAGAGCCCCTCTTCCTTTTCTTTTAGACTGTCTGTGGCTTGACAAGCCCTTAGTAAATTGCACTATTACAGGCAAAAATAAAACATTTATCCTTTCTTCTGTGAACGATACACTCAAAATTTCAAAACTCTGATGGGATATCCTTATTTGACAGCAGTGTGACAGGAACTTATGTCCTGTCACCTAAGTGGTCCAGAGTATGAGCTGGGAATCCTGCTGGCTTCCTGATGCCATCGTCCCTTCATTGTGTAAAGGTGCTGTGAGTTACACAACCACCAGTCTCCTGAAATGTCTACACTCTGGACTCAGAAACTATGTTTAGAGTCAGTTCCAAATGTTAATTTTTTGCATTTCTTTTTTGTTTTAATTGAATTCCTCTCATTAAATTCCTAGCAGCTTGCACAATCTAGGAAATATCCATCTCTATCACTTATCAACAGATGGTTTAGCTGGTCCTTATTAAACAAAAGGCCACTTGACATGAAATAGATTTTTATTGTTCGAGAAGAATATTTCTTTTTTTTCCCTTGATAGGAAAGATTGATAAGGAACCTCTCCTTGAGCTAACTCCAGCCAGGTTCCTCTAAACCCCCATGCCTGTACCTTCAGTGTTTGTCCTTACCAGACCTACACCATCCACTTATAGCAACAATCTTGCTAAGTTGGTAGCCAGAACCTTCATCCTAAATAGCTGATCAAATTCCTCCTTCCTGTCAACTACCCAAGTGATATCTGATTACCCTGGCCAATTTTCAGCAGAAATTCTAAGTCCACTTAGCAAGGATCCTCCCATAACCTTGAAATACCCTTTTAGCAATTTTATATCCACGGAACCTGACCTTGTTCCTTTGTGATAAATCTTCACTTGCCCATGTTTCATTCTGAATATATCTCAGCTCTGTACTGAGTTTTCTTTATCCTCTATTGTAATAGGTCTTTTTAAGGATTTCTTTTACTACTTTAATTACTGTTTAGATCTGGTTTTCTTTAAAAAGATAGACTGTAAATCCCTGCAAGGCAATTCTCCATTTGGTTATTAGATCTGACTGGTCCTTCATTAATTCTTGAATTAAATAAAATTACTGATGTGTTCATTTAATATTTTTATAAGAATCATGATTTTATCCTCTTTTAAGATGTATCCTGTCATAGTCCCACTAATATGGTCCCCACTGAATTTCACATATCAATTGAAATATTTTCTCCATATTAGGCAGAATAATAGTTCCTTCCAGGGAGCCACCAAGTCAAGACCTTCATTGTGGAGGCTTGATAATAATTCCCCTTCTTAGACAGTTGCCCCAATTTTTCTGATGGCAGGCACTGGTTTAGTTGCAGACAACATTCTCCTAAAGATGGGGGTGGAGGGTTGAGAGGGTGAGCATGAGGAGGAAGGAGGTGGTGATGTGATGGTGGCACTTGTTACACAGTAGGTCGTTGAAGGATAGCTTTGCACAGCAGCAAAGGGAAGTGGGGAAAATCTCCCCCCAACTCCCCGTCAGATCAGTAGCATTAGAACCTACTGGGGCACGCTGACCAGAGGCAGGGCTTTGCTCATCCTCACCTGTTCATGGCTCAAATGTCCCAACAGCCCAAACCTTCCAATTTTGTAGACCAGGACCATCTGAAACCCAGGGGTTGGCGACTCTTGCCTAAAGGAATGACAAGTAATATTTTACCATTTATAAATCTGTCACATCTACCCCTTCACTTGCCTCCCAAAAGCACGTGGCTTTTTTCTTTTGGGCTCTCTTGCATGATTTTTTCATTAAGAGTAATTTTTTGAAAATGAAATACAGGGGAAAAAAACCTGTTAAAACATTTTTTACTTTGATCCCATTATGGCCCCAAGTCAAAGAAAAGGAAGACTGCTACCCAGATGGAGAATGAAAGAAAAAATGTAATAGGATCCAAATAATTTATACCCCAGTAAGATATTCTGTCACAGAAATGAGATCAAATTTCCTGAGATTTGTTATTATTTTTATTTTCTAACCTTAATGAAATACTTTTTATGTCAGAACACTTTTCATTTTGTGCACACACATAGAAAGTAAACCCAGAAGAACTAAGTCAGTGTTCAACAATTGGGCTTAGGTAGAGTCTGGAAAGAACAGGGAAAGAACATTCTTCTTGGTTCTCTTGAAACGCCAGGTCTGGAAGAAACAAACCACCATGTAAGAAATCTGATTAGCCCAAGTCCCTCAGGTGAGAGAGGACATATGTAGATTCTCTGACAGAGATGGTCACTCACGTGGGGTAGCCCTCTTGCATCTCCAGGCTACTGAATTCTTCAAAGACTAAAGCACCAGGCGGTGTTTCATTGCAGCTGTATAGGGGACCTCAAGCGAGGAATGCCTAGATGAGCCCCTTGTAATTTCTGATCCACATACTTCTGAACAAAGTAAAATGATGGTGGTTCAACACCAGCAGTTTTTGAGGGTGGATGTAGTGAAGGGAACCATAAGAGGAAGAAAGTATTAGTCTCGGAAGGACCATTGATGCAGTTAGCAAAGAAGAGAGCAGTCAAGGGAGACTCTGAAGATGGAATCGGATAAAAAGTAATTTTGTTATCTTGAACCAGAAAATTTGTCAAAAAATAAAACTAAAAAAAAGACATTTGAAGGGAGATATGTTTAAAACATGCTGTGTCCACAAGAGATTTGTACAAGAATATTTATAGAACTTTAATCAAGCTATTCTCAAATAGGCAACAAACCAAATATTTATTTGTAAGAACATGTTTAATATCTGCACTATTTTTAAGAAGCAAATTTTAAATGATAAAATAAATAGTATTTTTAGCGCAAAGAAAGGATGAATAGGAAGGGAAAATACTGGGAATCAACAAGTTGTTAAAAATTTAAAAACCGTTTACAATAATTTGTATTGACTAACTTTTCAAAAAATGAGAGATTGCTCTAAACACAGCATTTAGAAAATGAGGAAATGACCTGCGAAGGATAACTTTTCACACATACGAATAGATTGCTGCTTGGTGTACAGTACACAGGTTTCATATGAAAACTTCTGATTATTTGAATGTAGATTTTGATGTGTTATTTCCTTGGATCGATTCATTCTCTAATCATACGTAGCCTTACTAAACTACTTAGCAGATTATGTGCATTTTATTTCTTCTAAAATTAACATCTAGACATTTTACTTATTGAGAAAATAATATACATATATGATAAAAATTCAAATAGTTCAAAAATGTATACAAGGACAAACGTCAGTTGTCCTGTCATTTGGAGGCTGTAATGTTTGGATCTGGAATGTCCCCCAGAGCTTCATGTGTCTGAGTGCTGTGAGATGCTGTGAAACTATGTTCTGCTAAGAAGTGGAGAGGCGGTTGTAGGAATGTGATGAATTAGGGCTGTGTAGGACACTATGGACATGTGGTACATTATTGGGTATGTGACCCAGAAGGTGGAGATCCCTGGGGCTTGACCAGGAAAGGGCAGAACTGGAAGGGTACACGCTAGTCCCTCCCGTCTTTGCTCACCTGGCCTCCTGTCTACCACACTGTGAATAGCTTTCTCCTTCCTTCTTTGCCATGTCATGAATGGAATGAGACTTTCTGAAACCATCAGTTAAAATAAATCTTTCCTGATTAATTTGTGGTTGTCAAATATTTTGTCCCAGTAGTGAAAAAGTAAGACAGCCTGTTTTCTCCTTTTTTTCAGAAATGCCTACTCTAAAGAGCATTGTGTGAATCTATTAAAAAATAGTTTAAGCCTACATAAGCATACTTACCTATGTATAGTAATGTATAGCCATTTTTACCCAAATATATTCTTTATCCTGATGTATCTAAGAGATAGCTCCTTGAAGATTTGCTTTGGTTTTTTCATCCTGTCACAGCATTCTAAGGTGTGAATGTGCCAGTACATACTATGTCCCTCTATACATATAAATCACATATGTGTGTGGCTATGCATTTAGGTTTCTTCTAATGTTGCAAAAAATTTCATTGGCAACTAGCACTTGTGCACATATACATATCTATCTATATGAATATGAGAATTTATGGCAAAAACTTCTGAAAATGAAAAGACTAAGTCAGCGAACACATGAGAGTTATATTTTAAAGTGTAACACGACATTGCTCCCTGAGAAGATTTTGCCATGTTCATCATGGCTGCTTATTCTTCATATCTTGGCCAGTGGATGGATGTCATCAGTTGATTATTTGAGGCATTCTAATTGCATTGTTCCTTTAATTTGCATTTTCTTATCACTTAGATTTAGCACTCAATATGTTTTTGGCCAGTTATATTTTATTTTCCCTGAATTTATCAATTTCCTTGTTTTTAATTTTCAAGATGCTTTGGTCCTCGGGAACTTTCAATTGTGAGGCATTCAGCTGTTCCCAAGCATGCTGATCAATAGAAGAGTGTGGGCTACTGGGGGCACACTCTTGCCTTCTCATAAGTTCGGGACAAGTGAGTGACACAGGGAGACTAAAATTGGAGACTTTGTAGTCATATTTTGAAAAGAAAATATTTTAGCAATACTTCAGAATGTTTGTTTTATTGACTTCCTAGTTCTGATGTAAGCCTGTTAAGGAATAAAATTCATGTGACCATGCCATAACGATGAATAATAATTAAATAGCATATATGTCATTTAATATACAGTGGAAAAAAGATACCAAGCATCTCTAGATTTGTAGTAAAACATACTAGCCCTGGTTTCTGAAGTGTTGTTTTTCTAGGCTCTGTGGCATAGACTCATCTTAGTCTTAAGTGTTTGCTTCCATCAACTCTGTTTCTACAATACACTCACAGAGATGGAATGATTAGGCGCTTTGATAAATTTTGGGCCTTTCAAATCAAACAGTATACTTGTTTCTGTTACAGCCTTTGCTCCAGCAGGTAAGAACTATTCTTTTTCAGGCTGGGATCATAGCTCCCAAGCTTGTGGAATACCTCAGAGTCTAGGGATTTAATTTCTCTGACTAAGGGTGCTAAAGCAGGATTTAGTGTTCTATGTTCAAATAAGGACAAAGGGCCAAGGAGCTGAGCTGCTAGCAAGCCTTGCAGAAGTCAGCAAGTATGCATGGGCTGCCCAAGGAACACAGTGAGGTTATGAATTCTCCTCTCGTCCCAGATGGCCAGCACCCAGCGGGCCTTGCAGTCCAGCGAGGAGGAAGCATTGCTTCTGCCTGTACTCGCGTGCCTGAAGCTGCCACTTCACTTTGCGCCAACCTGCAGGTGGCTGAGTTTTGTACCCAGGTTTTGTGCTGTGCTGAGCTTGACACCAGACCCCAGATGTGTGTTCTTCTGGTGTTTGGGTCCTGCCTTAGGGTTAACAGAGATTGCAATTTAGAAGCATTTGCTAGATGAATTCAGATGCTAAAATGTCAGCCAGTAACTGAGTCACTGGCCTTTGGGTTCCAGATGTTTAGAAACCGCTGTTTAATGAAGTCTTTGTAACAGAGACACGATATTTTAAAATATATGAAGTCAGTCTCCAGTTAAAATCTTCCAAAGACATTTATGCTAGTAGCTATGCTCATCCTCATACTGAGGTAATAGAACACGATATAATTCCAAAAAAAAAAAAATGTGCAGTTTGGCTAAAAAGGAGCAGCAAATGGATTGAGTGAGATGACGGAGCTGAGAGGTCCTCAAGGCCTAAGAGGCACAAGAGGTGCCGTGCAAGGGGCCATCCAGTGTACTGTGCATGTGCTGGGTGGGTGTGTGGTGAGTGCTGACCTAGGAAATCACATGTGAGAGTTTCTCCACTTCTGTAACTTCGAGGTGATGTGGAACACAGTGTCACACCTGTACAAACACGTTACACGTATTTAATAAGAATGTCACCAATGTGAGTAGGTTTTCTCATGCACCCTGCTGGACAGC
The DNA here is from genome assembly GCA_004027205.1 of Ctenodactylus gundi. Classification (NCBI taxonomy): domain Eukaryota; kingdom Metazoa; phylum Chordata; class Mammalia; order Rodentia; family Ctenodactylidae; genus Ctenodactylus; species Ctenodactylus gundi. The sequence continues at coordinate 106,660 of PVKB01003015.1, forward strand.
TTGTAATTTTAATTTATTATTGAAAAAATGATTAGTGTAGCTTATTTAGATCATTGATTCAAGTGGCATCTGCCTCTCTTCTCCACTGTAGCATTATGTCTTTTCTTTTTATAATTACTAAATGTGGGAATATATTTTATGTAAATGTCTTCAACACTTCAATTTATTAATTTATTTGTATCCTGCTTAGCCTAGTTGGTGATAAACTATTACTATCATTGTTCATTTTACACTCACATCGCCCCGCAGTCGGCCATGGCAATCCCTTTGAGTTGGCGTCTTGGTCCTCTGTCCTGACCCATTGTTCTCTGAGCACTACCTCAAGATATTTGTGCTTATTTTGTGTTTTCTTCTTTCCTAATCAGCTACTTTGTGGAGGACCCTTCATTCTTTTAAATGAAGGATTATATTTAATGTGATGATCTGGACAGTAAGTGTGCTTGTTCATTTGGGCTGTGCCTGGTTTTGGGTCCCTTCAGTGATCACATATAAACATATAGTTTCTTGGTATCTGTGAGGAATTTGTTCTAGGCATACTATGGATACTGAAGCCCATGAATTCTCATCCCAGGGATACTGAAAGTCATGAATGATAGCCTACCTACATCCTCCCATGTACGGCATTTTAAGTTATCTCTACATGACTTATAACATGTAGTACAATGCAAATGCTATGAAAAATTATTATACTACTTTGGCTAATAAAGAACCTTGGGCAAGAAAGAATTTGTGCACATCTAGTACAGGTGCAGTTTTTTCTGAATATTTTTGTTCTGACACGCATGGGTGAGGAACTGTGGCTATGGGAAGCCAACTGTATTTTCCTTTATGCACATCTCTGTGTCTTTAAAGTAAACTTTACTGGAGTACAATTTACACATTATAAGATGCATGTTTTTCAAGTATAGTTACATGAGTTTTGACAAATGTAATCAACTTTGTGATCACCTCTCCAATCAAGCTACTATATGTTTTCATCCCTGCAGAAATCTCTCACCTTCCTTTCCAGTCATATTTCTTTTGCATTCCTTCCTATTCTCACTCCTGGAAAGATGCTGGCTGATTTCTACTGCCATAAGGTAGTTTTTTCTTCTCTAAAGTCGGTCATAACTAAAACACATGGTATAAACTTTAATGCCCGTCTTTATATAGCATGATGTCAATGGGATTCATTAATGGTTTCTCCATTGACTTTTTCCAAATTTTTGTGGAGAATCATACCCATTCATCCTTGTCTTTCTGTTTGTCATTTTCATGATGAATATTAGCCAGGCTGTCTTCTGTATGCACAAATATTCCTCTCAGGGATGTTTCTGTATATTAGAATTTCTTAAAATCATCTCTAATAAAATTGTATTAGCTTCCTAGTACTATCATTGCAACATATTAGAGATTGGATGACTTAAAATAGAGTAATTTACTTTCTCACAGTTAGTGGAATTTAGAAGTTTTTGACCAAGCGGCAACAGGTTTGGTTTCCTCTGGGAGCTCCCTTCTTTGCTTGTAGAAGGCCACATTCTTGCTGTGTCCTCACACTGCCTTTCCTCTGTGCAGGCACATCCCTGGTGGCTCTCAGCATGCACAAGTTCCTCTTCTTGTGTGGGCCACCGGTAGTGTTGGACTAGAACACTCCTAATGATCTCATTTTAACTTACTCACCTCTTTAATCACCTTTCCAAATTCAGTCACATTCTATCTAAGGCACTGGGGTGATTTTTTTCTTTTATTATGGGCACTGTCTTGTATTATTAGAATTTTTCCAGAATCTCCCAAGTTTTCCCATGAAAATATGAATATTTTCCATTTGTGACAATCAAAATTACCTATAGATGCTGAAAAATGTTTTTTGGGTTGGGGGACACAATAACTCTTGTCTAAAAATTACTGTTTTAAAGGAACTAAGGATAGTTTGTAGTTTAATCACTCCTGTAAGCTTCGTTTTTAATTCTGATTAAATAAAATCACTCAGTGGTCCAGAAAAAATTATATATATACATATATATATGTATGTATGTATATATATATATATACATATATATGTATATATATATACACATATATACACACATATATACACACACATATATAAATTGAATATATATATGCACATATATATACACACACATATATATACATATATATATATATATATATACACACACACACATATATATATATACATATACACACACATATATATATGTGTACATATATATATATATTAGTTGAACCTGAATCTAAAAATGATTTCTGTTTTACTATTTTATGCCTCCTAAACATTCAATAATCAAAAAATTTAAGAGAATTTTGGAACAGAAATTGATGAGTGCTTTTAAAATGCTAGGTGGCGTACTCTGTGTACCAACATCATTGTCAATCTGTAAGTCGAACCCAACTTTCCTTTCCATGCTTTTTACTCATTTTTAAATTTTTCTATTCTGGTAAAATTCACATAACATAAAATTTATCATTGCAACCTTTTGTAAGTATATTATTCAGTAGTGATAAATGAAAAAGATCTCCAGACATCCTTCATCTTGTGCATTTAAAACTCTATACCTGTTAAACTTAATTCCCCATTTGATTCCCCCAAGGCCAGTCCTGGAAACTTCTTTTCTGATTTCTCTTTGTAGCAATGTCTTTGACAATGAGAAATCTGGTTATCCTTTATGCAGTTCTGTCTCCATCCTACACCCCCTCTCTGTACGTGTGTATCTGCATCACAGTATTTCATTGTCACTATTACTACTGACACATGTTTTCCACACCTTGCTGGGCTCTGATGTCTCAGGCTGCTTCTCGGCACAGGCAACTTTCCCAGCCAACCCGGGCCTTACATCCTGTGCTGGAGGACCTCTGCATGAATGCCCTCTTCACCCTGACAGATGGCAACCTGAGCAGGGAAGATCTCATGTCAGGATGTCTTCCTCATCCCGCTTTGGGCTCTGATATCCCATACTGGTCAGTCCTTCCATTGAAAAACTTGTTAATCTTCTCAAGTTCTGGCACTTTCCATTTATCAGCCCTGCTTCCCTCTACTTAGAATCTAATCCCTTGTGACGTCAGCTCTATCCCCACTGCTCCATGTAGATGCTTTCTTGAATTTCTTGGCCTCTGAAGCAGGGCGGAAAACCTGCACAGCGGACCTTCTTCTCCACTTGACTTGGATATTCTGCTTCCTGTTCTCTGGTGTGCCTACTTACCTTGCTCAGCCCATCGAATGGCTTTGGAATGTTTGACTGATTGATTGGGAAAGGAAGGAGATCAAGGAAAAAAGGTTCTTAAAGGTCAAGTGGACCGAAGAGGAGTTGGTTAGGAAAGGCTTTGTTCAAGTTGAGATTCACCATCGTTTTCCCCAGGCTTTCCTATGTCTGTGGTGACATTCTTATACTCTTAAACTCTTTAAAATTTAAAAACTTAGAAATATCATCAGGGAGCATTTAGTAAGCAGTAGTTAGAAAAGACTTTTGGTGAAAATATTTTTAAACCCTGGGGGTTTCTTCATCCTCAGTATCTTAAAAACCATTTTGTTAAGAGTTGTAAGGGCTTGGAATCATTTAATGAAAAAGAAACTCTCCCTACAAAATGTGCTAGGAATGCCAACTTCTCCTGTATGTTTGGCCCTGGGGTAGGAAGGCTACCTTTCTTGTTGGACAGGGTTTATATCTTGGCATCAAAAATCTGTTTAAACCTTGGAAATCAAACAAGCTGGTTTTTCTTCCAAGAACTGACATTAATTCATTGTTTCACTGGACAGGTCCTAGAATTTAATTTCTCTTTTGGTAAAGTGAGCACACCATTTTTTATTGACCAATATAAGCAGAGGTCAGTGAAATAAAAAATTAAATCTAAGAAATGCTCCATTTTTCAGGCAAAACATTTTAAATGTGAATACCAAATATTGATTTATTCTAAAATATTATCCTCATTAGAAACACTCCAGAGGCAAAATACTTTGATTGCTTTGGAAATTAAACACAAATACCAGCAAATATTGGCTTAAAAGTGTAACTAACCAGACCATTTTAAAGACAATCATTCAGCCCAGGGACATTTGAAATAAAATAATCATGCAAATAAAATGAATGTTTTGGTTATTTGTGATGGGAAAGTTCAGATGTTGGCATCTTGGTAGTGAAGTTTAATAAAGTTAGTAGAAATTTGTGGATGTTTGGGGAAAGAAAGAATGACAAAAATACCTCTGGAATAATTTTTCCAGGTCTATTGCATTCTCTCTTTCATCAAATAAAATATCAGGATTTAAAAAATTTACAATTGTAGCTTTTATCATAAACCATTCTTTCAATTCTCAACAAGTCAATTGGCCTAAATTCCTCTATATTTTATTGACTTTATTTGAATGACTTTGGGTAGATAGATTCCATTCAGTTAAAGTTATCAATTGTTATAGTTGGCCCAGGAGGCCACACAATTAGGTGGAAAGCAGACCAGACAAAGGTTCCCATAACGGGCTCATGCTCCATCTTTGAGGAATTTCAGCTATTTTCCCCTCAGGGCTTTGGTTTCGCTTGTCCTTTGGGAGCTGATGATGTTGAATCTATCCATCTTGGGCTCTTTGTGTGGCACTAAATAAAATACAGAAGCGATGTTTGACATTCTACTGTGCTATAAGATGTGTGATTTATACTTATTTCCTTCTCTGGTAGTCTACATATCAAGTCAATTTATCTATTTTCCAACATTCATCCCATTTTAAACTATTCCTGTCTTTCAACAGTGGCAACAATAGTACTCTAAACATACAAGCTAGACATTTTGTTGATCTATTCTATTCGTATGTCCCTTTTTCCTGTTTTCTCTGAGTTTTCAACAAGCTTTATTAGTTCTACCATCTTGTGATAGCTCTGTGTTGCTGTATTCCTCTGTTGTCATTTCTATCAATCTATATCGAGCCTTCCTTTCTTTCCTAATAATTCAGAAGATCATATATTAAAACTTCCTTTTACTTCATTCTCAACTGAGAGTCTCATTTTACAAAGCAGCCCTCACTAGCAACATTTGGCTAAAACTCCCAAACAGAAAATGATGGTACGGACACTTTGAAGACACCTGGACTTCCATGTAAAGACAACATGATACGCGGTATTCAAATGGTCTAGTTGCAATCTCTCTCTCTCTCTCTCTTCTTCATATATGTGTATTTATCTATGGATATAGGAATATACATAAAACACAGGAAATGAGTTACTACTTATTTCTAATTAGGAATTTGTGAGGCATATTTTCCAAAAAGCTAAAGTTGTCCCATGGATGAGCTAAACACAAGGTTAAAGAGTGGAGGGATGGCTGACACGTGGAAGCCTAGATTGGGAAATAGCACTTAGGAAATGTGTTACCGTGGAGCAGAGGCTCAGCCGTTAGATAGGAAGTAGGCTAGATCTTCGGGAGGGCGTCCTAGGAGCTGGCAGTGCTTCCAGCTGAAAGCACAGAACTGAGAATGCAGGAATTAACCAGAGGTTCATAATGAACTATACAAAAGTTTACCAGGGGGACCAAGTTGCTGAATCAAAAAAAATTAGAATTGAGGAAAATTGTGTAGTATCTTATTCACAAAGTGAATAATATCAACCTACACGTTTGGGTAACAGCTCATGATGTCACATTTGTCTTAGGGATGGATTTGTTGCTGATGCTGACTCACCTAGGGAAAAAGAATCCTCCAGAAGCAGGGTTCACTGGATTGTGAGGGAAAGAGCACTGAATGTGGAATCAACATACCTGGACTCTAGCCCAGTGTCACACTACCCTTGTGATCATAGCTATAAAGTGAGAGTGATATGTAATAATAAGGTTATTTTAAGGTTTATATAAAATGACATTGTTTGGGGAAAAATAATATACTCATTGATATCCAAAAATAGTATTTCTACTACTTTCGTGTGTGAGAAAAAAAGAGTTTTGCAATTTTTAAAATATTGTGCCAGACTGTTTCTTAATTCAGTTGACTGCTTTTTAGAATTCCTTTTTTAGATAAAATTATTATTTTTTTGAGCAAATACTTAACAAATACTTTTTACGTATTATGAGCTAGACACTGTTCTAAGTGCTAAGGTATTTTATATTTCCTAAATAATGTAACAGAAATCCTCGTTTTCATGGAGTTTACTTTCTGGTACAGGCTACATAAAGTGAGCATATTGAATATATTTGTAGTTTACGAAAAAATTAGGCAGGAAAAATAGAGTTGCAATTTAAAACGGTATAGTTGTGATAAATCTCATTGAAAAAACAACTTTTAGAGCAAACTTTTGAAGAAAGTGAGTGAGGCATGTGGCAATTTTGAGAAATACTGGTCCAAGTAGAAGGCCTGTGCAAAGGTCTTCACATAGATGTATGTTAGGTTTATACATAAAACACAGAAAATGAGTCACTACTTATTTTTTAATCAGGTTTTAAGGCAGGCATTGGAAAACTGCAGTACAGATCAAATCTGACCTACCAACTTTTTTTTTCAATGCTGTGAATCAAACTCACACAAGATAGCAAACATTGTATCATTTAGTCATACTCCAGCCCCCATCATATTGTCACCCAGCCATGCTCATATCTTTCTTTATTCTATTTGGATTCTTTTATGCTACGCCAATCGCACATGTCTTCTTTTATCCTGCAAATAGCTTCTTCCACTGTAAGTAGTTGCAATAGGAAATTACATTGATAATAGTCCTGCTATAAAATCAACCTAAGTATCTAATGTGGATAAGTAGACAAAATTGTTATTAGATACAGATACATATGCACACACAGAGAAGAATATTCAGCTGTAAAAATAGGAAATTTTGCTGTTTACAATCACATGAATGAACTAGAAGATATTTATTGAAGCAAAATAAATCAAATAAAAGTGCTATTCAATCTCACATATGGGATACAAAAAAATAAATTTGTAGAAGCAAAGAGTAGAATGTGAGTAACCAGAAACATAGGGGGTGGGAAATAGGGGAACACTGATAGGTTGATCAAAGGGTACAAAGTTTCTGTTGGGCAGAATGTATGGTTTAGAGATCACATGTACAGAATGAAGAGTATATAATTAGCAATTGTCTATTAGATACTTGGAATTCTCTAAGAGAGGGGATCTGAAAGGCTGTCGCTGACGCTATTTGAAGACGTGGAGGTATTAATTAGCGCCACTAGTGATGACTTCACGATGTGATACGTATGAAAGAATAACACTAGACACCTTAAATAAACACAAATTTGTGAAGTAAAATAAAGAAACTAAAGTTTTATATACCAAAAGAAAGGAAAACAAAGACTTTTGACGTTCAGAGCCTTCCTTACTACCTAAATTTACATTGCAAAAATAGTTTGCCAATATCTGCTTTAGAGGCCAGTGCTGGGGTGAAGTGAACATGTAACAAATTTCTGTTCTTTGTTTTTTTTTTTTTGCAAAAGAATAAAAGATTTAAAGTTTAATTTTAATTTTTCCTTATGATGGAAGTTCCCTGTCAACATACTTATGCTAGGGAACCTCATTATTAATGCATGGATTAATTTTCATAACATAAACCAAGGAATTCAAATGCTCTTCATCATCTTTACTTCTCCTAACAGTGGCAATCACACTTGAATTTATTCTTTGCACTTTGTTCACTAAAAAAAAATTCAGTCTTTCCTCATTCATGGAATATTAAAAATATCAGTGAGCAGAGTGTGATGTCAGACTAAGTCCAACAGGTGGCTGTATTTCTCAAAGTTTCGAAAGCGGCCCAAAGGCCTGTTGCATGCAAATTGCCATCTCGGCTTGCAGATATCATACATTAATTATGTGATTCCAGGATCATTAATTTTACTACAGAAGTCTAAGAGGTGGGATAAAAGTGAAGTCATCTTAGAAAGAGATTTTTTTCATTGATTTTACCCATATCAGGGCTACTATTGCTCATTCAACAAATTCCTGATCTTAATTTATTCACATCATCAGTCTAGTTAGGCATTCTGACATCCTCTGAAATTGCATGGGAAAGCTACAGAGAAGTGGAGAATCTGTAGTTTAGTGAATTCCTGGATGTGCTATATAGTAACTGAGTGGCTCAGAAAGTGTTGTGCCCTCTTGGGATAATTTAATCAATGAAAGAAGTTAAGAATAATCCCTACTTCAAAGGATTTTCTGTAGTTATTAGTGAAAATCCCAGTTATATTAACAGGTCTTCCACTCAAGGTCATAATTGTTATCCACTCTTCTTTCTTCCTCTCTCAAACATTTTCCACCTTTTATTCTATTCTCTCAGAAGATATCAATACATAAAATGTATTTTGCAGATTTTAAACAACCAATAGTACATGATTATGTCGGCCTCATTGTTTAAAAGTTTTGTGTTTATTCATAGAACCTAAGCGCTGGATCTTGGGCTTCAGAACTCACATCATTACCACATTTTCTCCCAAGGATTTTCTCCTGACTGTTCTGCACTTGTGCCTGTCTCTGGTCATGTTGTAGTACAATATGAAGCTAATTTTTACTTAAAATTACTATTTGAAAAAAATTTTCAGGTTAGTATAGTTAGTAAGACATACCCCCCCCCCCACACCTTTCTCTCTTTTATTTTTTGTGTGGGGATCCAGCCCAGGGTCTCACGCATGCTAAGCCAGCCCAGACATAGTCTTTTGGACCCTCTAATCTTTGCTGTCCCTATCTGTTATTTTGGATATTACAGGTAAAGTTCAGAAAGTTAAATTCAGAAATTAATGCGCTATATATAAATTATTGTGGATGTTTTCATATATATAATTCTAGCTTCAGGAAGATTGCAACAAAATACGAGATGTACCATGAAGAGATGAGTCTGTATAATACAAGTTGGAATAGTTTTCCCCTCATTTTCTTTTACCAGGGCTCTACTTCTCATACCATTCTCTCTCTGGGCCTGACAAAGGTTGGGAGGTGCTCTGCCTACTTCGGAGACACATCTGGACTTCTAGGTTACTCATGGCAACTTGCTGCACAAGCTTCACATCCTTCCATACCTCGGTGGCTTTCTAGCTACACCCTGAAACACAATCCTTTGAAAAAATGGTATACTTTTAATTCTGAGAAGAAATAGTGTAAGATGAAGGTCTGCTCTGATTATTTTGTCTGATGCAGAATTTGAGTGAGTACAAAGGGCTAAAATAACCAAGAACCTGTGGTGGATTGAAAAGATCCATCATAAAGATTATAACTTCTTAGTGTAAAAGACAAGTAGTTATATTGCAATGTAAATTTCCATACTCACAGAAAATGCTATAAACAAATAGGGCTTCAATTACTCACTGAAGATTTCCTCATTAAAGCTTAGAAGAAGCATCGTGATTTACTAATATTCTATGAGTTAACTAAAAAACCTTAAATATATCAGACTTGATGGTCTATGTTGAAGATCAAACACTAAGCAGGACAGAGTCTGTCTGTGGCCATCGGCAGTGTGCTACTTTAGTTTCCTATGGCTACTTTAAAAATGATAGAAAGTTCATGCTTAAAATGACACAAACTTATTTCTCCTATGTTGTGGAGGTCAACAGTCCAACATAAATGTTTCTGGGATATGATCAAGGGATCAGAAGGTCCTGTTGCTCTCTGATTTCTCTAGGGCTTGATTTGTTGCCCTTCATCTATTTTCAGAAAAAGTAATGTGGCATCTCTTGGACATTTTGTATTTTGTATCTTTCTGACATCACAGGTAGAAAAGATTCTCCATTTTAAGAACTCCTATGATTAGATTGGGCCCATCTGGAAGATTCAGGATAACATCACATCTCAGGTCTGTCCTTGTAATTTCACGTGACAAGTCCATTTCATTTTGTAAACTTGGAACTTGGACACCAAGGGGTGAACATCTTTTGAGGATATTATTCTGCCTATTACATTGAGGTTAGTGCATAAGTAGCACAGTTTGATGTCAACAGGTCAAGTAAGTGACTTAAGTGACACAGGCAAGGAGAAAGCAGTGATAAACTGCAGTTTTAATGCTGATCGCTGGCACACGAGAAACTGACACCATATTTCTAGATACTTCTATATTTAAAAAAAAACCCTGGGTTTTGTGATTTGGGTTATGTGAAATATGGGTTATGTGAAATCAACTTGTTTATAAAATATGAGGCCCTGTCTTAGGTTGGCTCCCCCAAAGCAGATCCTATGTTGAACACTGGTATTCAAACAGCTTCCTTGGGAAATCCTCCAGGGACTCTGGACAGTGAATGGAGGAATTAGATCAGGAAGAGGGAGAAGCCCCATGCAGGTACAGTATCATGCAAAGGTCCTATGGCCTGATATTGCACTGGAGAATGTGGAGCAGCTTATATTTAGTTACCCCCATAAGGAGGAAGACATGTGGGGTTTCATAGTGGCATGAGTCCATCCTTGGGTAAAGAGCCACTCTGGGACAGCAACATGCCCAGTCCCACACATGTGATCAGGAATGATAATGCTCACCTCATTTTATTGTTTGTCTCATCTCTTTTTACATGTCTGTAGACATCAAAATAACAAGTGTCTAAGGTATCTATGTGGCTGTCTTACCATTTTGATTCTTTTGTCTTTTTAAATTTTTTTATTTTTTATTTTTTATTTTTTGGAGACAGGGTCTCGCTCTGTGGTCCAGGCTGGTCCTGAACTCACTTCAGAGCCCAGGCTGGCCTTGGACTCACTGCAATCCTCCTGTCTCAGCTTCCCAAGTGCTGGGATTACAGGCCTGTGCCACCACGCCCAGCTTATGTGGTGCTGGGGAATCGAACTCGGGTACTTAGAGCTTGGCTTAGCGCTTGCTCAAGCGCTTTAACCGCTGAGCCATTCCTCCAGCCCCTTGTCTTTTTAAATTTTTAATTGACAAATATTTATTGGATGAATTTAGAAGGCACAATATGACTTTTCTATATATATATTGAAATAATTATGTTAAATTCATTAAGTTATCTGTCACCTCACACACTTTTCATAGTAAAGAAACCTTATTTTATTTTATTTTGGGTTAAGATCTCTCTGTGTAGTTCAGGTTGGTTCTGAACTCATTATATAGCCCAGGCTGGCCTGGAACTTGCTACAATCTTCTTGCCTCAGCTTCCTGAGTGTGGAGATTACAGGTGTGTGCACCATGCTGGCTTTTGCGGGGCTGGAACCTAGGGTCATATGCTTGCTAGCCAAGTGCTGTAACCACTGAGATATACTCCCAGCTCCTAGTAAAAAACCTGCAAAACCTGTTCTTTAAGCAAATCTGAAATATGCTTTGTTACTCATTGTCACTATATGTAGTAGTTTGGGTCCTTTCAAAGCAGAATCTACAGATTTTATCACAAAAAGGATCTATTAGGAAGGCTTATAGATCCAAGGATAGAGATGGTCCGAGATGGCTGCTCAGCCATGAGGTAGATCTCCCCTCTGAAACTGCAGGGCAGCCGGTGAGGTGAGAGTCTGCTGCAGACATTGGGTGAAGACCAAAGCCTGAAGATTGGTGACTGAGGAGCAGCAATGGGTAGACAGGCACAAGTCGAGACTGGAGCGACTCTGTGCTGTTGACCTGCAGCGTGTAGCAAGTCGGCGTCCGTTGACAATTGCGAAGGTGAGACTTTTCCCAGAGGAAGAAGCTGTGACAATCTTCCCTCTTCCTTCCTGTTATACCCTTGGAGTTCCAGTTGCTCCCACATCTGGGTGCTCTTCTCTCATTGGCCAGCCGACAAATCACTCACAGTTTAATCAGGCCAGTTCTTGATCCCCAATCTAGGGTGGTTGACAAATCCTAATCCTAATGGAGGTGTGGGTCCTAATTCCACCAAGTTGACATAATCCCTTCAATGGACACAATATATTGTGCACTAAATTTTATAATGTATTGTGTGTGATTAACTGAACTGAAGTATCTTTTGACCAACGTCTCTCCATTCCTCTCAACCCTTGTTCTCAACCTCCAACCCAGGGAACCACTACTTTACTTTTTCTACTAAATTCAACTTTTTAAAAAATATTCCATTCACAATTGAGATCATGTAGAATTTTACTTCTGTGTCTTGTTTACTTCCATTGGCAAAATGTCCTCAACTCCACCCATGTCGTGATGCGTGGCAAGATTTCCGAGTTGAGGCTGAGTAGTGCTCCCTGCATCTGCAGTATCCATCCATTCACTGCCTGCCAGGCAGCGCGCAGACACTTAGTTTGATTCCACATTTTGGTTGTTGTGCCTAATGCTGCAATGAACATAATAATACAGACATCTCTGAAATATGCTGCTTTTAGTTCTTTTAAATTTATGTCTAGCAGTGACCTGATGACTCACATACTAATGCACTTTGAGTTTTCCGGAGGGACTGTCATGCTGTTCTACAGAATGGCCATACCGATTTACATAATCTTCAACAGAATGCAAGGGCTCTCTTTCTCTATATTCTTGCCGATACTTGCTGTCTTTGGTCTTTTTCAAAATTGCTGTTGTAATAGGGGGGAAGTCTATTAATTCTATTATTCTTGTTATTATTAATAATTATTATTATTGATACAGGATCTCACTTTGTAGACCAGGTTGGTCTTGAACTCATTAGTTAACCCAAACTGGCCTTAAGCTCAAGGCAATCTTCCTGCCTCAGCCTCCTCAGTGCTAGGATTACAGGCATGTGTCACTATATTGGACTAATTTTTTTTTTAATATGGTGCAGGGGATTGGACCCAGAGGCTTGAACACGCAAGATGTCACTCTAACATCTGAGCTATGACTCAGGCCCCAAACCCTCTTAATTTCAAATACTCTTCTAACTTCAGAAGAGTCTGTGTGGAAGATTCTAATAATGTTTTATAGACTAGTAGAGGAGCTCATCATTTAGTCCCTTGAGCTCACAATTTATTATGGGAATGACAACATCAGACGGAGCAAAGGGCACTGTGAGAAAATAATGGCACTCTCTTTGATCAATTCTAGGTAAACAACACCTGGAGCCCAAGATCAAGGGAGAACACATATGACTTGCTACACACAAGCCATGTCATCAGTGCCTTTGCTAACATCTCACAAAAAAATCTGAATTTCTTTGAAATGATAGATTATCTGTGCCCTCTGGGACTCATAATAAAGATACTATCTTTTTTTTTCTGTGTGTCTTCTGGAGCATCAGAAGTAATCAGATGACATAAACATTCTCACATATTAATCAAGACTTGTAGGCAAATTGAATACTTTCAAAATAAGAAGAAACTAAGCCAGTTGATATTTTAAAGATATTTAAGAATATTTACAACTCCTGTCACCTATTTCTATGAGATTTTAGAAAAGAATCTTGACTTTGAGCAAATGAAGTGAACACATTTAATTATAAACTTGCCTACTTTTTTTTTTAACTTATGGCTATCTTAAAGGAGATGGAAACGGTATTGGAAAAAAATTGACAGGAGAGCTGAAACTTTAAGATGTCAGTGTTCTGTTTTATTGTTCACAACGATGAATGAAACCAGAAAAAAAAAAAGAGCCGTTGTTTCTTCAGCAAGCTGCAGTGGTTGTGTGGTGTTGGTTGGAGGATGATCTCATGAGTCCTGTTAAAGAAAGACTGCATGACCTCATGTTGAAGGCTTAGCTCAGTTCTGATGATGAATGCTCCTTCCAGTCCCAACTGTATCCTCACTGTATACCACATGATGCAACCACTATCAGTTGCCTAACTACACAATACGTTTCATATGGGCACATTTGTCTTGCAGAGTTCATGTCGTATTTTTTTTATTTTAAAAAGTATTTGAATTATTTCAAAGCACCAACACCATATAGCGAAGGTTACTAGTGTACTAATCTGAAAGCTCACTCATATAATGGCAGAAATATTTCTAGTTAAACATATATAATACGAAGTCTTCCATAAGTGTAATGCTTAGATTTATTTATTTTGGAGACAGGATTTTGCTGCGCAGTCTGGGCTGGTCCTGAACTCACTATGTGGCCAAAGCTGGCCTTGGACTCATGGCAATCCTTCTGGCTCACACTCTTGAATGCTGGGATTGTAGACATGCACTACCATGCTTGGATGATTTTTATGTGATGCTGGAGAATCGAACCTGGGGCCTGTACATGCCAGGCAAGGCCTCTAACCTACTAGCTATGTCCCAGCCCTGGATTTATTTATATTAGTGTTCAGTGAATCATATATGCAATGTGTAATATATCTTAGTTTGTACTTCATGTTTGCCCTCCAATGTATTTCATATACTGTTACATTTATCAAACTACCAGGGCAGAGATAGTGGAGGTGACTTAGTCTGGAGCACATATGTGTAGACTGTTTGTCTAAAGATGGTGGTGGGGTTGAAAGGACACCAGTTTGGAAGTGAGGAGGTTTGTTGCATCTGACGAGTACGTAACAACACACAAGTGTTTCAGCGTTTGGATATCTACTTTCCCATCTTTGAATGGAGACACGTTTTAGACAGATTTAGATAATTTCTGAAGTTTTATCCAACTCTGACATTTGCTTCATTCTGTTCTCCTCCATTCTGACAGGCTGCAGACAGGTCAGGATAACGTCATTGTCTTCTCTCTTGCTCAACTGATTTATCTCTCCCTTGTCTGGTTATTTTTCTTCTAATCTTAGGAAATTTTAGCTGGTGTCTTGGACTAGCAGGACCCGGGAAAGGAGGGCACTGGATCTTCTCCTACTTAGTCAAGCTGTTTATTTCTTCCACCATAAAATCATCTTTTTGTTCCCACTCCAGGATTTTTGCTTTGAGTCCTAGGCAGTAAAGAAAATTGCTCCCAAGGTGCCAGCAAAGTTTCTTGACTCTGGTCTCTTTCAGCTGGTGTGGTCCTGGTAAGGAAAAGGAAGGAAATGACTAGCTGGTCTTAGGAGGATGTGGACTCTGCTTTCTTCTACCTCCAGTAGAGATGCTCTCAAGGGCTCTGCGATGGGATCAGGGGTTAGGGGACACTCTTGCCCTAGGGACATTCTTGTTTTCTAAGTTAAAAAACATTCACTGGGCTTCTAAGCTTGTTTAAATAGTTCAGTATTTTGTTTACAATAGGTAGATATTCTACTTGGAGTTTCCTTCCAGCCTCTTCGGTTCTACATTTGCTACGAGAATCTGCTTTTTTAAGGTCTGATCTGTCTTCTGATGAAAATAGTCGTATCGTGGTACCATGCCACACCTACTTCCTTCCCTTTAATAGGTGGGATTTTCACTTTAAAATTTTATAGGGGCAGAAGAAAAATAACTAAAGTATGTGGGGAGGCAAAAGGAAATATTTGAAGACTTTTCTCATCCTGAAACGCTCATAGAGTTCTACCATTACATTGCTTCTTTTGGGTTGACTCTTAAGATTGAGAGAGGTGAGAAATCCTAGCCTCAGAAAGACAGACCCAACATTTATGAGAAGTGCTTGGGTGATTTCACCAAAGCAGAGAGGGCCTGTTAAACACCGGCAGGACTTACGGTGAGCCAGCTACAGTGGCCCCTCCTTATACGCAGTTGTGCTTTCTATAATTTCAGTTATCTGTGATAATTCATTCCCAAAATATTATGTAGAAAAATCCCCGTCCTATTTGTAAGCCTTAAATTGCTCACTGTTCTGGGCAGCACAGAAAAATGTCACAGCATCTGGCTCTGGTCCTCCCAGGAATGATCTATTCTTTTGTTTAACTAAACCATGTTGTGAACTCTACATACTTTGCAGCCATTTTAGGCCACCAGATTGACTGCTGCGGTATAACAGTGCTTGTATTTAAGTAACCCCTATTTTACTTAACGGTAGCTCCGAAGCACAGAAGTAGCGATGCTGGCAAATTAGATACACCACTGAGAAGTCGAAAAGAGAAAAAGAGTCCATAATCACCAAACTTTTATTATAGTTATTCCATCCTATTAGTAGTTATTTTTGTTGAGCACTTTCTTCTGTTTCAGGCTTCAGAAGAAGGTCTTGGAATTTTTTTTTCATAGATAAAGCAGGTGGATTGTACGTAGCTTTCCTCTCAGAGAACACTTGCACGGGGTGATGGAGCAGCACAGCAGACCCACATGAGCACAGCTTGATGGGAAATCCCATGAGCATAAAGCCAAGTCCCAAAGATCTCTCTATGGCTTACTAGAAGTCAAAGGCATCAGCCAGTAGACATGGGTGGTAGAGGTGGGAAGGGAGGAAGTGTTTCAAAAGAAAGTGTTACTAACAGATGCAGCCCAGATCTGGAAGTTGGTTGGTTTCATCACTCATCAGCACATTACAGGCTAATCACTGGCACAGCAAGTGTGCTTTTGTTTTATTGACCATACCAGGCATGAGAAATGTATGATGTTACCTTTTCCCTGAAAGCTTACCTGTGGCTTTAGAAACTTCCTCATGACAATGCTCTGAACAGTCGCCATCAGATTACTGGATTCACACATAAGTTTAGAAAGCTCACTTCACAGCTCTCACGTCTGTAGGACAAATTGTATACCTATTATTACTGGTAAGTTATCTTTTAAGGAACTTCTGCTTTTTAGCAATTAAAAAGTTTCTGTCAAATGCAGATCCTTTTCATGGTTAGTGCCACTTTTTGGCGCACACTTTGGAGTACACTTGGCTGAAGATTAGCAAGCTTGGAATCCCTCCCTGATGCAGCACATGGTGTCATTTTTTCACAGTACTTCAAAAATCTCAAAACTTTTATTTGAATATAGAGAACTTCAAGCACTCAATAAATACTTGTGCATGCAAATTGGTCCAACTTCTCACATCATCACTGATGATAAATGATATCCAGAAAGTAGAGTTCTGCACAACTCAGTCTTTGTTTTAATGAGACTGTCTGCTATTTGTTTTTCCCTTAGTGAGAAGTAAGAATGCCCACCTTCAAAGAAAAGATGTAGATACCCATCCATATGATTATTCCTATGCAGGTTTGGAGTTGGCCTGCCATGATACATCATTTCATTATGTTTGGATGTACAGAGGCCAGGCATTTTTTTTTTTAAAATTTTTGTACTGGTGATCAACTTCAGGGCTTTTGCATCGTCCATTTTGTATTTAATTTTTGAAGCAGGGTCTTGTTAAGTTACTAAATTGCCTTAGTTTCCTAGAGTGCTGGATTATGTACCTGTGCCACTGAGCCAAGCCAGGCCAGGCTTTTAGAGACTTGGAAAACTATTGATCAGCTTCAATTACATTAAAATCTGTCAGTTTAATATTTACAATTTGGCCAAAATAGTTTGATGCCATGTTCATTCTTGTATTTCTTGTTTTCTTCAACTACATTAGACATTTTTCCTTAAATATATTAACTGCAGTTGCTTAATGGTTACTCTTTTAAGAGAAAATGACTATCTCTTCATTTTGTACAATTATTCATTATATGTACACATATGAAATAAATATTTAAATCTCTACAAATTCTGTTATATATCAAATATAAATCGTGTTCTCATTAGCTTATGTCTGTCACTGCATCACTTTCTGTTCTGTTTATTATTTCAATCAATATATATTTAACCTCTAATGAGGTCCAGGATCTGGGATAGGCGTAGTAAGAACAATGACACTGGGAGAGTGTGGTATTTTTTCTTCTCTAGTAGATACAAAACCAATTTAGAGTAATTACAGGTTAGTCACTATCTCTTAGCTTAGGAACTCTTAAATTACCTTGCTTCTTCCATGCACACAAAAATTAATATCCTATTAGGATATTCTTATATTTTATTATCTAGGTAATGTTACCTTTCTGTATTAAGCTCATTGTCAACTACATTTTTTATATTCGCATAGGAGGTGATATAAAATCACATTCTTCTTTTTGCCACAAAATTTCTACAGTTCTACTATTTTTGTCCTAAGCACTGTTTGCTTCATTTTCATAAAACTTCATGTCATAGCTTCAAGCCCAGACTGAATGTTTTGAATTCCTATCTGGCTGATATGGACCTTCAAAATATTGTTCTTTTAAAAAATTTACGAGCATGCTTTTGCCTTCATATGAATCATCGATAAATATGTGATCTTGGATAAGGCCAAACACGAGCTCTGAAGTACGTTAGCTTTGTGGTCAGACACAAGTCCCCCTGACTCTACTAACAGATAGATCACGTTGTCTCCATTTTATCTGTAAGCTTCTTTTGAGAGATTTTGTCGAATGCCTTAAAACATTCTCCTTAATCTAAAAATGCCATTTCTCAAAATTGTAATTGAAATCAACTTGAGGTTAGAGTTGGGAAACCGTGCAGCGTAGCACACGTCTCAGGGGATGGAGGCAGGAGGATAACAGAGAGAAGGTCAGCTTCTGTACCAAAATAAGAAAAGTAGATAGAGGGTTGGGGAAGCAGCCTAGGAAGCGAGTGCTTTCCTAGCATGCCTAAAATCTCTGATAAGCCTCTCTCTCACAAAGGCAAAATAGTGTAGCTGATGCCGGATGCAGGAGAGCAAGCCGTTGTCACGGTCACAGCACCAGGGAACGAAAGCCCTAAGTTGTGGAGAGTAAACGTGGAAAGGCTGGGAGAAACACGTTGCCTACTGGCAAGGAAAATTCAAGTTTCTTCTTTGAGAGAGAATTCGAGGTGCCTCAAAATGAGGACTTTGGAGCTGCATCTCAAATTCTAATATGTGCAGGCTGTGAAAGAAATCATTTGAGTAATTTCCATTGTACTTTTGGTAATATGTAGTATCTAATGTAGAACAAGATACATTATTTTTAATGTCAATTCCTCTGAAGATAATAAGCATAGAAAAAAATTAAATTAATTTCATTTATGATAAATCACTTTGTCCCCTTTCCCTTGGCCTTCTTTCTCTTTCTTCATCCTCAGCTCCCCAAATGGTCAATCAGTCCATCCACAACTGTGAATATGTGTGGTAACTGAAAGACGGGCAACGAGCAGTTAGAGATGAAGAGGATATTGGAGTCATATAGGGAAGAAGGCAGAGACCCCAAGTAGTTAACACAGTAGAGGAAGAAGAAGATGGAAATAAAGATTGCCAATGAGATGGGGGGAGAAAATATGATCAAAGCCAAGGCAATTGTTTTTGGTAGGGAATAAGGGTCAAATATATAAAATATTACTTAAAATACTTAGTTTTGGATCGGTTATAGCAAATATGAGAAGATAAATGACATATTACTAGGAGTGACTTGTAAAACTTAAGGGGAATAGAGATCTGAGTGGACTAGTAGGAGGAACAGCTGCAGTTAGCTACTTATGGGTCAGATGGGACAGGTAGGAGGATGTTAGAAGTCTGATAGAAAGAAGTTGGTGTAGGCTGAATGTCTGAGAATTTTTAAGTAGTTTTAATTGGAGAATAAAGGCATTTGTGTAGATAAAAGAAGTTGGAATTCAAAGTGCAAGAGAAAGGTATTTATTTGTTTATTTATTTATTTGAGGCAGCATCTCAGTCTATAGTTCAGGCTGTCCTCAACTACCAAACTATGGAGCCCAGGTTGGCCTCGAAGTCATGGCAGTTCTCCTGCTTCGGTCTCCTAGGTTCTGTGATTATCTACGTGTACCACCACATTCACTATATATGGGGGAACCAAACTCAAGGTATTATGCCTGCTAGGCAAGTGATTTAACTGCTGAGCAACACTGCCAGTCCAGAAAAAATTCTTCTCGTCAGGACAGGGAAGAAAAGGCCTCTTTCTCTGGGACTGAGTGAGAAGGATAAATATGAAATCAAAACCTTTTAGTTCTCATTCTTCAGTCCTGCTAAGCACAGTCCCCCTATTTTGAAGTTTGACTTTGCAACATTGCCCTCTTCATTAACTTCATCATTTGCTAATTCATCCTCGGAGTGATGATCAACTCCCTGAATATTCCCTCCTACAGATCCCTGAAAAATCCCATTGCAGGTTTGAATGAGGAGCTCAGGCAGGGTCTCATGGGTTCAACCCATTCACTATAGAATTGCAAATATGGAGTGAACTAGGGGTGTTGGTAAGTCTTTCTGATGTGGAATATATGTTCCTCCGATGTAAGAGAGAAACTAATTTCACCTTTAAGAATTTATCTTGTGTTTTATCAAGTGTCCTGTAAAAATTCAAATCTTTCTTAGGGCTCGACCCTTCATTTTTGGATACAATTGTTTTGTCTTAGTACTTATTTATAATTACATTTTCTTCAAACCTTCCTCTCTTCTTCCCTTGTCTTCCATTCCTTCTTTTCTTTTTTCCGTTCCTTCCCTCTTCCCCATCTTCTTTACTTCCACAAATTATGAGACCTTAGCATATGCCAGCTTACTCTTTGAATCTGGAGGTTCAAGAATGAATCCAACCCCTCCCATATATTAGCATGTGAAGAAGCACGTGGATATCAGTCCAGTGGCAGAGTAGTGAAATAAATGTGTGATGACGTTTGCCAGTCAGTGCACTCAAGTTTGAGTTTTACTGAAGGGGAGGAAAGAAAGGTGATTCTTGGTCATGCATACATAGTTAAAGAAGGGTGGCCTTGGAGGAGGAGTGTAGCAGGTGACCCTGGTATCGAGAGAGTAGCTGTCATGAGGTAGAACACTAGAGGCACAGGGGTTAGTAGATCTGCCCTGAAGACAGGAACTTTGGCTACCAGGAAGATAGATAGCCATAAACCACAATGACTAATTCTTGAACTTCGAGGTTTTTGTTGCCTACCAATGAGCAATTAGCACACAACACTATGTGAGTCCATCCCAGGGTTAGAATAAAATATTTTCATAAATTTCGTCTCTTCTTTTAAACAATGGTGTCGTAAATTTGCCAACCTGATTTTGGCAGCCAGAATAGCCCACATAAATCTCTTTCAACTGCAGAGATTTAGATGTAATCTCAATTAATAATGAACTTCAAATGGGATGTTGCATTTCCTCCAGCACTTACTCAAATAAATACAGAACATTTATGTTTTGTCTCATCCCGAGGCTCTCACTGCTAAGACATTGGAATTATCGTCAATGGCAAAACCCAATAGAGGAACCTGGAAAAGAGGTGACTGGGAAAATGAATTTAAATACAACTTAAAAAATAACTGAACATTTCTCTCTGTTTAATTTTAATAATTTTACAGTTATTAAATGTGCTGTTTGGAGTAAATGTCATTTAAAATACAGAGGCAAATCAGTAGAATATTATATAAATTTAATACAAAAATATCTGCTTAGACCTGCTCAAGCTGATGGAAAGAGAATTGTTTACACCGTCACTCCCACTCCATGTTCCCATCTCATTTCCTTCCAGCCCTTTCTCATAACTCTCTTACAAGAAATCTAGTAACAATTCATTTAACCAAAGAAAGCCAACTGTCTCATACTGGCCTAGAACTTTATTAGCTTCTTTAGTTATGTGGAAAGAATGCTTTGTTTTTTAAAAAAAATTGTCCTTCTAAGAACATGATGCAAAACATCTCTCAAATTGGTGATCTGAGAAATTGTACATGAATTTTAGCAGTTGCATTCTTTGTAAATGTCATGAATGTGCCAGCCAATATTCACATTATAGTGGAAGTACACCACTGAGTGAAGAAATCTTGGTCACAAACCCAAATTATCTAACATGAGAGATAATGTTAGGTAGTTTTTAAAACTTGACTGTAATGTTTAGGTAAAATGATTAATTATAAGTTTAGATCACCACATTGTTGATGGCTCTTTGGAAACTTGTGATTATACCGCTTATTGTCACAGATTTAGAAATATTTGTGGTATCTGTTTTCTGTTACATTGTAGCTTGCTCTAAAAATTCAATTTAATAATAGTTTTGCCGAATAGTTTTACCTCCTTCCTAAGATCAAAAACCAACTTTTGAAAAAGTAAGGGTATGGTATAGGTAGCTCTTGGAGTCCTACTCACCAATTACAGGCAATGCCACTTAAATCCAGAAACGAATTATAAAAATAATATCTGAGTTTAAATAGAAAATATCTCTTTGAACCACACTAACTGGTGGAAAGAGAGTTCTCTGTAATAACACTCTCCCTGTATACTGTTAACTCACTTTCCCCCAACTCCACCTCGAGCCTTTCCCCATATGTTTCCAAAAAATTTAATGACAATTGCTTAATCAATAACAAGCAGCTATCTCAGTGAGTCTGTGAGTCCACTATAATAAGGATAGCTAAGGTTCCTGAAACCCTTTCTAGAGCAATCAGGCAAGAAAATGAAATAAAGAGAGTAAGTATCAGAAAGGAGGAAGCCAAACTAACCTTATTTGCAGATGATATAATTATCTACATAGAAGACCCCAAAAACTCCATCACAAAACTCTTAGAGATAATAACAAATTCAGCCAAATTACAGGATACAAAAATCAATACTAAAAAGTCAAAAGCATTTCTTGATAATAACAATGAACCCAAACGGAGAAAGAGCTCAGAAGAATAATTCCATTCTCAAAAGCCTGTCAAAAAATTAAATACCTAGGAGTAAACTTAACCAAAGAAGTGAAGGAGCTCTAAAAAGATAACCATATCGTACTCAAGAAAGAAATTGAAGAGGACATCTGAAAGACATTCCCTGTTCTTGGACAGGCAGAATTAATATAGTCAAATGGCTATAACAATATACAGATTTAATGCAATCCCTATCAAAATACCAACAACTTTTTCACAGAACTTGAAAAAAACATTCATATGGAACTAAAGAAGACCTAGAATAACCAAAGCAATCCTAAGTAGTAAGACAAAAGCAGAAGGCATTATGATTCCAGACATCAAGTTACATTGGAAAGCAATAGTTATAAAAACTATGTGGTACTAGAATAAAAATGGACAGGTTGACCAACAGGACAGAATGAAGATGCACAGACAAACTCAAGTACCCTCCGGTACCTGATCTTCAATGAAGGAACCAAAAGCATACACTGGAAAAGGATAGTCTCTTCAACAAATGGTGCTGAGACAATTAGATATTCACTTGCTGAAAAATGAATCTAGATGCACACGTGTCACCATGCACCAAAATCAAATCAGAGTGAATCAAAGACCTCGATATCAAAACCAAAACACTGAACCTTCTGGAAGACAAATCAAAACTCTAAAGGATCTAGGTGTAGGCAAGGACCTTCTTAATAAGACACCTAGTGCAAAAGATATAGCACTCAAATCAATAAATGGGATTGTATCAAGTTAAAAAGTTTCTGCACTGCAAAGGACATTACCAACAGAATGAAGAGATAACCAATAGAATAAGAAATAATTTTCACCACCTATATCTCAGAAAGGAGAATACTAACTAGAATATACAAGGAACCGAGGAAAAATAGACCCCTCAAAATCAAAGACCAGATCAAAAATAGGCAACAGAAGTGAATAGAAAATTCTCAGGTGAAGAAGTTCAAATGGCCAATAAATACCTGAAAAGATGTTCAACTTCCTTAGCCTTTATAAAAATGCAAATCAAAACATCACCAAGATATCATCTAGACCAAGAGAGAGTGGCGTATATCAAGAATTCGAACAGCAATTGATGCTGGCAAGGAAAAAGGAACCCTGCTACCCTGCTGGTGGTATTGTAAACTGGTACAACCAGCACAGTATAGACATTCCTCAAAAGGCTGAAAATAAAATCAAAACAACGCTAAGATACCATCTCACCCCAGAGAGAATGGCCTACATCAACAAGTCAAATAGTAATCAGTGCTGGTGAGGCTGTGGGAAGAAAGGAACCCTCCTGCACTGATGGTGGAAGTGTAAATTCGTACAACCACTTTGGAAAGCAGTATGGAGATCTCTCAAAAGACTGGAAATAAATATCCCCTTCGATCCAGCAACAACCTCCTGGGAATATATCCAAAAGAGACCAAAACAACACACAGCAGAGATATATGTATACCCATGTTCATAGCAGCACAGCTAATAGCAAAAATATGGAAAGCACCAAAATACCCATCAACAGACCAGTGGATACACAAAATGTGGCATTTATACACAATGGAATTCTATGCATCAATAAAGTCCAATAGCGTGGAGGCTTTTGCAGGCAAATGGAAGAAACTTGAGAACATCGTGCTTAGTGCAGTAAGTCAGAAGCAGAAGGTGAAACATCAAATGACCTCTCTAATATGAGAGTCCCAGAGCACAACTCCTATGGAACTTAAGACGAAAGACAAAGTGAAAGAGGGGAGTAGGTGGGGGAGGAGGAGGGACAAAAGGAGAGTGGGAAAGCCCTTGTCACCTTGACAAGATACATACATGCACAAAATGCTCAACTCCATTGTAAACCTTGAATTTTGCACGTATACATATCAATAAAATGTGGGAAAAAAAGATTAGGTGGCCACACCTGCAATCCTAGCATTCAGGGGATGAGGCAAGAGCATTGCCATGAATCTGAGGAGGCCAGCCTGAGTTACACAGTGAGCTCAGATGCAGCCTGGACATTACAGCAAGACTCTATCTCCAAGAAAAAACAAACAAACAAACAAACAAAAAAACCACCACCACCACCAACAAAAATCGGGCAGGGGATATAGCTCAATGTGAAGGCCCTGGGTTCAATATCCAGTACAAAATAAATAAATAATTTTAAAATCTCAAAAAAAATCCTTTTTGATCCAACAATGCCTCTTCTAGGAATCTTCCCAAAAGAGTTAAAAGCATCGTGTAACCGAGACACCTGTATGCCTATGTTCATAGCAGCACAACCAGCAATAGCTAAAATGTGAAAGACACCAAAATATCTATCAACAGATCAATGGATACATAAGTTGTGGTATTTGTATACAATTGGGTGTACTATTCATCTATAAACACAGATACTTTTGAGGTTTTCGAAGGTTAATGATTTCAACTTGAGGCCATCATGTGCAGTGCAGTGAGTCAGACACAGAAGGTTAAATATCAAATCGTTTGTCTAACATGAAAACCCAGAATATCGCCATTTCATAGAACTAAATGAGGGAGATAGTGGGAGTTGGGGGAAGGGAGAGGGTGTGGGAGGTTCACAAAAGGGAGAGAGGAAGGGATTGTAATGTTGATGTGACATATATGTGCATATACTCAAGTTCGATGTGAGCATTATGTATTACATATACACATATTAATAAAATGGAAAAAATTTTAAAAGAAAGCTAAAGGATGAGTAATGCATTGGGATAAGCGCGTGTTCTGAAAGCAGTTCCCTGCCCCCGCCCATACTGGCAGCCCCTGATTCACTGAAGAACCACTGCTGCCTGGATATCTTTAAAGAATCCTAGTGAATCATGAGCTGATATAAAAAAGAGTCATGGGAGAGAGATGTAATTACTGCAGAAAATACTTAGCACTGTAAGTTAATGTTTCTTAAGAATCATTTGGATATATTCTTCTTAGGCTTCTGATCCAGGAAACTTTGTCTTTTGTGATTAAAATAAAATACAAAAATAAAGAATATTGATAACAAAATAACTGAAGAATCTGGCTCATTGAAGACAAAGACCAATTATGTTTATGTTTTTCTTTGTACTTTGGCTCTCACAAAGCAGTCCAGGTTTATATTTCTACTAAATAGTTGCACTTAACTTTCCTCTTATGGTTCTGGTAAAAATAATCTATTTTTTTGTTCACTCCCATTACTAGACACTTAATCTTCTGTTGTTAATATAATGTTGTTTCATATGTCTTTGATTTTAAGCTGTCTCAAATAATTTTTTTGCATAAAAGAACTGAAAATACAGCAATGGAAAAAAAGAACAGTTTCTATTTGTTCCATTTGAAATTGTTCACATCTCTAAGTATTTTTTTCTGATCCTTACTTTATGTTACTCATGTTTAGTAATTTGTATGCTCTTCTAGTAATTTCTTTAAATATTTCTTTTCTGCCTCTTACCCTTACCTGTGAGCCTACAGCTTTTTAAACTTTCCTCATTATTGAGTTATTAAAACTTTCCCAACTGATGCTTCTCTCTGCAACTCCCTCCTACTCATAAATGGGCTTTCAGGGATAGCTCAGGTCTACTCCTACCCGAGGGCTTTGCAGGAACTGGGTGCCCTTCCTAGAACATTGAGACTCCTCTTGTCTCCAAGTGCTCCTATCTTCTTCCTACTGTGTTCCATTTCCACTATGAATTCATGATTTTAATAACATTAAGATAGATAAAAATAGACATCCAATAAGAAATACTATAAACCCATTTAATAATGGAATGAACTATATAGGACGTGACTTACATATGTGGGTTTTTTCAACCTCAACACTCTTGACATTTTGTATTGGATAATCTTTGTCTTACAGATAAAACATCCGCATCTGTGCTGAACACTTGACTTTTCATTTCTGTTTTTGGGTTTTTTTTTCTTTTTTTTTTTTTTGAGACAGGATCTCGCTCTGTAGCCCAGGCTGGTCCTGAACTCACTACGGATCCCAGGCTGACTTTGGACTCACCACAATTCTCCTGTCTCAGTCTCCCAAGTGCTGGTATTACAGGCATGCGCCACCAGGCACAGCTTATGTGGTGCTGGGGAATCGAACTCGGGTACTACCACTTGACTTAGTGCTTGCTAGACAAGTGCTTTAAACGCTGAGCCATTTGTCCAGCCCCTCATTTCTGTTTTGTGGGATACTGTTCTGCGTGTCATAGGATGTTTAGTAGAATCTCTGGCCTCTTTCCACCTACCTCGTTACTAGCATGCCTCAGCCATGACCAACAAATTCTCCAGATATTGCCAAATACTTCATGTGATGCAAAATTGTGCCCTACTTGAGGATCACCCTGTTCAACTTAAGTCTGGATGATATTGCATTAAATTTAGTCTGAAAACATTTCCCTATAAATAGGTCATTTGGCTTGAGAGCTAAGAGGTGAATCACAATCAGTAGGAATTATCATTGTGAAAACAAGAGGATAGAAACACTTGGAGATAAGAGGAGTCTCAAAGTTCTAGGAAGGAAACTCAGTGCCTTTGAGTCCCTCGGGTAGGAATGGCCCTGAGATATTCCTGAAAGTGACAGAAGGCCGGTATGGACTAGTCCATAGAATGGGTTCCGAGCACGGCTACTGCCAACTTTGAGAGGGCTGCCTGTTTTGGTAGGCAATGTAGACTATGCTCAAAGTCAAGAGCAGTGGGAAAATGGAATCATTTTTAGCAGGAAAATGAGAAGATATTGATCTTAACCAGGATAGTGGAAGAAGCTGGGATGAAGAAGTCACAGCCAAGCACAGTATCTTTAGCAAAGGAGACCAGAGCCAGACACAACTGCTGGGGACTGCAGTGACAAGTACAGAGGGTGTAGGGTAATGGCCTACACCCCAAGAATAAGGGACGTATGTGGATGTGTGTACGGACATATTATCTACCTATTTATTTTAATGGAAGGGTCTAGTTTTGAAAAGTAATGACTGCACAAGATCATTGTGCATAATGCCAGCCACCTGTTCTCGATATCATAGCCCTGCATGAGGAGAGGTGCTATAGATGTAAAAGATGTAGCCTTCACTGAGGAGGACAACAGAAAGAAGCAAAGGGAACCTCTATTTCTGACGGAGGTTTCTCCTCATGAGACTGTTAAAGGCAAGAAAGGAGGTGTAGAATTTGCGGCTAGTGGAAGAAGAGATACAGATTATTGAAGGGTTGACAGCCTGGTTCGGTTTAGATGTATGTGGATGCTGTCTTGGCAGGTGATGAACAAGCAAGCATGCTGGGAGTGTAGTACTTGGTCGACTAGCTCTCAATCTTTTGTGGGTGAGGGGCTGGGGGGGATGGCATTTGACTATAATAGGAAAACCTGGGAATTTTGGTATGAAATTAGTCTTTCAGACTTCTCCGTCTTAGCCTTCCCCTTGTTGGACAAAATACCCAACACCCATAGCCTAAGGGAAGAAGGATGTGTCTGCCTCACACTTTCAGGGAATTAAGTTTATGGTCAAGTGGCTTCAAGGTAGTAACATCATGATGGAAGGACATGGCAGAGAAAAGCTCAGAGGAACAAGGCCAGAAAAGAAGGGATCAGTGACCAGAGACTAGACACAGACACCAAGATTATGCCTCCATTACACACCTAACACGTATTTACTAATTCTCTCTATGGCTATCAAGCCACTCAAGTTCACACAGAGAGCTTAGCCAACAGAACCCACCCCACTGTTCATCAACTTAATACCCAAATGTATCTTCTTAAACCAACCTTAATCTCCAAATAAACACAAGGTCATCATTCCACAGCAAATTAACTGATGTACAACCAAAGTGCACTAAACACATCCCAAAGGTTCAACTGTTCCAGCATTTCTCAAAAGTCCAAGTCTCCTCTCTGACTCCAGACAAGTTCTTAGCTATGAACCTCAGCAAAATTTAGAAAGTAAGTCACCTAATCAAAAGTATGATGGCACAGAATTAGCATTCTCATTCCCAAAGGGAGTAACAGAGGAATGTAAAAGAATAGGACCCGAGGAAGACCGAAACACTGAGAGCAAACATTAAGTCCTACAGCTTCATGTGTAGTATTTGGGACACATGGTCGGTCGTAGATGTGAATTCCAAAGGACAGCTCCATCCGTGCCTGTGGCCTCGTGTGCCGCAGCTCTCATAGCCTTCTTGTGGCACCCTGAAGAGCGCTTGCACCTGCCCCAGCCCCGCTTTTGTAAGGCCTCACTCTAACCTCCTTCTCTCTTCTCATCCGAAACCTGGGAAGCAACGCCTTGCCTCCGGTGAGCTGCATTCCGCCTCTGGCGCACTCCAGCCCTGCTCTGGGCTGCCTGCTCTCACTGTTCTGTTCCTGGCGACCTCTCCTGCCTCCAAGCCTTTCCCTCTCCAAACCCTACCCGTTTTCAAAGGTTTGGTTTATGTTCTGCTCCCTCCATGCCACCTTGCTAGAGCACGGTGCTCACAACTGTTGACTGTTTTTCTTAATTGGCACTCAGTTACACTCTGCCTTGGGCTTCCTTTTCATTGATGTCTTATTGGTTGACTTTTTATGAATTCGAATTTGCACATTTATTGAAAGCTGAGATTGGTTTCTGGGCATTTAACTATATCCCCAAATACCTATAATGGGGTTCAACCAAAAAGCCACTTGGCTGTGTTTCCAATGCGTCGTGTAGGTGTACGTCACTTTTCTCGCGGAGCTGCAGAGAAGTGTCATGATGCATTGGAGGACTCAGGATGGGCGTCGCACTGTGCGGTCCCTATTTTGTTCTTCTTATGGGGATGCTTTGGCCTTGACAGAGACTCTGGAACAGGCACAGGTTGGCAAATTCAGCCTTCAGTGTTAGCAGCAGGAAGGCAAGAGCCACCCTGTGGGTGGATGGAATGGTCAGGATACTGAAAAGAACACAGCCCAGTCAAACCACGCAAGGGGGCCTAGGAGCACTAAGGGGTCAGGGACAAAAAATAAGGTGAGGGATGTCAGCAGGATATTAATATTATTTTAAAAATTGTCTCAGGCTTATAGTCAACAGTTTACATTGTGAACTGCCTCAGGAAGATTTCACACAAAGTGAGCAAGCTTCGAGCTATCAATGGACAGATTTTTACTTCTGTGATCACAATGAGAAGTTACACCTTTTCTACATAATTGTATTTCTAGACCCTTAGCTGAAATCAACAGGTATGAAAAAGGAATTTTGGTGTCAGAAAAAAGGTCACTTCAAGCATTGTCAAACAATAATATGCTTTGTCTTTCATTTCATAAAATGATAACTTTTCTGTCAACCATCTTTCCCATTAGAAGAGAGGAGAATAAATTTGTTCTTTCACCCCATCTTCGTGTAACTGCTTTTTGGCAATGGGCGTACTTTCTGTTTCCTGAGTTGGGCTTAGAGGTGGGAGAGCACGTGACTCTATAACCAGGGTTCGGCTAATGTCAAGCGAGGTGAGGAGGCTATTTTACTAATCTGCTGTATCCTTGACATTACCCCCAGCTGAGGCTCATATTCTTCTTCATAAATAACGTTGCTGTATGCTGAGTCTTCTAGCCAGTCTAGAACTGATAGTTCACTTGTTTTCACTTTCACTTAACTTTCATTTCTCACTGACTCATTTGGCTTCTGGACTCATGACCCATATTAACTGTGCCTTTTAATTGCTGATACTGACCTTGGGGTAACTGCATTCCCTGGGAGCAGCTGATTCCAAAGGATAGCAAAGTAGGATCTCTTTCCGGTCTGCCTCTCATGAGGGTACCAACTCTCACACTCCAAATCACTGTCTGCTTGCCCTAATCAACCCAGCATCCTGTGGCTGACAAAGGGAAGAGCTTCTCTGCCCCAGAGCTTTCTGAATTCATTCATGCTGGCCAGTCCTAAACCTGTATCTCACCTGGTCTTATCTCATTCATTCCTTTCTGAAGAAACCACCATGGAGGCTTTTGCCTCCATCACGCCCTCATTCCTCAGCCTAATTCATCTTCCTTGCTGCTTTACTGGGCATCTCTGAATGGTGTGGCACACCCCTTCTCTCGGGATTAGCAATAGTGTACATCCAAGATAAATTGTATGTGATATTAGTGTAAGAGCTGTGTCCATTAATTGTTCTGAATTATCGTTAAAGGCTGCTTAATATAGTTATGGATTTCTCATGCTGATGTGGAGTGAGCTCATCAATCTCACCGAGAGTGGGTTATGTACCAATCATTGCAGATTTTTTTTTAAAGTTTTGAGGCCTCTACTACAGGTCAAAATTTCTGGAATCTTTTATCCAGTTTTTAGTTCTTCTAACAACCATGTAATACATTCATAGAAGGTCATTTGTTTGGTTTTTCGGCTTCTTAGCACTTTGTGTCCCTATCTGATTACAGCTGGAGAAAGCAGAAAACCACAAATAAAAGTTACATAGCTTTTGACCTTTGCCAAACGAGTCATTGTTTCCCCTCTCTTTGAAAACTGTCTTTATTTTAGTAAATCTCCCAGTTCTTGTTATCTTCCATCAGGTATTTCTGAGCATTTCTCTGTGTTGTCACTTTTATTAATCACCTTTATCGCTACTTTCTGCTAAAACCCCTAATTGCAAGAGTCCTAGTTAACTAGGTTACCTTAATTAAGCACATACTCACATACTGTATTTAGCAATATAATTCAACTACAAAACAGTTTCTACAAAGCCCACTCAACAAAAAAGGCTTTCTTTTTTAAAAACAAAATGTGCATTGTACTATAATGAAAGTTTCTTACTATTCTCATCTATGAAAGATATTTTTCACTAATGCCAACATTTTGGTTTTTTTTTTTCATTCCTGGGACCTACTTGCACTATTTAACAATGCACCCATTGATATAATCTAGAAATTAATTAGATGCTTATAAATTTGACAAAGAACATGTCAGAAATTTCCATGTTATTGTGTCATTAAGGATTGGTAAATGTTCATATTGGTAATGGAATATTTTTCAGTAGTTACAGAAATCAGTACATCTTTCAAGAAAGTCTAATATAGTAGAAAAAGGTACCATTAAGATTACATATACAATGAAGATTAGCATAAAGTTTAAAGCTAAGAATTAGTGTACCTGTTGTTCCTTCACTTAATAAAGAGTATTTTAATCTTGTGAATTCATATATTTATTCACTAATACAGAATTATTTATAACATTAATATGAAACAAAACCCCTAACTATGAGTTATTGCATAATGTGTATAACACACGATCAGTTTTATTATATCTTTCCTATTCAGTTGTCTGAGAGAATTATTTGCATTAAAAAAGATCAGGCAGGTCACATGGTCAATATAATTCATCTCGTGTATTTTATGTATATGCTAATAAGATGAGGAAATATATATTTATTTAATATATATATTTTCTTGACATTAAAATTTGGAAAACTCATTTTACAAAAATACTGTGTGAATGTTATTTTAAATACATTGTCAACTATGCTTTTCAAAAATTTCTTTTTTGTGACTCAACTTGAACTTGAAACAAGAGAGGCTATCTCTAATATTTTCACAAGTCTCTACCAGTTTTTCATAAAACCTCATCTTTTGTTTTAAATTGTATTATTTCTGATGGTGTACACATGTCAAACTAGATGCTCTATAGGAAATAATGAGTGAAATAAAATCGTTCACCAAAAATATTTAGTAATATATGATTTATGATGAGAGTTGAAAAAGTCTGCTTTTAATGTAATCTTAGGGAAAACATGTCAAATTTAACAAGAAACAAAATGAAGTTCATGGATGATTCAAGAAAGGAGACATGTCTGGACTGAGAACTAAAATGAATCCAGTAGAAGAAGTTAATACTTCATTCACACTTTCATCGACTTCAGAAATATGCATAAGCATAATATTATAAGAGCTGGGCAGGAAAGGATAGATTTTCAACAAAACGTGAGGAAGACTTTCAAGAAAAATAAATAACATAAAGAAGGACTCCTGAAAGAATATTCAAATGATACATAAATTTCTATGGATCAGGAATCAGAGATTTTAATCATAGATTTGAAGTTTGGTCCAGGAATGCTTTTAATTTCTGAGCCAAGAGCATAAATTCTATTCAAAGGTTTACAGAAGTTCATTGTAAATCATTATATAAGAAATATTTGTTTTGGAAAAAGTTGATAGATACGACAGTGGTAGATTAATTGGTGAGGAATGGCTAGATTGAGGTGAGGGAGGCTGAGGCTGTGGCTGTGGGCTGTCAACAGCTGACCGGTTCTGGGAACAAGACCATGGTAGAGGAAGAGAGGAGAGGGGCACATGGTGAGGCCGGCCTCCACATCTCGCACAGAAAGCCGTCATCCTTGTTTTGTAGTCACGTTTCCATGGAAACACATACAGCACAGTATAGCGTCAGCACATTTACCTGACAGTGTTAGGGAATAACATGTTCAATGTCCCTACATTTTTGAAGATACAGTCAGGTTGTTATCTATAAAATACTATGGTTTTAATGAAAATATAAATTTTGATAAAAATTCTGTACAGTGCATTGAATACTTCATGTCTTAGATTTTAAAATACTTTTAGTAGCTCAGGGCCATTCAACCAAGTTTATTATGACATGTCATGAAGTCATTTATTGATGTATAATTGACACACCCTAAAATGCAGTTTTTGAGGTGCATAATTTGATGCATTTTGGCAAATGTATGCAGTCATTAACCACCAGCCACTACAAATGAAGTTAAAATGTTTACAACGTCCTTGCAAACACTGTATTTCTATTTGTGATCCATTTTACCCCTCATCCCTTGCCTCTGGAAATAACCGATCTTTTCCTGTGTTATTTGTGCCTTTTGTCCAGTATTTTTATTTTTCCAACTATTGACCAGTGTTCCATTGTTCAGTTCCGCTGATTTATTTGTTTACAAGTCAATAGACATTCGGGCTGTTTCTCTCAGAGTTTGTGGTTATTGTTAATAAGATTTTGTGAACATTGGAGTGCTAGTTTGTAGATTCATTTGTGTCTCAATTTCTCTGAGATAAATAACTTGAGCACAATCATTGGATTATATGCAAGTATATATTTAATTTATAATAAACTACAGGGCTGTTTTCCAAAGTGCTCTATCATTTTGTGTTTTCACCAGTACTGGCAAAGGTCCACATTTTCAACAGTACTTTGTATATAGTTTGTTTAACTGTTGTCCTTGTAGTAAGTATATATAGGGGATAATCTAAATTTTTAATTTGCATGTTTCTAGTGACTATATTATATTGAACAACTTTTCACATTCTCTCTCTCTCTCTCTCTCTCTCTCTCTCTCTCTCTCTCTCTCTCTCTCTCTCTCTCCTTTCTCTCTCTTTCTCTTTTTGAGACACAGTCTCACTCTGCAGTCCAGGCTGGTCTCAAACTCACCATGCATGGCAGTGAACTCACAGGAATCCTCCTTCCTCAGCCTTCCGAGTGCTGAATTAGCTGCACACCCAGCTGTATAGTGCTGGGGAATCAAACCCAGGGCTTTGTATTTGGTAGGCAATCACTTTAACTGCTGTGCTGGTCATCCAGCCCCTCAAATTTTCACATTCTTACTAGCCACCCGTATGATCTTTTTGGTGAAGTCTGTTCAAACACTTTTTCTATTTTTTTATTGAGTTATAATGATATTTTGTGTATGCATTCTAGATATAAATTATTCAGAAGTGATGTCTTACAAATATTTCCTCTGTAACTGTGATTTAAAATTTACTTTTATTAACATTAAAATTTGGAAACCTTGTGCATTTCATAGGCAAATAAACAAATAACTATTAAGATTTGGTGAAGCCCCAGTGATTAAGGAAATTACGATAAAGATATAATAGAGAAAAAGGAATGGCTACATTAGATCAGGTAGTTGAAGTAGGTTTCTCTGTGAAGGTGATGCTCAAACAGACTCAAGTCACAGAAAAGAGCACTCTGGGTAATGTTAGAGAAGGCCTTAGATGATGTGATGGCTATGGTTAGTTGTCAACTTGACTGGATTAAGGAATGCTTGGAGCTAGAAAAAAGTTATTTCTGTGTATGTATTAAGGATGTTTAAGGAACGGACTGACATATAATTAATTTGACTAATTGGGAAGGACCTGCTTTCAGCATGGATAGGCACCATTCAACTGACTAGAGGCCCAAAAAGGTAGGGAGAAGACAAATTCAAGCTCTCTGTCAGCACTGGGTGCTCTTCTGCCCGTGAACATCAGAAATCCAATTTCACTGGCCTTTAGACTCTGGAACTTGCATCAGTGCCTTCTTTTTCCTATATCTGTTGGATTGGATTCTCAGGCCTTTAGCCTTGTACCATTAATTATACTTCTCAACTTGAATGGGTTGAGAAAAACTTAGTTGATCAGTAAAGCAGAGTTCTGGATGTGTCTGTTGATGACTGTCATGCAAGCAGATTCAGGAAGAAGACCCAGCCAGGTTTTGGGTGGCTCCAATCAATAGACCTGTAGTTTGAACAGAATAAAAAGGAAAGTAAAAAGAAACAATTCACTTCTTCAGGAAGAGCTCCATCTTCACCATGGCCTGTGAAGATGTTGTCAGCGCAGACTTGCACCAGCTCTTCCGTTGCAAGCTTTCAGATTCTGACTAATACAGATATATATGAACCTAAGAAGTTTCAGGTACTATTAAAAAAAAGAAACGAGCCTAGATGAAGTGCAGCTGTCTTAGGGAAAAGAGTAAGTAAAGATATTGAAAGAGAATCGGAGGCTTGTAGGACACCTAGGTTTTAAGATTTATTTTTAATGATGGAGATGATTATGAAAAGAACAGTGGAGAGTTTTCAAATAGATTTACATGGCCTGACAGATATCTTAATACAGTGTGGTGGCTCCTCAGTAAAAACAGATTACAGAAATCAAGTGTGAAATTTCTTAGTCCAAGCAGGTCGTGATGGTAACCTTGGCTCAGCATTTGGCTGAAGAAGTCCTGAAGAAACACCTATTGAATGAATTAATGAAAAATAAATGAGTAATGAGTAAGGTCACATGAGAGCCTTTTACGTAAACATTTGGAGGCAATTATGTCTCTTTTGGACTTTCTCTTCTATAGTCCGTGTGTGTGTGACAAATAGCTACATAAGTTGTGAAAGAGCATACTTAGTAGGTGAATATATTTTTCTACACTCAGCCTCTTAGTCATCAGTGTAAGCTGGAAAAAAAATGAAAAAGAAAAACCAGCGCTAGGGTTCTCCCACCCCCTACCTGGACCAAGATATGTAAGATACATATACATAGCATTTTTGCATATCTAATTTTCCTAATAAAACTTTTTACCATTTGATAATTTAGAAAGCAAAACTTAAAATGTAGTTGGCTTTAAGAGAGCATAAAAAATAAGTGAATATTGCTTTCTAGTCTCCAAAGATGAGGAGAACCCTGGAGGTTGTGTGTGTAAGCTCTAAAATGTTAAACTCTAACATCAGCTATCAAGAGGAAGGGAGAAGCTAAAACTCTTCTATCCCAGGACACTGGAGCTCAGGCCTTGGACCTTAAACCAGAACTTACTTCATTGAATCCCTTGATTCACAGGACTTTGGCAGGAGCTGAGTTGCGCCCCTGTCTTCCTAGTTCTCCAGTTTACATGATGTGGCTTGCCTTTCATCATCATATTAACTAAGCTTATAACACATCCTTTATCTTTAGTCTCTGTCCATCTGTCTGTCCTATTAGTTCTGTTTCTCCAGAGAAACCTTGTTAAGCAGGTTGCTAATCTTGATTAACACTCTCTGGGTAGTCCAATACCTATTATGAGCACCCCAATTTCCCTGCTCACCTTATTGCCTGCCCCTCTGGTGTAAAAAGGTACCCGGCCGGGATGAATCAAGCATCCAAGGTAGGCAGAAGTATCTGTCTGCATGTTCAAGTTGCCATGACTCCATGACTCCAACTGATTCATTTTTCAGTGTCAGAGAAATGAAAGCTTTTTTCCTTCTTTCTCCCACACCTCAGAAATCTGCCAGATTGACTGCAAAATTAAAGTGTACTCCATTATCTGTCATCGACTCTGAGGAGGAATGAGGTGAAATTCTGTGAAAATGGAAGTGCTTGACTCAGATCTCCTGAGTCACCCCTACCCCCATATCTCTACCCCATTTTCAGCCTGGCCTTGTCTCCTCACAGTGGCAATAGGCAGCACACTTGAGTTTAGAAATTCCACATCCGTCAACTGGACTTTGTGTAGGAGGAAGTAATTTGGGGGAAGGGTTATCAGTTTTTGTTTGTTTGTTTGTTTGTTTGTTTGTTTGTTTTCCTGTGAGAAGAAAAACCAGTGCTATACTACCTGCATCTACCTATCAAACATCAGACAATTGACTTTCAGGCACTTTTTTTTTTAGGAATCAGTTACATAGAAAAGTGGAGTCCTCCTATAAAAGAAGATTTAAGGTGAAATATAAATTCTAGCTCCTATTTTATAGAGCAAGGGGAAAATTCTCTTCAGTAGACAGGATCCTATAAATGGATAGTGTACCAAGTAATCAACTCTAAAAAATGTCTTTGTATTTTGTTTGGAAGGTAAAATATGATACATGCATACTCTTCTTTTGAGCATGGAAGTAGATGGTTTCCTAAAGTCTCCCCAATTTTCTTGTAGAATTTTATATGAGCTGGCCCTCCAACCTGTAAACTAGCCCACGTTCTTCCTCCCCTGTCTGAGTAATCTACATTGAAATATATTCAGCTTCAGGACAGAAAAGATCTTTTGAACTTTCCAGACCTTTCCAGAAGTTTGGCTGAAGTAACAGCCTGTCACACAAAGAAAAGGTATTCTTCTCATTTGAGAAGAATTTAAATTTCATTAAAATTTAAATAGTCTTGTGGTCTAAGCTTTTTGTTTGTGGTAAATGTTGGTCTTAAAGTCTCTCCGTTTTATTATATGTGAAAAACAATCTTCCAAGGAAAACAATAAATATATGTCTAATTTTGCACTTGTGGAATCATTCCATTGGAAAAAATTATGCAAAACCCTGGGACAGGTATCCAAACCCAGCTGGATGTCCGGAGCAGTGAGGGCTGCGCTCTGCCTAAATGTTTTGTCTGCAAAATTTGAACTTTTAAAATTTTATTCCTTCTAAATTTTGTTAGAGACATCTCTGTTTTTTCTGACCTTTCCTTGGAGAGATTTGTTTAAAAAATTGGTTAAGAACTGTTTTGGTAGGGCTTCTCTACAGAATATTAAGTAATCAATATAGAAAAAACAATCTGACCCACTGACCTAGATATTTGCCCAATATTCTATGCTAGTTTATCCTAATCTCTATGAAACTGTAGGTTTCTTTGAAAATAGGAGAAAAGTTGTGATCTGTTTTCCCAGCTTTTACAGGTGAATGTTGTTCGATGGCTATTGTAGGTTAAAATTAAGCTTCCATTTCTTCCTGGAGGGCAGAGTTGAGAAACGGACTGGACGTCTGTATTGTATTTATAATTTTTATATTGGCAGTCTTTTCTTCTCTCCCTTGCTATTATCTAATATGTTGGATATCGATCTAACATTCCTAAGGTCCAAATCCATCCTTATCCATCCCTATCTGTGCTTTTACAGCTGGATCCCATAAAATCGATATTCAGCTTTGTTGATAGAGGGGGCTTCAGACACCTCGAGACACAACAGGACAAGGGCCATCTCATTTTCCTTTCGTGACATGGCAGGCGGTGTTGTTTGGGAGGCCCTGTGACACTCACTCCGCTGTGAGTTTTTCTTTCTCTCGTCATGTAACAACAGAGCAGCTCTGTCTTGCGGACACCCCAGCACACTTCCTCTTTTCCCCGTCGGCCCCTCTTCCACAAATTCTTACATGCAGCCTACCTAGGAAGCGTATTCCGTAGATTGTTACTCTGCTCCTGTGGAGCTCTTCTTTTGACCTGGAGTTTTTCTTTTCTTTCTCCTGCATACTTTAGAGTTCTCTTCCCCCTTTTTGGTAGTTAGGCATGTTTTATTAGCTAATTACGTTAAAATTTCCCTGCTCAAGTTACTGATGTGGTTTCCATCTTCTGACTGCATCCTGGCACTTATTTCAATTTGAATGACTTTTCCATTTTCAAACAATATCACTTAGACTATTAGTATCACAAAATCTCCCTCTTCCCCTTTTAAAAATAAACGTTGGCGGCGGTTTTGACAGACACTGGTATCTAATTCCCTTCCACATCAGGGTACCTGGAGGGATCACACTGAAGTTCAGCATACTAGAAATAATGCGTGCCGTTTCCCCACGGAGACGTCCAATGTCTAGGGCTCAGCTCTCCGACTCTTCAGCATCTTTTTATTCATGTGCTTCTAACGAATCTCCACTGATTATTCAAGTTGACAGCCTGGGCAGAGATTGCCAAAGAGATTCTCAAGGAGTTGAAAGTGTTAAATAAGAAGCATACTGAGGTTCAATTAACTGATTAATGCCACACTGTTTATTTTTCCCTCTGCAGCATTTCTGAAAGTGTTTAATGGACTAATAACAATAGCAGTCTCTAAGAACAGTGCATTATTAAAGCTTGCTAAGTCACTGTGCATGTGATAAAGCAAAAGATGAGCCTTGTCAACTGAATCCTTCTGTGGGAAAATCTTGTGTATTCCTTCCATTCACTTTCTAGGGAATTCTAAGGGCGCTGACGATCAGTGAGCAACCAAAGGTCTGCCACAAACGTCTACCAAATTCATAAAAGTAACAAGGGCAATATCCATAACACCTGTAGTAAAAGAAAACAAAAATGGATTTTTATAGATATATTTTATTGTATTTCTCAGATATTGTATTTTTTTTACAAATTGAAAGGTTGTGATAACCTGCTTCAAGCAAGTCTATCAGTGGCGCTATCTTGCATAGATGATTATTTGCATTCTTTTTAGTGATAAAGCATTTCTAAGTGAAGCCACAGTATGGTTTTATTAGATACAAGGTTACTGCTCACCGAGTACAGTATGCTGTAGTGTAAACATAATTTAAAAAATTAACATATTAATCCAGGCAATGAGGTTTGTTTTGTCTTGATCATTTTCAATTTTATCTCCCCAAAAGGATTATTATTTTTTATGGTGGTAGACTTAATTTAACAACAGAAAAGTCATAGAAGGACAAATTTTGGGGCTGATACTTTTGTCGACTCTCTGTTAAGTGGTTTGTGTTATGTATGAATAGTGCAGACTTACATTTCTATGCTCTTGATTATGTTTCAGGTCAGTGAGATATGTGAAAAGAAATTAATGCTTTGCCTCAAAAATTTATATTGAAAAGATCTACATTTTTGTTCCAATGGTTATATGGAGACTACTGTGTATTACTCTTTTTCAGTGGTTGGATGTCTGAAAAAAAGAGAGACATGATAATGACTAATGACCTAATGGCTTTATAATTAATGATTAATGACTGTGGATTTTAAATGCTTTATATCAAGAGACCAATATTTGGAACAATTCTTACTTTTTTTAGGTTCATTCTACTTTATGAAATTCTTACCTTTTATATTTCTATCTTTGCATTTTAACTATACTTCAGAATTAATTGACCAATCTAAACATACATCATTATTAATTAAAGGCTGAAATATTAGAAAGCATTTGATGGGGTATTTAATCTGAGATTATACGCCTACTTTGTAAAAGTATAGACAAATATTCTGATCTATGAGGGCCTTATTTTTTTACCTATAAAAGTGTTAGATTTGAAAAAGTGATCTTTATATCCTGCAATTCCCCTTCCCATTTTTGACCCTCCCACCCCCTCCCCAACCCCTGTAACTCCCGCTGTCACACCCATTTGGTTCTATAGGATGCCTGGGTTTCCCAAATCAGGGAAGCCATGTGATATTTAACATATTTAATCTTCTCCATGTGACTCACTTTACTACTCAAATCACCACTTATTAGCTCAGTTTCCCACCCCTACACTGGGCTGCAGTAGCCCTATCTTGATGACACTTCTTTGGGTCCAGCAGAGCCCTTTATTGGGATGATTTGCTAAAAGTCCTTTTTTCCCCGTATCTCACTATATCTTTGTTGAGATTCATTAGCATAGCTTCACCCACCAGTCCACATAAGAAAAGAGCTATTACAATGAAATGCATAAGGCATTGATCTTCCTTCTGGATTTTTGATACTTCCCTGGCCTCCATTCAATTGTTAGGGTGCTCCTCCCTGTCCTGGCTATATTGAGCACGTGATTTTTTAACTAAATTCTCAATTTTTAAAGTGGATCCATGAGGAGGCATTGTGCAGCTCTGTTAATTGGCTGCCATCTTGACCCGAAAATAATACTCACATTTTAGTGACTTGATTTTTCTAACCAAGGTCTATCTTTAGTAAGCACAACCAAATATAACTTCATAAATGGACAAATCGCTGATGAACATAATGTGTCCATGATCCATTCACAATCCAAAAGTTCCAATTCTGAAATGAGACTTTTGAGGAACATTTTAGATTCAAACTATAACAATCATAGATCATATTTTACATGACTTATGCATTTATTCGTCAAGTTTTAGAGAGTAGCTATCACATAACTCTGCCCACTATAGTGCTCTGTGGACACAGCGGCTAAGTTAAATTAGGTAGATGGAGTCAACAAGATCGTAGTCTTGTAAGTTTCAAGAAATTTTACCCATTAAGGTGGTTATAGTAAAAGAGGTCATAATTATACCATCTTCTTCCATTTATTTTTCTTTTCTGATTTTGAGATGTGATGAAAGTTGATGACTAATAAACACAGTCACCAAGAGATAGAATTTTTCATGAAGGTTATTGGAATTATTTTGAGTTTTCACATCTGAACCTAGAGAAATGAAATTACAAGTGTGTAAACTGGCAGTTATTGCCACAAGTAATTATCAAATAGTTTCAATCTGTTAAAATAATTTGTTAAAATTTATATTTTAAATGCTTGTGAAAATGTCTCCAGGGGCATAGGATTAAGAAATGTATGATGGCGATGAGAGAACAATAGCTTGTAAATTGTTAATAAAAGAAAATATTCGCATCTCAATTTAAAAATAGTCAATCATTTTAAGTATATAATTGGCTCTGTTGATGAAAAGGAACAAAATATTTCCTCCTTTTAATGTTTGGATTGGTAAGTTGGAAAAGGAGTGCTTCCCAGGGCAGTAATTGTTAAATGGTCAGGATTTATTTTCATGAAGGAAGGTGTTGAGGGCTGCTGTACTCCTGTTTTTAGAGAATCGTGCAGCGGTGAATTCATGCCATCATGTTTCATGTCAAATTTGCTTCACATCTTTACAGAGAACTGGAAAACCCACCCACACCTATATTTTCTTCTACTTAGAGAAAGAGAGGTTTTAGGTAAGGCTTAGAATTGAATGCTTCTTTGACAGTTTTTGGTTCTATAATAAGGTGCTTTTATAAGCTTCATCCCAGGCATGTTGTGGTACATATAGATCAGGAATGTGTTGGGCACTAGGTTTCCACATATGAAGCAAGATTGTCCCACATCTAAGTAGGAAGAACTATATTCCTTAAGAACTTTAGCATTAATATTTTTCTACTAACTCATTGTAGGTCTTTTTCTCTCTGTGTATTAAGGAGTCTGAGAAAGCAATGCCTGTGCTACACAGGTAAAAAGATGTAGATCCAACTCCATCCTGGATTTATTGATTTATTCAGCAAATATTTATTGAATTTCCAGTATGTACTAGGAGGTATCTTAGACAGTGAAGATTTCATACCAAACAGGGCAGACACACAAAAGGTTAATGTAGAGGCAGTCAAAAACCAAAACCAATAAGTAGACAAATAATAATGATTTGGATGAGATTTTTGAGGCAGATAAATGAAATGCTGAGTTGACAAACAACAAAATAGGAACAACAGTGTCAAGTGGAACTGCTAAGAAAGACTCGCTGATAGAGGTGACATTTGAAAAAATGCTTGAGCTGAAATCTCAGGGATAAAGTGGAGGTAATCATGTGAATGTGGGATGGAAGAGTGGTCAGGTAGGTGGAAGGGCATGCACAAAAAATGTGGGAAAGATACTTGTGAGTTCTTGGAACCCAAAACGTGCTCATGTAGCGTGCTTATTGGGAGTAGGAGGAGAGGAGAGGAACTGCATATGTTTGCTTTATGAGGTCTGGAAAGTGGGAAGCCATTGAGGATTTTTAACCTGGAGCTTAATATTTGACTTTGCTTTTAAAATCACTCTTGCCTATGTGAAGAATGGACTGAAAGACATCAAAACAGAAAACTGTGAAACTGTAGGAAAGCTGTTGGGTTATCAGATCAGAGATGACGTTGGCATAGAATAGAAGGCAGAAAGTGAAAAGAGGCAGAAGTGAATAGATATGTGTTAGCCCAAAGCATCGCATTACACATACAAAGATGTTACATGAGGCGCAAATTCATAACGATTTCAATGTAAATTTGTAGAACCACATTGGAAAGCAGTATGGAGAGCTCTCAAAAGACTAGAAATAAATATTCCCTTC